>JARFIW010001593.1:122329-187786 GCA_036346225.1 Platerodrilus igneus
AACCCCCTCCCTTACACAATAATATATATATATATATATATATATATATATATATATATAAAAGAAGCATTACACTCTGTTCTTAACAAGTAAACAAGTACATGTTCAACCCCCATGTTTACTTTAAAATAACGCGATAGCGTTACCCAAATCGGATATTTGTATACAAAAGCCTAGTACACAAAATTTTAAAATTTGTGCACTATTTTGTGCTGCCACTTTAGGGCCGCGCCGACTATGTGGCGAATGTGTGCAAAAAACACAGGCGACCAAATGAAGGGGCGGCGAAACGGCTAAATTAAAATTTCAACTACTTCGGTACGAACAACCACAAACAACATAAATTATGTTATTTGTCGATGGAGACGCCGGCACGTGTGCATACTAAAAGGCAGGTATCGGTAAGTACCAAAAACAAAGGTAGAAGTAGCAAAATCCGTAGTTTTAATCCTCTTTCTTCCGCTAATGGAACAAAAATCAATCATTTTAAATTTTAAATATGTAATTAAGTAACTTTATTCGCAAGTTTCTACCATAGATATTTAGGATGGTTAGAACAAGATTTATTTTAGAACAAAGAATAATCCTTTATTAATTAAAACAGTACAGCACAGCACAGCTAGAAACCTCATCCCCTGAATTCAGAAAAAGTATATGTTTGGCTAATAATGTGTACCTGTCGATCCCTTGCCTGTTCTTCTATTGTGTATTTAAAAAAGAACCTATACATTTTAATATGTTTATATATGGTCAGTTGTGTTGTTATAATGTACCCTTACACCATTTTTAAGATTTATTTAAGAATTTCCTGTAATATGTTATTATTGACCAATTTCTTGGTAGTTGTAAGGTAAAAGCATTTTGTTAATAGTTAATTTGTATACAGTTGCTGCTTGCTAGTATTCAAGTTTACAGTTACAGTTAGTTGAAAAAAATTCACCTGAGGAAGTCAATGTTAATTGTTCAGTTTATTGGTCTTCATTTTTCAGTTTAGTATTGAGAAAAGTGCCGTAATTTGAAAGTGAATTCATTGATTGTAAAAATGGTAAGTACCTATACAACATTCGTATTAAGATTAACAACTTCGATTTCTTAAGGACAGAAAAGAAAGCGATTATCAGGCCACCAGTACCTACAACAAAAACAGCAGAGAATGGAAGCTGAAACAAGATTAACCGATACTTTGAAAAAATATTTGAAGGTACCGCCATCAGAATCAAATATTTTTTCTGAGAATACCGATGATGCCATACCTAGTTGTTACTCATTTGTACCTGATATTGATATAAATGTTAACCAGGATCATATTAAAGAAAATACTGAGGTTGAAGTTTCTTCTAATATTGTTGAAACGGTGGAGAACTCTAATACGATACTCGTACATACTGAAAATGTTCCAGCAAGTGTACTTTACACCTTACTATCTGATGACCTTGGAGAATGGCCAGAAATAATTACATCCTCAGATGCAAGATATTTAACAGAAAAAGGACAGCAGCAAATGACGAACTGTATTTACCCAATAAACTCACATGGACGAAAGTTTTCTGCTAGTTATTTTTAGCGGAACCTCGCTAATGGAGAAAAAGTAAGAAGAGAGGAGTTCATTTATTCTACCTCAAAAGGTACGGTTTACTGTTTCTCTTGTAAAGTTTTGAGTAAGTCTTTATCTAACTTGTCTAATAAGGACGGGTGTTCTGATTAGAAACATTTGTCACTAGTGCTAAAGAGGCACGAAAAGTGTAACTCACATAAAAATAATATCGGATCTTGATTGAATTTGTCAACTATGACATCTAAGGGAGTTGTCTTGAATCAAAGTCAGTTACGTTCATTGAATGTAGAAAAGAAATACTGGTATCTTATCATTTGTTAAGATTATTTTGAATTAATATCAAGGCACACATCTTTAACTCAGAGCTTCGTTTTACCCTTCAAATTCCAATCTCCAACCGAAAGATATTCACCCTGGAAGAATCAGCTGCGTAACGGAATATCAAAGTTAACCGCTTTCTAGCTAAATACGCTGAAGACAAGTGTTAAAAATGTGGGGTTTGTGTGGGGTTACTAGACCAGTCGTGGAGTAGATTTACGCGCTTCAACACGAACTAATGTTATCTTACAAATAAAATGTTATACTTAAATTCAGTTAATTAATTTACAATATTACTTTACTTATTCAAATACATGTTTGCAAGTAAACGTTCAGTCGCTGTATAGTGGTGTTTTATTCCTTTAACTAAGTGAGCCACAACAGGTCAACGTTTCTAAAATATATAACGGTTGATTTCTATACAGTCATGATTGGGTTTACATTCTACAGTAACAACAAAAATAACTAATTGTATTACAGTGCTATAACATCATTGAACAAATAATTTCAGCGATAGAGTTTGTGTCGCCAATGTCTAGCTCTACGTGGTACATCTAGCAAACTATATGACAATAATAATGGAAATTTCTTAAAATTAATAGAAACGTTTTCAAAATTTGATTCTGTAATGAAGAGCATGTTCGTCGCACACATAAAAATCAAAGCAGTGATATTGTTACAAAAAACTATTTGGGCGATAAAAATCAAAATGAATTAATAAATTTATTTGGATTGAAAATCAAAAACACTATTTTAGATCTGGTAAGGAAACATAAATATTACGCAATAATCCTCGACTGTACATCAGATGTGAGTCATACTGAACAATTAAATGTCATTTTGAGATTTGTTTTATTGGACGAGCCTACGAAAAAAGTAGAAATTCATGACCATTTCATTGAGTTTTATCCTATAACTGATTCTACTCGTGCTGGCTTATGTAATGTTGTGACATATTTGTTAGTAAAATTAAATTTAACTATAAACAACGTGCGTGATCAAGGCTATGATAATGGGGCAAATATGCGTGGAATACATAGTGGCTTACAAAAATAAATCTTAAATATAAACCCGCGCGCATTTTCTGTTCCTTGTTCAGCGCACTCACTAAATTTAGTTGTTAATGACGCTGCTAAAATTTCTTTTGAGATGTTGGGATTTTTTTGATGTTGTTCAAGAGATATGTGTTTTTTCTGCGTCAACAAAACGATGGTCAGTTATAAAAACGTGCATTTCATATTTAACTTTAAAACCACTAACTGATACTCGTTAGTCCAGTAGAATAGACGCAATAAAACCTTTGAGATATCAGATTGGTCAAGTTTATGATGCTCTCGTCAAAGTAGTGAAAGCATCCGCATCTTCAAAAGATTCTACTACCTCATACCAGGCTCGATCACTAGCAACAAAAATTCAAAACTACAAATTTTTATGCTCTGTAGTAATTTGGTATAATATATTATTCAAAATCAATAATGCAGAATTGAAGTATAATCTAAAAACTTGTTTGGACTGCATAAACAATATATAAACTTTCTTTACATGCTTAAGAAACGATAAGTGATTTAATGAAATTCTTGTCGACGCGAGAGAACTAGCAGAAGAATTAGAATTTGATCCTAATTTTTTATCTACACAAATTGTCCGTCAAAGGAAAAAGAAAAACTAATTACGAAAGCAATGACGAATCAATAATAGACCCGAACAATAATTATTAGACAAATGTGTTCTTCTCCATATTAGACCAAACCTAATCGTCTCTTAATGAGAGATTCAAGGGGGTTGGAGCAATTTAATAATATTTTTGGATTTACTTATAAAACTTAACTTAACTCAACTGAAGAAAAATTGAAAAAATCGTGTAAATATTTATCAGTACATTTGAAAGATGAATCACGTAGATAATCAGACATTGACACAAACGGACTGGGCAGGGGTGCGCATCGACATATGTTCGGATATATGTAGGATGTATACTGGACATATGTCGGATGTATGTCGGATATAGTTTGGATGTATGTCGGATGTATGTCATACGGATGCAAAAGATGAGAGAAGGACAAAGTAGGATGGACGGAGGAAGGTTTAGGTTAGTTTACGTTGTTTGGAGTTAGGTTAGTCGGTGTTATCTGAAGTTAGGTTAGGTTAGTTGGACTTGTTAGGAGTTACGTTAGCTTGTGTTGTTTGGAGTTAGGTTAGTTGAACTTGTGCGGGCTTAGGTTAGATGGCAGGAAAAATTGATAGGTTAGGTCAGCGCCGCGGCGTTGACCTAATCTATCAATTTTTCCTGAAATGTTGGTTAAAATTTGCGACCTTTCTGACGCCGAGCAAACATCTGTAAACAAAAGGATGTTTATCCTAAAAAAAGAAATTTGTGGTGCATTTAACAGCTATCTATGAAGAAAGTTCGACCGATTTCTTTCCGCTAGGCATGGTGTTAAAGCTAAGCTTCCGTTTTCTCTGGAAAGCACTACCTAGATGGGACCAGGAAGTAAAAGAAATCATGGGACAAGAAGACTTCGAAATCATTAATAAAAAATTCCAAAATCTTATATGTATTCCGTACAAAGTGGAACTAACAGATATTAAGTTAAAAACTTTATTGGAAGAACTACCAGATATATTAGACGGACTCAAAAAAGATTATTACTATCTTTTTGACATGGATGTAACCCAAGATTTTGCTGGCATATTTAGCAAGATGGAGATGTGTAATTTTCTAACTACAAACAATAACTTTTGCTACAAGGGCGAATACGAAGAAAACTGCAATATTATCGTTGACAATGATAAAACTGTGGGAATCGATTGTTTAACATGGCTAACAACCAATGCAAGAATTAAGATATACAACAAATGTGTGTCAGATAACAAGTCCTGGTGTTAATAAACCACTTGGAAATCATATACTGGATTTTTTACGTTGGGAAACATTTGCGTCTACTTTGGCCAAAGAACATGGTATTACGCGATTGGAAGCGACAATATACAACTGTACAATTGGAAACTGTCAGTGCGGAACAGGTGTATAATCCCTTAAAAGACTGTTTAACCTTATTGGAAGATAGTAAGTTATACTTCCTAAAGGCGTCAATATACTCGGTACTACTTGCCAAAATGTGGAGTAAACTATCGGACAAGTTACAAAATAGCTGCTGTTTAGTGTATAATAACCTACTACAATACGTGTATTGGGGGAATATCAATACAAAGAAATTGACTGGCTTGCAAATTAAGTTGTCCGAAAAACCAGAGGAAAGGAAAAATTGATAAAGTATGTCCTTTCGGCTTTTAGTTTTAACTATTTACCTGTAAATTATTTGGAGAAAGTAAAGGAGGAAGACTACTAAGATAAAATATAAATCTTACACAAGTGCTACATTAAAGCAGATAGTACATATTTTACACAATCTGCACCACTATATTCTACAATTTCGGAATTGGGGTTGATAAATACGCCTAACATTCGCTCAGAGGTTGTACGCTTAAATATTGGCAGTAAACTCTATCCGTTTACGCTAAAGGAAATTGCCCCATTATGCACGCTGTAAAATGATTGCGGTGAATGTAAACTGATAATTTAACAAATAACGAATAGCTCTTTGGTAGAGAGATGTGGACTGTATAAAATTTAAGTGATAGTTTAACAAACAACAAATTATTAATGTTTTTAACCAAATCAAACGTTTACTAAGAGCACTCACCTGGATGAATTATGCAGCCGTGCCGAGGAAAAAAACGATGTAACCAATACTATTCTTCTTTTTGCGGGTGAAGCGAAGCACATTTATAACGATAGCGATTCCGTAGCAAAGCGGTTCATCTAATTTGTTCTATGTAGAACGTGTGTGTAAAAGCGTATAGCCTTTACAGTTACGTTAGGGATTTTTCTTATTAGGTTTTTACTCCTATCTGACCAGCTGAAAGGCACAAGGATGTTTGACGAGGATTTCCAGTAAGTGTAAAGAGCCCACGGCAAGTTTCGGTGGAAAATGGCTCGTAGATGAGGAAACTTCAAAAGGCTAAGCGGCTAGTCGAACTATTTGCTCTGGGTAGAACATGAGCTGTGGGTCGGGGTTGGACTGCGACCAAAAATGTAAAGAATATGGCGCCACCGAATTTTTGTATACGAAGAAGACCTTACTTAAGTCCCTTGTATAAGGCGAATGCGGAAACCTTTACTCAATTACCGCTATACAATATTTTACTGAAACACAATCCCTAAAGTTTTCTTACCTTATGGCTCGACTTTGACCTTTATAGATGCACTGCTACACCTGTGAACAGATTAAAACAAGGATAGCACTGTTTGTGCATTTATACCCAAAATTTAAAAATTAATTCGAATCAACCTTCATTCATTCCAATTAATAAGGATAGTCTTGACCAAATAAAAATCTATTCCTTCAGTATTTAGTAAATTATTTACAAGACATCTTTTTTCTTTAACATAATTTTGATCAAATTAAATTATTGAAAGATATGTACATAGGTACTTGATCGTATAAGTACTTCTCACAGATAAAACATGGTAATTTCTATTAGAAATGTCTAGCAAAATTTATTTAAAAATGAGTGAGCATGAGTTTCTTTTCTGAATATTTAGCTATAAATAACAATTTCGGTTGGTTTCAGTAGTACTACTTAACCTCACATTCTATGATAAAATATTCCACTTAGCAATTAGTGAAATATGAAATGTAAAAATTTAATTTCTAAGATTTGAGTAAATTATGTTTCAAATAATTAAATCAATTTTCCTAAAATATAGAATTTAACTTTTCTTATCTCATAATGACATCTACCGTATATTAAATGTATTAATAAAAAGATTTAAAGTGAAAATTTACAGGTTCCTGTTGCTTAATTTGAAAAATAAATAGTCTGTCATTCACCTAATGAACTTGAACATCACCACGTGATCAAACAAAAAAATTATTTGTCTGCTATATCTATACTACAGCTGACGTATATGAAATATACCAGATGTTCATCCGATGGAAAAATACCTGCTAGGTATATGGGCCATACCCGGAATTATAATTGATGATTTATAATTCGCTTGTTTCAACAACCAAAATACAGGAAATCTCCAATTCCGTACAACCAAATTAGCTGCATACTGAAATTCCAAACAGCATCACAGCGTCCATATTAAATAATTGATGCACGCCAAATCAACATTCGTACAAAGGTTAACTTCACTAAATACTGATAAATTTCATTTCTTGTCCAAATAAATTAGTTATATTTCTTAAATTTTTCCTAAATTTACCTAAATTTTCCTAAGTTTTCCTAAGTTTTCCTAAGTTTTCCTAAGTTTTCCTAAGTTTTCCTAAGTTTCATAAGTTGCACTAAAAATATTGATTTAGTATGACTATAAATTCAGTACTACTTACTGTTAACCAAAGGCCATTCAAACAAAATAACGTCTCGTCATCTGCGAGCTAATTCCAGCAAGTGTGGACATCAAAAGTGCGCGTCGCCGAGATGATCACATTTTAAGAAAACAGTTTTTAATTTTCTGATGCTTCCAACATGTGGACTGAATTAACGTCATCGTCCTTGCATTCAAGGAACAATTGACCTCTTCTGACGACAGCTGAGTTGGAAGTGATAATATCACGCGGGTTGCCGCCTGACAACAAGCTTAATATTACAATCGTCTAACAGAGGGAACTCTTATGATGACACTAACAAAAAGGCATCTTTTTGTCACCGCGTAATTTAAAATTTTACACTTTCGAATTGAAAGCTAATATTGTATTCGACAATATGTAATATGTATTTCGTAGATTGTGTAGCATTATTATACTTAAGTTGGTTGTTAATAAATTAAATAGGTTAGATACCTGTAGAAATATTATCAGAAAAAAAAATTGTTACAAGTGATGCGGCCCGTTCGAACGACGAATCGATGCTCTACTGAGCTTCGTGGATTTCCCAGTCACTGCACTGTTTGCACATGCGAAATAACAACGTTCACCATTCACGGCACTTGTGGCGCGTGCTTCTAATAAATTTAAATATACCGCGGCGAATTTAAAATAATCAACAAACTCGATGTATTAATAAAATTGGCAGTAAAATTTACAATATAAACTAAACACACGCCATACGCTGTAAGTGGAAGAAAAAGACAGCTGGAATTAGAGGAAATGGATGCAAAAAGGCGAAAGTTGGACTACATGGAACACACTGCGGCAATACGCGAACAATACAAATATGTGTTAGGTAAAGAACATCTTATTAGAGAAAATGAGCAAGAATTAAAAGATTATTTTATGTGCCGATGACTGACTTAGATGCATCCGGGTTCTACAAGCTGTATGCATTTGTGGTTAGTAAGAAAGACTCTTTTGCTTACGTAGGCGGCCTTGTGGAAAAGAATGGTACTAAATCCGTATACTTTTTAAAACGTTGTTCTGAACACGTATTTATCAATATGGCAGATAACATAACCGAACTAAGGAATGCGGGTTTCCTAACCTTGGCGTACACCACACGCAAAGGGGTTCCGCTAAACATTGTATATTTGAGTGGCAAATAACCTTTCGGATCATTTAAAACCGAGGGTCCTGCAGCCTATAACGACCATATATTCTTAAAAGTGGTGGACATGCAACTACGCATTAGTGAGTGGGAGAATAAGAATTCCCAGCAATACCGACAAGAAATGGGAGAGCCGCGATTAAAAGATTGTCACAAGCTGTAAGAATTACACGAAGGAATGGATCTGGTTGTCGGTGGAATCAAAGATTTTATATATAGAGACAAACTTCGGTACATTTTACAATTCGAAAACCTAGACGTTCTCTATGTATCAAACTATTGGCTAGAAAAGGAGATAGAGGACTTGGGTGTCGATTTTATAGATTTTAAGCTGCGATTAAAATTAGATAAAATTAAAACCACCCCAAACAAAACATAAAGAAAGGACTATTTTCTGTGAATAACTTTGTATTAAAATTAAGTTTAAATGGCTCCATGCTTGGCATTAAATATTTTTAAATTTTGTTACGTATAATGTCAGAATAAAAATTTTAGAATAGTATTACATTGCTTTTTATTTATAAAAGGCTATGACGTCACCTGTTACATGCCGAAAATCGGCATGTAAACATTTCTAATTTTAGTTTTAAATTTGTAAGTGAATTCGCGCCAATATTTTAAAAGACTTGTGCGTGCATTTCCGTCACTTTAGATAGTTGCGTCGGCGCCCGAGATTGCGCAGACGCGGAGTGGAAAAGGAGTGGTGATTTCCGTCACGTCGGGACTTTAACGAGCATACCTTAGAGTATAGAACTATAAAGTATAACAGTGACGTACTCAACGTTTTTTGTGGAAAAAATGTGTTTTCATCTTTTCTATACCTTATAACGTATTAGTTTTAGATATATCTGTAGCAATTTGGATTTTTCACTCAAAAATAAAAATGTTTAATTTTTAATAACTGTCAAATGGAAAATATAGATTGGTAACGTTGCAGTTGCCATGACAACCATCTTAAGTGAAATGACATGGATGCAGTTGCTATGTCAATCTGACATGGACAGCCATATTGATTACTGTGTATAGTTTTTATAAATGTATTGCTAACTAATTAATTCACATCTTACCTTATAAAAAATAGTGTGTTTTTGCTCTAAATTCTTTTAAATAATGGCCTAATTTAATTTAGCAGGAAACGTGGAACCGTGTGGTCATCGTTGTACCGTTTATCTTGTTTTCTCTTTTAGATATGTAAGTTTCCTGCCTTGTACCTGTTATCGTTCCTCATACTAGTATCCTTTAACGTACCGCTACAGAAGAGAGAAGACAAATTTAATTTGGTTTCAACGAGGAGGCAAAGGATGACCCACGCCCAACAACGCTCAACCAACGCCGAGAGCTTGACGCGAGAATAGCTGCAATGCCGTGACGAGTTCTACATTTTACGTGAGTACCTTTATCTTTTTTCTTTGTATGTGATAATAATTTGTGGGGTAATAATGACCTTATTGTGCATTATTAGTAAAATGTTTATTGTGTTACCAACTGTCGTAGTGGCTCTTATAAATTACGCACCGGGACTTTAACGAGTATACTTTAGAGTATAGAACCATAAAGTATAACACCACGACCTTGGAAAAGTAGCCGAAACTAGGTATCCGAGAGCATAGCAAAGTGGTGATTTTACCTATATAAAAATAGATGTCAAGTGTACACTGTTTATTTATAATTAAATAAAATTGTTTTAAAAGAATGTGTACTACTTTTTCTGCTTACACCAATTTTTTTAATCGAGTTGGCCTAAGGTTAAATTATTGGCAGATACTGACTTCCAAGGAAAATTAAATCGGTATTACCATACACGATTAGAAACTGTTTATAAATAAAAAAGTTATAAAATTAGGGGTTGTAATTCGATAAGGGTTGGTCCTAAATTTTAGGGGTTAGGTTATCGATTTTTAAGGTAGGGATTGTAACGTGCATTTTATACTTTAACATTTTTACGCTTTTATACTCAATTCGTAAATACCTTTCGGCAATTACTATTTTTATATTTTATATTTATTAACTCGCGTGTATTAATTTTAAAAGTAGTTTAATTAAAGATAGATAAATTGAAGTTTGATTCTCATTAATAAAATATTAAACAGCTTGTAATTAATTATAGATTGCATCGTTCTCGTCTGGCCGTCGTATAAATTTTGTTCCTTGTGTGAATATACAAGTCTAGATAAGAGACGATAAGAAGTTGTAATGGAACGAGTTGAATAAACAGATTGGGAGTCGTAGTTCGTTCTTGGTTCCTATGCATTAATTACGTTGAAAAATACTGTTGCTTTTTGCTTTTGAGAATAGTGAGAATTAATGCGGGACTGTTTCTTTTTGCCTTCATGAACAACCACGACGCGATTTTAGTTGTCTATTACCTGTAGGCGGTGTAGTTCTGATTACATTGAAGAAAAGATGCTTTTATAGGCGAACGTGTTTGACGTGCTTGTTTACGGAACATTGACCTAGTGATTACGCGTTGCTTTACTAATTGTGTTTTTAGTTGAATTTTTTTTTAAATAAAAGTTGTAGAACTTGCTTGCTAAACTTGACCGATTCTTTTAGGATTACTGTGTGTGCGATCTAGTTTCGTGGTCCTTTTTTTTATCAGAGTGTACAGAGTACAGAGTTGTACAGAATTTTTAAAGGAGCCACATTAGTCAGGTTTTAAACTCCCTAAAACATTTGCAAAATGAAATTGCAAAAGTGTTTAACTCATTCCGTATTAATGATGAGAGTGATAGTGTTTTTAAATGTTTCACCGTATTCAAACAATGCCTTTACCAACTGAAATTAGCTTCAGAGGTTGACGAGGTTCGTTCTGCTGAAGCAGATCCGCAATACGAAAAATTCTTGACGGATGTTTGGATCGGGATTATACTAACTTTAATTGTTCTTAGTTGCGTGTGTTGCATGTGTACCTGTCTGTTGTACCACAAATTCCACCCCCGCGAATAAACTGTGAATCTTTGCCAAGCTACACCAGTGATTAGTGATTAGTGTAAAGTGTAAGAAATTTCATCAACACCCTCACAGGCAAGGGTGAAGTGATTCGTTAGTGCAGGACATCGTGAATCCCACACTTCAATTGTAAGGAAGTGTTGCTGAAGGACTTTTGTAAGTTGAACTTCTTCCTATTTGTTATTACTTTAAATATCTATCCGTTGCTTTACCATATCTTTGTCGTTCTGATACCTTTTACAATAGACTTGCATGCTATTTTAAAACATAAGAAAAAAAAAGAAAAAAAAATCAATACTACTGAATTACTCATATCTATTGTGTCTTACCTATTTATTTTTTTTTTAACATTTTGTCTGATTTATGTTTAATTGGTGTGTGAGGAAACGTTTCTGCTACTCCCCAATATTACCTCACTTTGTAATAAAAATCTTTGTAATGCTTTTATCGTGATTATATTATATAGTTTATCTAAACAGTTTTATTTACATTCTACTAAGTACTGAATAACTTAGACTTTTCATTGCTGCTATGCTTTTTCTTTATTTCAGGTTTGCTATTCTAATTTTTTTATTGCAGGTATTGTTACTAACTCCTTACAGCCGCGTACATGGTATGTTGGTCTGCTTTTTACAACCCCCCCTAATCTCCGATTGAGCCCGGTCATGTCTTTGATTTTCTTTGTGTTACGCACGGCTACGAGCCAACGTAGCATAAATTTGGCGCCCAACGTGGCTGCCTCGAATAACGTAACAGGATGGTGGGGGTAAAAGTGAAGCAAGATAAAATTCCCCCACAAAGAGGTTCACAAGGAGTGAGCAAGGAGGAAACCCTTTAAAATAAGACTTGGCAGATCCTCCTTTTGGGAATTTACATGTAAAAACCTAGGTTAGACATGAATCGGGAGGATCGGGTGGATAGGGAGGAATATCTGTGCCAGACCCATCCAAACTCTCTACTGTTTTCTTTTTTTAAATGTTGTATTGAATTTTTAGTTCTTCTTTTATGGATTTGTATTTTTGATTTTTAATTTTTGGATGTCGTTATTATGCAGATATGTTAAGCTTATGATGTAAGATATAATTAGTTTCCAACTTACATGTAAGTATTACTGTTTATTCAAATTTCATTTATGTGTACTTACCTATGTATAAATCTTTAGTGACAATTTTAAAATGGGGAGTAATATTATATTTTGCACATAGGCGGCCACATGGCTTGGTGCGGCACCTGGCCACTTTATATACTTGTTTACAGTAATAACGTTTTGAGAAATACAAACCAAGTCTTGAATATTTACCAAGTGTTTTTGTTAAATGTCTTAGGCTGCAGACTTTTCCGTTCGACAAACTTTGTAAGATGTTTCAATTGATTTTTAGCAAGTCTTGTGTCAGAAAGTTGCAAATTGTCTTTTAGCACCCCCTTTTAAAACAACGAATTCAAAACAAACAGCTCCGAACGTATGCGTCATGTTTAGTTCGTGTTCTTAAAAGTGGATAAACTGAACATTGCTTATTCTTAATTGACAGTAGGACGAAATATACTGGCGATGTATCAATATCAATTTCGCACTTATCTCAAACTTTCCCATGGCCAACAACAACATTGGCATCGTTTAAATTGTCTACTACAGAATGAGTTTAAGGGATATTCCGTCGGGTATAAATCAACAAACATAATGAAAAATGATACCTCAGCTAGGCATATGCTCAATAATCAACTTAGGATATTTTTACACCATGATTTTCAGAAATTTTACAGCATAAACAGCAACTTACAGGTGAAACTATGATAACCAGTTTACCCGTCGGTTAAACACTACCCGCACTTATTTTACTTACTATCATGATTATAAATGAAGTGTTGTCGACTTTCAGGTTATTATACCTTGACAATATTGTGAAATAACCATGTTTTTCAGCTGTATGACATGCTTTTAAAAATAAATTCTAAACAATATAAATTTAAAGTTGAATTTGAGAAAAAGTTCTTAAAATAAGTACACAATTGAGGTTTAGAAACCTTACCGGAATTCTTCTTATGTATCATCCTCATTAGCAACGTAATAAATAGAAAATTATCTAAAATTCAGAAAGACAATGAATGTGGTATGCATAGGGAAATCAGATTTATTCAGTTTACTAAAATATTTTGTAGTTTATGAACTTTACATAACGAATGTCAAATAAATTGCATTATAATCCAAAGCTTTGTTCGCTAAAGTTAAATTATACTGTTAGTTTCCTACGAATATACAAACAAATTGCTTGAATAAATCATAACCTGCTAAAACTACGTTTTGTATGTAGTTCAAATATGGACGATGGAATACATTAACATCGTATTATTATACGTTCATTACAAAGTTTGCTTTTCTTATTAAATGAGGGCTACTTACGATATTATTATATGGTAAGAGATTCATTGCTATATAATACGAGTAAAAATCTCTAACTATCAATCTACTGGGATACGGTAGATTAATCACCGGAAAATGAGTACTGCAGAGAGGGTTGTTCCTCGACTATTTTCTTTTCCACTGCTAATTGTAATAGAAAATTCGAGGCCGGTCTCAGTCTCGATTGATAAACCACGATCTTAGTCTCGATATTGGTGTCGGCCAAAAATGTACAGTCTCGTCTTTGTCTCGGTCTTGACTTTTGAAACCGAGTTGTAATGCTAGCGCTTTAGGTAAATCAACACTAAGTAGTAGAAAAGGCTTTATTAATTTCAGCTAGTTAAATGAGCTTTTGGTACGAAAACATTTAGAAAATCTTATAGAAGTTTCAGTAGTTCACATTTTTTAACATGGCTATTTCAGCGAAATACACACCCTACAGCTACGGTAATTATAAATTACTGCTATAAAAAGTGTATTGCGAACGGATACAAATAGCGCCACTTTCAGTATCTATCGTAAAAGTATGGAGAACAAAATGAGCAGTCACATAAATAAATATACATAAACCTTGAAGATTGAGAAGATAGACACACTACTTTGCAAGGATCAATAATAACATGCAATGACATTGAGACAATGACATGCAACCATCGCCGTTCAGGTAAGGTCGCAAATTGGGTAATAAACGTTACGGTAGTAAAAAGAATCAGAACTGTTAATGAACAGATGTCCGAACGCAAGTAAGAGCTCGAAAAAAAATTCCGTTAATCGTGAAAGTGGCATGTGTTGAGCAACCTGAAGCTTATTGTGCACCGTGAAGATCGACAGAGCCTTGTTGAGGACAAATACGACTGTCCTTTGAATTTTTGTTTTCCATCTTATAAACATTTGATCACATAATTTATTGTGATTGGTGGTAATAATAAGTTTGTGCAAAATTTATTATTAAGAAGGACGATTACGTTGATGCACGTATATTTAAAGCGAATTGCATATATCTTAATTCACAAACGAAAAAGTTCAGTGTTGTAGAGGAAAATTAGTCCGTAGAAATTAAACTGGTTTGAACGTCTGTCAATATTAAATTTAAGTTATTACCTTTTTTTAGTTACACTTATACTTGGCTAATTAGGGGTAGATCTTACTAATTTTCTCTATTGTTATTTAATGTGATATTCATGTTTGATAGAGTACAGATAAGGCACACAAAGCCTAGGGCTTTTTTCTTTGTGTTCATAGTAGATTAGTAGAAGGAGGTAGAGTAGTTGTTAGTAAGGCTCTATCAACTTCTAACTACAGTGGAAACCTTTAAACCATGTCCGAGTAGGCTTTATTTGTATTATTTTTTCAGGTGGGTTGTCGACCAAAAGCTTTTTTATTCAAATATAATTTAAATACCTTTTAAGGATGGTGTACAAATGTTTAGTAAAAGTGTTATAGTCTGTATACTCCTAAAATTTTACAATTACTTTCTTAAAACTCATTCCGCACCATTGAAAACTCGCCGGTGCGTCACTTTGCCCTTGTAGGGTGCTACATTTTTCATACACAATATGTGTAAATTTAAAGATTAAGTTCCCCGCGTCGTCAAACCTACAAACGTTACTTAAAAAGGATTATGCCTCAAATTAGGGCGCGTGAATGACACCGCGGGTAAAGATCACAAATTATAATACAAAACTTTCCTGGGGGAAATCATGGACTTGTGGATTCTTCGGCGATTGTGTCGATTGTTGTCCGATGGCGTCCAGCGGTCCTTGTCGACGGAGCACAGGTATTTTTTATTTCGGTAGAGGGAAAAGGTTACAAAAGAAGGATCACTTTGTCGGCTCGAACTTTCACGCCCGTACCTCTGTCTTCGGTAATGGTCGATAGTATAGTCTCATTCTTTTAAAGACTTAGTTCTCTTCAACTATCGTTCCTTCCAAACAATTTTCAAGCTCCCACGCTAAAGCTACTATATGCAGCTGCGTTTTCATGGTTTGAAAACCCAATGTTAGCGGTTTTTTATACCACAAATAGTAGGCCCATGTCCTGAAATGCGCGAGAACCTAGTTTTCGTAGGATTTAAACGTGAAATTTAAATTAAAAGTGATAAAGAAATACTTTCCCATGCGGGTGTTTAAAAATCCTCTAAAATTCAAAAGTAAAATAAATGGTGAAGCCTTATATTAAAAATGAAAGGCGCAATAAGGGTAAAATCAATTCAGGTACTTAACGTCAATTCAGAACGTACATTGTCTCAAACTCGGTATAGATTTGACGCACACCAAAAAAAATTCTTTTAAATTACAATATTAAATTGTAACACACAATTTTGTAATGCCTAAATTCCTACAGCTACAGGACAGAAAATATAATTTAAAGAACCTACGTATGATGCAGTTGCCCTACTTATAACTCCGCGGAACAAAAAAATTTATAGATTCAAAAAGTACGAGAGCACATTGTATTTTATTCTAATGTATTTTATACAGCGTGTTTCACAGCTCATGGGAATATTTTAAATGATGCTTAAGAAAGGGGCGTAAACTGATATGTTGTAACACATTCTTTGCTGAGATTTATAAATACCTAGATTCTTTGCTTCACTACACTTAGTGTACTAGTTGTTTAATTCAGTAAATAACTCCTTAAAATTAATTACTATCCAAGCATTTGATTATCCAATTAGGAGTCGGGTATTATTTAAAATAAATAATAAAGGCCCCTGCTTTATCATATGGTTGTTTGAACTTTGCGCTATGTGACAGCACGAGGTCGTAACGTTAGTTGGTCAAACCGGAAGGCATCTCTCTCGGTTTTTGAAACAAGTATGATGGGTTTTTGATCGAGTATGCGATATGCGTATCACCATTTTAGATTTGCACTTTTAAATAGAAGGTCCTATGTAAGTTTTGCTTTCTCTGTTAACGATAATCAGGTAAAAGTATTTGATTCGTGATTCAAATTTAATTTTAATTACTGTGTTTTTTACGAATGGTTTTAAGAAGATTAATGCCGCAAGGTCAGTTTCTTCTAGATATATGGCGTCCTGATTTACGTCGTTTCAGTTTATTGGTCTGCGGATGACGAAGAATATATTCAATTGGCAAGTCATTTTTAAAGAGTAAAGGAAACAGCATAAGTATTCACTTCCTCGGTTTTCAGGGTTCAGGAAAATTTCTATAAGAAGTTTACTTGTTTCCATTCGAAATATTGGGTATTTTGTGTTATCTTGTGAACTTTCAACTTTTTTGATGAGTACATAGTTGCAGACATGAATACTCTAATATTAATTTACCATATATAATAGTCAAGTAATAGTCATGGCGTAGATACTATAATAGAACATTGAGTGATAATTTATGTAAGTATATATCGTATATATATATATGTATATATATATATATATATATATATTGTATAAATTTCCATATCCAAAATGACGTGTGTAAAAAGTTTCGTACTTTAAAACACCATTAAATTCAATTCAATTTGCTTGTCAATTAATGGTACGCCATTAACCTAATACTTGTTGTCTGACGATCGCTTCGATTTGAAGTTTGAGAAGAAACTCAGTATCACATTTACACCAGCAAGTTAACCTAAAAAACATTTGTTTATATTATAATGCAATAAGTATTTCCACTCAAATTATCAATGTTTCCGTTAAAAGTAATATTGTAACGTAAATCGGTTTGTATTGCGCATACCAAGCTAATAATTATTAAAAATTAATATCTGAAATCTTTCGATATGG
Source organism: Platerodrilus igneus (assembly GCA_036346225.1). Lineage (NCBI taxonomy): Eukaryota > Metazoa > Arthropoda > Insecta > Coleoptera > Lycidae > Platerodrilus > Platerodrilus igneus. The sequence goes on from JARFIW010001593.1 coordinate 139,847, forward strand.
TTTAGTATGGCTTTGATCCATATCTTAAGGAATTGTTTAACTTTGAAGTGACATTTAACATATGGTTCTAAAACTTACAAATGGTAAATATTTATATCCAAAAATTTTTAAAAATTAGTTGTCAACAATGTTGCGAGCTCGAATATACAGATCCGATATGACCTTGTAATTATGTTATATAAAAGGTTATTGTTTTTATATAAATTTAGTAAAAAAAGTATACTCCACTAAAATTTAATTTGTTGCTGCTTTCTGAAAACTTTTGTTTCTTATGAATATTTGTTGTATATTTTGTAAATGTAATTATCAATCGTAAAAAAATACAAATTTAATAAACAAATAACTTAAACTAAGTTTACTGTAGTTTATTTTGGACAAATTTGTTCAACAATTGGGAAACTTAATACAATTCTTTGATCTTAATTGCTGAATACGTGAGATATTACTGGTAACCTACTGGTAATAAACTTTATAGTTTTCTATGAGGTTTGGTCAGTAATTCTAGTTGGTTTTATACTCGTATTATTGAGAGTTTAAAACAACAATCTTTTTTATATTCTTGTCTTGCAGAAATATTCAAGTAGCACCAATAGTGTGGTTTGATAATAGATATATTTTATTACGAGAAATAATTCTATAAGTTGTTTCTCATGCAATAGTAGAGAGTAAGAACACGCCTATTATGTTCTTTTTTTGTCCTAACTAAATTGTTTTATTACAAGTGTTACGCACTCTATTTTGATAATTGTGTTTACACGGCAAATGCGATATTTTTTTCTGAGGGTTTATAAGTTCTTTCGTGAGTACATCTTGCTTTTTATAAGCTTAGGATTTGGTGGCGCCCTTTTTATTGTGGTTCTAATTTTAGTTTCTGTAAAGTGTTGTATGGAGTATAGTTTTTGAAGACCCACGACCATCCTCCATCGCTCTACTCAAAAATAGATAATTAGTCACTCACCCAACACCAGGTGATATTTCAAATATACTTTTCAATGCACGCATAAAATTTTGAAACAGTATACTGAGGTAGTAGTTTTTTGACGATGTTTGCTGACATTGGTACAAATACAAATACTTATTTTATCTTTTGTTTCGATCAGATCAACTGCATACTGAGCTCTTTTATTAAACTATTTAATTTACCAAACTTCTTTGAACAAATTCAGACGAATCAAATCGTTGTACTTTTCTTTGCATCTGTTTCGGCACAACCAATTAATTTTTCATACTTTTTCACGAAGAATTTTAGTTTTTCTTGTAACGTACGATTGTCCAAAATTTTGCTTAACCTTTCTCGTTTCTATTCTCAATTTCCTATTATTCGTGGATGTTTTGCTTATTTGTGAAATCTTTTTAATTCCTCCTGTATTGTCAGATTCGTTTTCACCGGGCATATGATTTAGGTTTCCAATGCTATTATCTGAATTAAAAATGTCTTGTTATTCAACTTGAACATTTTTTGGTAGAAACAAAGCTTTACTACTAATATAATAATCTCATTTTTGGGTTTCACATTCATTACACATGAGATATTTGGAGTTGCGACTAAAAATTATTTAGTTAAATTTATATATACATTTAAAGTTGTTTTGGAAATACATGGCAATAATTCTGTATATTCTATTATGTGATATAACTGTTGAAGAAGATTGTTACGTACAATTTTGACTCTAGAAGATTTAGCCGGTAACCCACGGAGATAACTCAGTGAAGTACCTCGCTTAAAATTCAATGTCTCAATAAAGTATCAAAAACTTCAATTATACTAATAAGAATGCTAACCGACTAACTCAGTCAGAAGGGCGGTATAAAGATTTGAAGATGGTCCAGAAATGCTACGTGTGAGAAATACCAGTTTAAATCGGAAATTATTTTGAACGCCATCAAATCTCGAAATACGAGTATTACTAGGGAAAAGCCTCAGAAGAAATTGTACGAAGAATAATCGAGTACACTAATGCTAAAACCAACCGAAAATAAACGTTAAGAAAACGGACATAAATATCCCTATTTAGAAACTACTAGCTGCAAATAGGTTCCCAAAATCAGTTGTTAAATTACATGTACATCAATCACGCCACGCCTCTAGGCAATTGCAATATATTTTATTAAATCAAGACTGGAACTAATATCTTTATATTAGTTGTGAAAAACACCAATATAAGAAAGACTTTACTCTATTACTCAATTCATTTTATCACACGTACATGTAAACATTCTTAGGCAAAAAAAATATATCAAAAATTAGTTAGCTTAATGGAAAATGTTTTTGACATACAAAATTACTTTCTAAGGGCTTAAACTAATAACAAGAAGGTACTGTGGTATGTTTATAAGTTTATACATTAAAGAAAAATTAGTTAATCTACAGTTACTGTAGGTTAGAGTTTCAGAAGTTTTATTATAAATAATTGAAGTTATTTTGGCTTTAGGTACCTTCGGAAACAGCGAAAGTCATTGATATTCTGAGCTCAATCGTTCTAACCAGATCTTACGGAGCTTCTGAGACTTCGTTAAAGAATTTGTTGTTCTTAACACGGTTTATTTGACCTAGCAAATTTTTGTCTTTTGACACATTCATTTCATATTGTTTTAGAACTTTTGGTGGTTTGCAATTTATAGCATGTCTACTTCAAAATAAAATTAAATTAGAATACAGAAATAAACAGTAGAACACCTAATGTATTAAATACAAACAGTAATAAAGATCGGGACTTTACACTCTTCGTATTAAATTTAGAAAAGAATAAATATATTTCGGTAAATCACCGGGCATAGAAAAATTTATTTGTACACATTCACACGAGATTAAAAATAAACCTTTAAACCATGAAATTGGACCGGTCTACCTTACAACCAAGTTAATAATAAAATCGGTCGCAGAAATTAATGCATTACATGTAAATCGTGAAAGAAATTACGAATTTACAAGCATAGAACGACATTGACCTCGATCACAGGACAGATTTAAATGCACAATCCGTGAAAGCTAGGGTATCGAATAATAACCTCAGGACGTTGAAACCGTATCATAATAGGCGGGAGATTCATTTTCATTCATTCGAGACCAAGCAGCAGAGAAGAACTTCGAACTCGATTGACACGCAACCAAATCCGTGCAGATATGGTTGTCAATCGGACAGTACCTCGAGCTGTTAGTGAACAAGTGTCAAATCGCGAGTAAAAGTGCAGAAAAAAGAAGTACCGTTAATCGTAAAAGTGCCCTTCTATTGAACCTGGAGTTGGAATATTTAATCTACCTGCAGCCATTCATACACCTTGAAAGTCCACAAGATCTTGTTTTGGAGAAACAAAACTGTAACTCTCTTGAATTTTTGTTTTGCATTTTACAAACATTATATGCTGTTTTGTATCACATAATTTTGATTAGTGGTAATTATAGGCATGTGCAAAGCTTATTATTAAAAAGCTCGATTATGTTAGTGCACACTTATTTAAAGCTAATTCTATACACATAATTTCACATACAGAAAAGCTCATTATTGAAGAGGGAAATTAGTATCTAGAAAATAAATTGGTTGAACGTATATTATTAGTAAATTTAAATTCTTCCTTTTAGCTACACGCATATTTTTCAAATTAGGGGTACATTCTAGTAATTTTTTAAGCGACAGTACGAAATCCAAGTCTAAGTACGAAATCGAAAACAGTACAAAAATTCTAAGAGACATTACGGAAATTCAAGGGACATTACGACATTATGAAAATTTAAGGGAGATTACATTAAACGGGGTAAAACTTGGAGACTAAATAAATTAAATGGAGCAACTCATCTGAATGTAATATTGGGGTACTGATCCACGGCACGCAGCAGAAAGACGCACCAGGAAAACTACAGGTCAGAAATATCTAGCATAAGGAATTATTTTCTATTTATTTTTTTGAACATTGATCATATTTTATACTTGAATATTTTATATAAAGAGTCATCAAAAGTTTATTATATACGTAAAAAATTTTGTAGACAAAAGGAAAATCTTGAACGTTCTAAGAAATTTTAAGTAGAGTACGTTATTTTGCTGGCCTTAAAATAAGGAAAGGGAGCTTTAATTTTTGGAGATAAATAATTTAAAATTTATTGTTATTTGATTCAAGTGCTCATTTTTGTTATACAGTCAAACAGATTCAGCTGTGAAGTGTATATGATTTGCCTTTTCTCATTATACAAATATTAATCGACTTTGTTTTATCATTCAAAGCAGGAAAAATTTTAGAGAAAAAGGAGTAAATTGTTTGATTATCGTAACGTTGTGCACTCTGTGTGAATTAAACTGGTAGCCGAGGTATATTCAAATTTTAAGGTATTAAAATACACAGAGCGGTGGCGATCAGAAGGAGACTGAGAATATAATTACATCGACGCGCAGCGTTATCATATCATCATATCAATATATATATATATATACACAAACAATTAAAACACATATCCAAGAGTAGCTATTAGCAAAGATTAGAATTTAAAAATGTAACGAAACGCATTAAAATTAAATCAGTAGAAAACCTGCATGAATTGGCTAGATAAAAATTCAAAAAGTGTGTTAAGATATTATCGTAAACGCACGCAGAAATTATGCATTATTTAAAAGCGTACGTGATCTAAAATAATCACAGTTGTTCGAAAATCCAATTTATTAAGAAATAAACAAACACCAAATTTATTCGATTTAGATTAGAATAAGGCCAACAAACAATACTACGTGATCGATATGAACGAAAGTAAATGTGAGGTATAACATTTAAGTTACGTGACTTAGAGCACCGCGTCATGCAATTAAAATACATACAATTGGTAAACTTTCCAAAATAACAAGTTATAATACGCTTAGCCTCGCCTAGCACGTGAAGCCAACGAATCACAACCAAAGCGGGCCGATCCTAAAAATATCTTGAAAATTGAATATCGAGTTAGTATACTTTGAAACTGCGCAGTTACTATACTTGAAAGTGCTAAATATTTACGTGAATACTAAATTAAATTAACAGTGAAATTCTAGAGTGTATAATTGTGCAAAAAGTGCCGTACTTCTGAGACGTAAGTAGATAAGATTTAGGAAATTATACCATTTCTAATAATAAATAAAACAGGGCTGTCAATTACCATCTGAATTACAATCTCAATTACCATCTGAATAACATCCGAAAACTACCATTACAATCTTAAATTACACTCAAAATAATGTTGCGATTCCTGTTAGAACTTTAAATAATGATCCATTACGATCAGAAATACAATTTTGGAGAATGCTGCCTGTACAAGCAAATTGATGGTAAATATTCTATTGCGGAAATAAAAAACCTTTCATTGGAATAAACGTACCAATAACGATTTGGATATCGACTTCAATTCTTAGGAGCACCTACAAAACCACTTCAGGTTAGAGATTTTGATATGACTTTTTTTTAAAACTGTTTTATCTCAAATATTTTGGATATGATTTAATTTTTTAAACTGTTTTATCTCAATAATAGTTTAAAGTGTAAGAGCCGACAAATTGGGGTTTCTTGTGTAAATTTATGAAAAGCATAGACATCTTGAAACATTTCAATAGGTCTTTAAAGGAAATAAAATCTCGTTTTGCTGGCTTAATTTTCTAAAAATTTGACAGATGTATATGATTTAAAAAGGGAAAAAATATTTAAAAGGCTTGTAAATATTCAATCATTATACTGTGTATTGTAGAAGTGCTTTATTTAATTGAATCAGCTAGTCGAGGCAAAAGAAAATTATAAATTAACATTTTCACAAGTGCTTGAATGGCATAAGAGTAATAACACAGCATTTTATGACATACCCAAGCCGTGGGGCGAGATCTCACAGCATTTTATAGTCTACCCAAGTCGTGGGGATAAGTATTAAAATAACAACAAGGGACTAACAGGGGTTAACACAGCAATATATATATATATATATATATATATATATATATATATAATTGTTACATTATTAATCAGTTCCGATTTCATCGGGATAAGTGATAGATACAATATAAACAATTTGCACGGACAGTTTACAGAGCTGTGAATTTTTGCTTATTTCAATTGCATACCTTCAAGTCAATAACTATAAATTTTGCAACGGTCATCTTGAAAAAAACGTACGTCATTTCATTTGAAAAGCTTTATAATTTGTTTGCAACAAAGAGCCAGGTGTTTTTATAACTTTTTAGATCCGGTAGAATAATAAATTTCAACGACTTCAGGTATCGACACGTTCGACTACAATCAAATCCATTACGGATTTGCATTTTGAACGCGTGTACTGAGATCGCTTCTATATACCGTAAGGCATATCAAATTATATCATGCATAAATTGTCGATAACTAAAATACTGGTTATTGAATATTGTATTTTGTACGTCACGTAAAAATTAAATCATTTTCATTGAACAACTTCGAAAGCTTTCAAAATAGAAAACGATTTCAGGTTTAAATATGTATGCCTATATGTTAGAAGCTGAGAACGAACACCTGCTGTGCGTATGAATTTGTATTTTAATGATGCACAATGGGTAAGAAATCTGTACCTTTCAGGTCGGGTAATTATAAACTTGAACGAATATGGATAGTCTAATCTAAAAAAGCACCTGAATTGTCGGATTTGCTTTTAAATGACGCTAGAAACTTTATATGTGTATTTTTGCTCGAAGAAGACTCAGATTTCAGGTTTAATTATCTATACCTTAATGTTATTAGCTCTAAATTAATTATCATGTAACACCATCCGTAAGCTTCCTTTATTCTAAATAACTTAAGTAAAATTGTATACGATTCGATAAAATGATTTATATACAATTTCATACGATTAAGTAAATAATTTAAGTAGTACAATATAGATATGTTATTTTATGACCTCAGTAGCGCAACGTTAAAGCTCAAAGCTGCCATTCTGAAAGTCTTCGTTCAAATCCTTGAAGTATCGCGTTTTTTCTCTATTACAATTGTCTGACGATCTTTAAATAGCATTAGCAGAAGGGTTAAATAATTAGACTAGAAACGTTTTACAATTCCAATAGCGTTCCCAACGTTGTCGGTGTACACTAAGACGTCCTGCATTACAACTAGCTATCCGGTGGGATATGATCTATTAAGACGTGCTCTATAGGTAAAGTAGCGGGAGAAAGTAATCGGAGCTTTTTTAGCGCGCTTATGAGGAAAGGCGAAGCTTATTTACGGGCCATCATGAGAAAAAAAAGTTGCGGGAAGAGATATTTGTGGATCAGAAGTCCTACTCTCTCACCTCTTTCTATGGTTGGGGGTATTGTGCGATTATTACAATTGTAGCATAACTGCGATGATGTTACTTGATTTAAATGGTAATTACAGAAAGGGTTGAATAATTGGACTCGAAACGTTAGATATGCCTATTGGTCTACCGTAAAACATGGATGGCATACACTGACAAAATAGCCTGACGTTCAAACGCAGTTAAATAGTTTCAATTGCCGGAATTACTGAATAGGTAATTAAATGTGTGAGACTGAACCCAAGTATATTACGTGGTGGTGGTGGTGTCCCAACCTTACTACAGAGCACCTACTGCTGTTTAACACTTATATGCGCTAGTGATCATGTGTGCTAGACTTATTTCTTAGTACTAAACGAAAGAAAAGCAACCAAAATATTTATTTTGGCGTTTTATTCAGATATGCTAATTTTTTGATTTAGTACCTTAATACCTAACACCAAAGAACTGATGCTATGCTATGGTAAAATATAGATTAATTTTTCATGTATCTACAAGGTAATCGTACGTAGAATCGTTTATACCAGATCTGTTTACTAAGTTCAGCTTTGAAATTACAATTTAATGGTGATGTAATACAATATTAAGTATTGCATGTCGTGTTGTATTCTGAATAGACGCTACATTTATAGGTACAATACATGAATACAATCACCATAATAGCCGCTGTCCCCAACATAATGACCCGTCAGCACGAAATCGTGTCACCTTTATTAAATTTCTTATAAAACTTATTCAACAAGTATTGTATCATACACGTTTACAGAAGTATATATTTGAAGTTTCACGCCATTTGCAGATTTTTTTATTGTATCATTGCGTGAATTATAGATACAAAGCCTTTTGTTGATTGAAAACAAAGGGCGGCTTTGTTGCATTGTTCTCTTATTCCTTTTGCCTGCGTGCATAAATAGAGCAATAAACTGAAAACCTATATTTTATCTTTTTTAATATACAATTCACATGTATTATAGTGCCGTTTTAGTTAATTTTTAATTCTAGAACGCGGACGCCGCTAATTTGTTGGAGGACAAAACTATAAAAACCGCTATACAAGGTGCGTTTTAAAGTAAACAGGACTTTTTCAAAATTTGAACAAAGACTTAATTTTCGGTAAAACTTATTTCTTTCCTTAAAAATAGTCTACTTAAGAATACAGTGATTTGTAGGTCAAAAAACAAGTCGAACGAGTGTTTTAGGTCGTCTGCAGAGATTTTGTTACGTTCACTTTCTGTCTCCATACATTTGTCCTATCTTCAAACAGTGTTACTACAACGTCACTACGATGTCGAATTGTCCTATATTTATTTTATAGCGAAAACTCTATTTGCAATAACAAGTTCTTTATTTTCAAACTGATTCTATGAGCCTTTTCCACAACTCATAGATACAATGGAATTTGCTAAAAGCTCCCTCTTTCCAGCTAATCGCTACAGTACAATTACTAGCTTCAACCTTCTATGCCATTTTCTTAATTACTTATCATCGAAGCACTAAAACTAAATATACAAGCACTAATCATTAGTTTATATTAACACTGCAGTAATTTACATCAATAATAATTTATATGACATCTTCCAAAGCTTTAGTCTAGAATATATTGTAATCAAACCTGAACTCTAATATCCGCGACTGCAATTTATATACATACTCAAAACTAACTATTCTAAAACGTACCACAAATTATGCAAATAACTTTCTCGAGATTTCCCATTGTATTCTAAATAACCCTTAAATGGAAAAGCTTTGTACCTGTCAATTAAAATCATTTGAAAGATGAGGTGCTACTGGTACCTATCAATTATCGTTTATGTACAAACGCCTCGCTTACATCCCAATGTGGTTATTTTGGTCACAGGCAGACCGATCTTCGCTACAATATTATCTTCTAATTAGTCAACCCAGGTTAATTGAAGCTCACTCGTACTACAATTCCCGTTTCGCTTATCTAGACATGTTTCATTTTCGCGTTATACAGGGTATTATCCAAATTTAATTTTTATCAACGATGCCTTTTTAGTTCCATTTTGTTTTTGTTTTTGTATTCTGTCAAAATGCACGAGTTACATATCCCCCAAATTAAGATATATATGTAATCAACTTGAATTATTAAATCTTAAGTTAGATGATTACAATGTATAATTGACGGACATATTACAAAAGTTTAATGGAAGTTCATAAACCAGACATGAGAACGAATGTGAGTACTCCAGACGTATCATGATACTGCAAGAGCAGGTTACAATAGATTATAAGAAACTTATTGTTAGAATTAGGATTACTAAGAAGTAATACTTTGCATTGAATAAAGAAATAGCAGACATGAGATCTGCAGTTCCCACGAGCAATGTGAGGGGGCAAGGATAGCATAAATACCCTCAGGAGCCCAAGATGGACAATCAGTCTCGAGCTTCACAACTTCTACATTGTTGGTTGTTTAAGCTACTCACCGTAATTTTAATTATTAATTTTAGTAATTTAAAGTGAATGTCAACTTAGAATATGTTTGATATCAATACGTTACTGCATATAACGTACCTGTAATTAAAAATTAATATTGTAATTTGTGTTTCAAATAAATAGATAAAAAAGTTTTTTTGGAAGAAGTTTTTTAGAAAGTCGCTCCAAGAGGCCCAAACCAATCTGGCGCAGTCGGTAGTATTCCAAAAGGGCACTAGAAAAATCCAAAATCGAGAAAACTGATGGTCTTGAATTTCTATTCTTCATCTGGAAGACCAAACAAAAAATTGGACAAAGTACAAGAGTAGACCAAGTCCAATAACAAAGAGGAAAAGAACACAATGGAACTGGTAAACAAACTCTTGTAAGTACCTAAGTTTATTTTCCTAACCATCATCAACTAAATATTGATATTAGCTAGTCAGAAACAAAAAGAATTTTCATGTACAATTTTATTATCGCAATCATTTCTGAAAGAATTTACTCAGGAAACTTATTTTAACGAAGGAATTTTATAGACGCATTTATATGCACAATTATTACAAATTATTACGAGAAACGAAACAATTTACTCAGCAAGTCTGAAGCTTGAGTCTATAATTAGAATGCAATTCTTTGTACCATTCTTCTTACAGCGATTATTATTGAAAGAATTTATTCAGAAAATCTGAAACTTGATGATATTGTAAAGATCTATAATTAAACAGTTTCAGTGCGAACAAATTAACAAAGGTGTATAATTATAAAAGCATTTTATGTACTGTATTATTGCAACACCTAATGAAATAATTATTCAGCGGAAGTCTGAAACTGATATAATTATAGTCAACGTTCTAACATTTTTTCTTTACTGAATTGTTTGGTTGATTGAATAATTAAAGTAACCCGTAGGTTCTTTAATATTCTCTAAAAAAAGCAGTGAACTTTAAGGAAGGATTTCCTTAAAATGATGGAACGCAACTATCTTCCGACTATGCTAGGGGTCTATTCCTCGGGTAGAGCTTATGAGGATTGGTCGTGGGTCTTTTTACATTATTTACTTACTGTGGCTCAATTTATACCAAAATAGGGGTATGGGGAGGGCGCCACCAAGTCATTGAGTTTCAAACACAGAGTTTACCTGAGGGTGACTTGGGAGTTCTTAGAGAGGAATATAGTATTAACTGCTTACGCAGGAGCTGTAAAGAAAATTGAATTAAATTAACAAAGGAGGACATAAGAGGTATACTCTTGCTATCTCATAATAAGGAAAGCTATAAATATCAATTAGGCACACACTATTATAGACACAAATATTAGGCATCAAATTTTGAAAATGCTATCAGTACTCCTTCGGCAGATGGGAGCTACAAAAATCATTAAATTGAAGGTATTTATGCTTCTTATTCCTTGATCTAATTACAGGTAGCAGACCTATTGAAGCAAGATATAATCCAATACTCAAATTCACCATGGAGCAACCCTGTATTAATAGTCCCAAAGTAATTAGACGCCTCAAGCAAACGCAAATATCGAATGGTTATCGATTACAGAAAACTTAACGAGAAAACGGTAGACGATAAATACCCACTACTCATTATCACCGAGATTGTAGACAAATTAGGAAAGTGTCAATATTTTTCGACATTAGACCTCGCTTCAGGATACCACCAAGTGGAGATGGACGAGACAGACACAACTAAAACAGCATTCAGGACACCTAGAGGACACTATGAATACAAACGCATGCCGTTTGGATTAAAGAATGCACCCGCCACCTTTCAAAGAGTTATGGATAACATTTTAAGAGGGCTACACATCGAAAAATGTCTTGTGTACCTGGACGATATAATAGTATATTCGACATCACTCGTAGAACACGTCGAAAGATTAAGAGAAATTTTTGAACGATTGAGAAAAGTTCATTATAAGGTTCAATTAGAGAAAAGTGAATTTTTACAAAAGGAAGTATCATTTTTAGGAAACATAATAACCCCACAAGGTGTTATGTCAAACCCAGATCAAACAAATGCAGTATTAAATTACCCCTTACCCAAAACTAATAAAGAAATTAAAGGATTTTTAGGACTCAGTGGTTATTACCGAAAATTCATCAAAGGATAGGCACAAATAACCAAACCATTAACAAATTGTTTAAAGAAAGGTAATAAGATCGAACACACCCGGGAATTTATCAAGGCAGTAGAGAAAATTAAATGTATCCTTACAAATCACCCTATATTAGAATACTCCGATTTTTCAAACCATTTATATTAACAACCGACGCATCGAACGTAGCATTAGGCGCAGTATTGAGCCAAAGAAAAGTAGGTAGCGATAAACCAATCAGCTACGCATCTAGAACACTAAACGAAACGGAACAAAAGTCTAGTACAATTGAGAAAGAAGTATTAGCAATAATTTGGGCAACAAAATATTATAGACCATATCTTTACGGAAGAAAATTCTACATATTCACCAACCATAGACCATTAGTATGGTTATGCAAACTCAAGGAACCAAATTCAAAATTACAGAGATGGAGGATTAGACTAGAAGAATACGACTATGAAATTATATATAAGAAGGGAATGTACAACAATAAAGCAGATGCACTAAGAAGAATACAAATCAACGCAATAGAGACAGAGTCAGTTATAGGCAATCTAGACGAAACAGAGATAAGGGAAGACCCACAAAAATTAAAAAACATACACTCAACGCAAAATAACGAACCGAAAATTGCAATTAAAATTTTAAATAAAGCAACAGACACGAAACCAAATCAATTCATAGTTATCGAAGTTTTAACCAACCCTAATCCAGGAAAATATACAAAAACAGATAATAAACAAATATATCAAATTCAAATAACGAAAGACGACAATGAAAATTAATAACTTTAGATGACCCAAACGAAATAAACGACGTAATTAGAAACCAACACGAAGGCAAACCCAACCATCGTGAAACCAAGGAAACACTAAAACAACTCATAAGGAGATATTACTTTAAAGACATGAAAGAGTTAACCACGGATTTTATCAACCAATGTAAATTATGCGATAAAGCAAAATACGACAGGTCACCACCAAAAGTACCCTTAATGTTAACTAATACACCTGACAAACCGTTTCAAAACCTACATGCATATATTTTAGTAATAGACGCCCAAAATTTTTTGACAACCGTAGCCGCATTCACCAAAGTAGGCCAAGCGATACCCATCACTTCAAAGAATAGTATCGATGTAATCCAAGGATTCTTATAATATTTTACATATTATGGTACGCCAGAAACTATAACTTTAGACGATCGCATCGAATTTAGAAATGAAATAATACAAAATACCCTAGAACTCCATAAAATACAAATTTATTTTATAACAAAAAATCACTCAAAATCAACTGACTAATTGAAAGATTACACCTAACCTTTATTAAAACAAATCAGACTATTAAGGCTTACTTATAAGAAAGAACTTTTTAATTTAATGTCATACGCATTAATTGCTTACAACAATACAATCCACTCATCAACTAATTTTACACCCCTCGAATAAACATTGGGACACTCAGATTCCCGCAACCTTAATATACACTACAACAAGGGAGTATAGCAACAATATGCTAAAGACCATAAAAAAAATTAAAAATAACTTATGATAATGTAAAAAATAAATTAGATAACGATAAAGAATGTATTACAACAACCCGCAATAAGAACGCCTATATAAATAAATTTTCAGTAGGACAAGCAGTGTACGAAAGGAATTTTAAAAGTAAGAGGCACAAATCGGCCTCCAGAAATTTAGGTCCGTTTCAAATCACAAAAAATATCAGACAAAAATGTAGACGTAGTAAGTAACAGAAAAATAATAAAATATTTTTACTTAAAGAATTTAAGACACCCTGTAATTTCAGATGGACAGCCATACCCTTGCTGTCAACCTCCACCCAGGTAGAACGGACGACGACATATTAGTCGAAGACATTAAAAACAACCCCGCTATACTACCAGTAAAATTGAGAAACATGCAAAACACAATAGATTACTGAACATTCGCACAGAAATTTGATTTAGCTGAATTAAAACAAGAATTTTATATAATTAGAGACAATTACTACAGACTGAAACAATCAATGCACACAGCCAAATTCGGAAAAAAATACGCGATATAAATGCTTAATTACAACAGTATAATTGAAAACATCTTACAGAACACAGAAGATAAATTTAATAGATTAATACTAACAGATCGAATCACAAGACGAAAAAGAGGACTTATTACAGATTAAGTAATTTTATAAAAGCTATCACAGGCAATTTAGACAACCAAGATGCAGAACGATATGATAACGCAATACAACACCTAACTGTAAACCAAAATGTCATAAAAACCATTGTAAAGAATCACATATCTTTAACCCAGTCAACCATAATAAAATTTAATGATACGTTAAGACAGCTAGTAAAGAACCAAGACAGCATAACCAATAGAATACTAACCCTTGAAAGTAACATGCAAACCACAATGCTAGGAATGCGAGATTTAATCAGATTTAACACGATATTTAACCAAATTATATCAACCCTTGCTGTAATTCAACAAATTTTAGCTACATTTGAAAACGCTGTAACATTTGCTAAACTAAACACATTACACGCTAGTATAATAGAATCAATGGATTTATTAAATGAATTACTACGAATGAGATCACTTATAACTAATAGTAAACTACCCTTTGCAGCAACAGAATCTAATATACTTATATTTGAAAAAATAGCCATAGTAAAAAGTTATGTGAAGAATCATGAAATCACGTATTTAATAGAAATCCTCATTGTTGAGAGATCAGTTATAATTATTATCATTTATTTGCTTTCCCCATGAAAGTTACTAGCAAGTATCAGGTTATTATCCCTAAAACCAAGTTCCTTTCCTTAAATGAACTTCAGTATGGCTTCACGAACGAAAAATGTAAAGAAGTAGCATCGAGTCAATATTTATGTCAATCATTAACCACTACAGCTATTCAAGCAGATCGCCTTTGTAAAGTACAATTGTTAAGATTCTTTAATCACTACGAGAATTGTGATCCAAAACCAGTACAAATTACGAATATAAAAAACCAAAAAGTTACAGACAACAAATGGATTGCTGTATTTCCACAAGAAGTAATAGCAACCGCCCATTGCAACCAAGACGAAAACAATTTAGTACTAACTGGAAGTAAAGTAATCACCATTAAAGAAGATTGCTATTTAAAATTGAAAAACGAAATTATTCGAGTATACCAAGACCCATCAGTAACGAAGAAATTCGCAAATTTCCCGAAACTACAGTTCAAGACTACACAATCCGAAAACGACGAAATCAGTAAGAAACCAATGCAACTAGTGCATCTAGACCTAGATAACCTCAACCAAGCCGTAAATCTAATGGACAGTTACAAAGAACACTTAAGTGAATTAAAAGTGCCAAAATTACATTATGACGACATAAGTGTTTGGACAATATTATTAATTATTGTAATCATTTTATTAACTATGTTTTTCTCGTACAAAATGTATCTTAGCTATAGAAGCAAAGAAACAAATTTTAGTCATATGAAACAAGAAACAAAGGTAAATAACGGAACAACAAATGAACGCTTAGGGACATGAGTTTTAAAAATTAAGTAAAACCTTTAATTTTCATCTACGTCGGGAGGAGTTACTTATCCCCCAAATTAGGATATATATGTAATCAAATAAATTATTAAATCTTAAGTTAGATTGTTTTAATGTATAATTGAAGGACATATTACAAAAGGTTAATGGAAATTCATAAACCAGACATAAGAACGGATGTGAATACTTTGTATTTCAGACGTAACATGACACTGCAGGTGCAAGTCACAATAGATTAGAATTAAAATTAGTTAGAAGTAATACTTTGTATTGAATAAAGAAATAGCAGACATGAGATCTGCAGTTCCCACAAGCAACGTGAAGGACAGGGATAGCATAAATACCCTCAGGAGCCCAAGATGCTCAGTCAGTCTTGAGCTTTACAACTTTTACATTGTTGGTTGTTCAAGCTACTCACCGTAGTTTTAACTATTAATTTTAGTAATTTAAAGTAAATGTCAACTTAGAATATTTTTGATTTCAATACGTTACTGCATATAACGTACCTGTAATTAAAATTAATATTGTATTTTCTGTTTCAAATAAATTGATAGAGGAGTTTTTTTGAAAGAAGCTTTTTAGAAAGTCGCCGCTCCAAGAGACCCAAAACCTATCTCACGTCGTAATTGAATAGTTTTCTACACAAACCACATTCAAAAAGATGTGAATGTCCTTTAGAGGAATTCTAGCGCCATCCAGTGGTTGTGGGGAAAAGTGTTCAATGAAAGCGGCAAATTTAAAGTCCTACCTTTTTATATTTTAATTTAAGGAATTAAAGAAATAACACCGTCTTCTCAAGAATTTATAATCAGTGAAAGGCATAGTGTTATTTCCTCTGTTCTTTTAATTATTTAACGTATTTGTGTTACATAACTAAGAACAGTGATATAAAATTACCCATCAGTCACTGTAATAATCCTATTTCTATACAAAAACAATTGTGACTCTTACTTTCTAATCAAAAATCAATAGAAGTTGGGAACTCCTCGAGAGAAAAGATTTATGTATTATATAGGTATTAGACAAAATAATTATACTAAATATTTAATACAGAAGTTTGAAACAATTTTATTTATTAAATTCACATTTAGCACACAAATGTACATCAAACAAAAATAAAATGTTTTAGGTTTTTGTTTGTTATTATGCACTTGAGTATGTAAAAATATGCACATTATACGAGGGTGGTCCGATAAGTACTTAGCCTTACCGCCCGATGGCGCCACTATCGCATAGGAATTTACTATCGTGTAGTAGATGGCTACTGTCGAAATTTCAACTGAATCGGACTCGTAGTTTTGTTTTGACCGCATGTGGAAACGGGCGTGTCCGCGAATTTTAGAAAAATGGAAAAAGCACAGTCCGTAATTCGATTCTTGTTTTTGAAAGGAAAATCGCACAGCGAAATCAAAGAGCGTTTAGATGCTATGTTCTGTGACTTTTTTTCTTCGATAACGACTGTCAAAAATTAGTTTAACGAGTTTCAACGTGGTCGCATGTCGGTTTTTGATGAGTTACGTCCTGGTGCTCCGAAAACGGCTACCACGGAGAAAAACATTACAAAAATCAGACCCTACATGTGAATTTCGAGTGCTTCAGCCGAAGGTACTACATTGGCCAGGAAGCGAGTTTCTTTACCTGGAAAATTTTGTATTTTGCCGATCCCTTGCTGTTCTAACGAAGGTAGGGATCTTTAACGCGCGTGACAACACACACACGGGATCTCCATTTTACTTCTCATTCGAACGAGGGTGTATTTTTGTGAATAATGCTAGCCTAACATTTATCAAGCGGACCGTGTCGGAATTTGAACCCGGGACCTTGGGCGTAGTAGTCACACACATACCAACCTAGCCACGGAGCCGCCCGTATTAGCAGACGACCGATTGAAGGTGCATGAAATAGCTGAGACAGCAGGCATCTCAAAATACCGCGTGGGTCATATCCTGCATGAAATTTTGGGCATGAGAAAGCTATCGGCACGATGGGTGCCGCGTTTGTTCACTCCGAACAACAAGCGCAACCGCCCTCACCACTGCCAAATTGGTCGAATTATGCTACAAACTGCTGCGCCATCCACCGTATTCTCCAGATTTGGCCATGTTCGTTTTTTTTTATTTCCAAACTTGAAAAAGTCACTCGCCGGGCGGAAATTTAAGTCGAATGAAGAGGTCATCGCCGCCACGGAGGCCTACTTGCAGACCTCGTAAAAATGTATTATTCAGATGGGTTAAAAAAGTTGGAGCATCGCTGAGTTAAGTGTATCGAGCTAAAAAGAAACTATGTTGAGAAATAAATCGCCACTTTTCCAAATTTTCGTTTTTCTTTTGTAGGCTAAGTACGTATCGGATCACACTCGTACATCATTTTCTTAAAAATATACGTGTTTTCTCAAATTATGTTTTTAGAACAGATTTTTAGCAACGGTTTAATTAATTTTTACAAAAAAACTCGTGTATCATGAAAATGTTCTTTTTATAAATTGAAACACTGAATAAATTCCTTGCGTCTAGTTAATCATAAATGTGGCAACAAGAGGGTACGACTATGCTACTTTCGTCTGTTTCACGCTGGTTTTCTTATCTGTGAACCAGCTGCTGTAAAGGTTAGTGGGAAAAGCTGTAGTTGCTACTTGCTAGCGCTGTGTAAAAGATATTACATTCTAGTTAGCTTTTTGCCGTTCTTTATTCGTTATGGCGAGTGATGAAGGGTTTGGTTTGAAATTTAGTGAGTCAGAAAGTGACATTTCAGACTCTGGGTGGTGAAGTGATTCAAGTAACATTAGTTTCTTCAACATTAAAGTTTGGCAGGAAGTAGACGTAACTGCAGCATTGTCTTCCCCACCTCCAAGGTTTCCTTTCATTGGAACACCTTCGAACTTCACCCAAAATGACTCTTCAGATGTCATGAAAGATACAAATAAAATAATTGTTGATGAATTAGTTACTATTGTAGTCACAGAGACTAACTGATATGCCAGAGATGAGAACATTATTTTTGGAAGTACACAAACAATTATGAAATAAATGAGAATTTTTACAAAATGTTAATAAATTTCTCATTTTTCAGGTATTACTCTGAAGTTTATCGCGCGTTCCTCCCGTTCTCAATCTTTGAAGACCACACACCCAAAGCTCTTCCAGATTAAGTTTCAAAATGTTTGTAAGGTCGACTACTACGCCGAGTGTGGCCAGTTGTACTCACTTACATAAGAATGTCGTAGCCTGGGACTTCAGCAAATTTGTGGCGAGAGTTTAAGTGAGGGTGAAGTGCGATAGTAAAGGCGAAAGCGATACAAACCCTTTGAGAACGTCCATGACCTAGGATCGAAACGTTAAGAAGACGATTTTAACAACTATGAGTGATTTAAATTCCAAAGAAGATCAAGAGAAATAACTGATTTCATTTTATTTTATACAAACGCAATGTGGCAATATCGCCTAAAATTTAAAAATACAGTGTCAAAATATTTTGACAACGACCCTAGGTCATGGATCGAAACGTAAATAAATATTTCTCAAATAATAAAACTTACGTAAGATTTATTTTAGCTACATTTTCTTTTAAAGTAATTGTACAATGTTTATGTAACATAATCCCCAATATGGGCTTCAGAAACGAAGTTTTTTTAAACAAATATTCTATAAATAGTTATCTGCAGACCAAAGTTTGTTGTAACCTTGCTTTCTCAACGTAGTATTTGAATGCACCAATAGCAAGCGTTGATTTTCTTGTTCAACAACCTATTACACAGTGTTTACAGACAGTTGATATATTCTTACCGCAAAGAGAGGATGTCGCCGATGTTCTTCTTGGTCGCCGACTTGCATATAGCAATTTAATAGATGGACTAGTTCCGAAACAGACTCCTGCCATTGTTCCGTTACGAAATGTTTCAGTAGTAGTCGTTCGTCGGACGTATTATTGTATTTATTCTATACTTGGCAAGTGAAACTTATCTTAGGATATCAGACATTATGTCCTTCGTTCCAGCGAAAGCACTAGGAGCACACTAAGTATGCACTACGGTTGTACTTAAAAAATGCAATAAGAATGTACTTTTGATTGCAAGTACGAACACTATGTTTTAAATTGAAAAAAAACTAAATTGATAGAAAATATTTACAGCTTTGAGGTTATCTTTTATTCACAATTATTAAATTTAAAGTCCAGGTATTTGAGCACCCGTATTTTTGTTTATGCAGCGTTTATGCAAAACAAAATCCATAGAGTCTGGTTTGTATTTCATGTTCTTAGTGTTATGCCACAAGACTTTGTAAATCTGCTCTTAGGTAGGTAATGAGTAAGTATATGAGTCGCTTAATAATTTTGTTATGAATTTTATGCTCGTAGTGGTTAATCGTTCTTGAGGATTTCTAAATTTACGTTCAGGTGTATTATTTAGATCTCCATCATACGGCAAGGTATAGTGGCGCTTCTATTTTATTTATAATCTCTTGATTAGAGTCTTTAACTAAATTTTATCTTGTCCACAAATCGTAGCCCCACTCCCAAGCTTATTCTCACTCTACATTTGATTTTCAAATACTCCGCCCAAAGGTACTACATTTCCCAGGAATAAAGTTTTTTTTACCTGGGAATTGTGAATTTTGCTGAACCCTTTGTTGTTCCAAGTAAGGTAGAGATCTTGAACGTGCGTGACAACACTCACATACGGGACCTATATTTTACCCCTTATACGAACGAGGGTGTATCTTTGTGACAAATGCTCGCCTAACGAGAATCGAACCGGAACCTTCGGTTTAAGTAGTTACACACAAATCAACTAAACCACGGAACCGCTTATACTCATGGCAGACTTAGATGGTTAGTTAACCGTTTTTGCCAAATTATTTTTTTTATTACCACAAGCCATTTTCTAACACTCCTAACCCTGGGTTTTATATTAAAAACAGGAAACTTGAGTTTCTTTTGTCATCAGTATTTTATAGTAAGGATCCCAAAAGATCTAAAGGAAGTAACATGAAAAGTCAACAGCGGTGTAAAGTACCGATATTTACTATTGTTTGAATACTGGGTGATTTCCCATTATAATTTTTTATCCTAATTTAATAGCATATTGAAATAGCAACGTTATTAAATGACTACCAAATGTGCGAAAATCTCATTTCACTAATTGAAATTAATAAACTCCTTTTACTACTTAATGTTTCTTTAAGTAACGCGCAAGCGTTACACATTGTCATTTTAAATGGAGTAAATTAGTATTAGCTTCTAGTTTATCTGAAATGGTTTTAGTTTCTAAAACGTTTTGTGGTGTTCGCTTAAGTTTATGTCGTCTCCTTGCCTAAACTTATATAATGAAATAATGTTCCTGTGGTACTGAATTTGCTCCCCCTGGAATATATCGAACGCGGATAGTTAAGATTAAATCATTTTCTTCAATAAAATTAAAAAGCCTGTTGAGGTTATTTGTACCAGAAGCGTATGTATTTTTGCAGCTTTTGGCTAAAGATTACATCAAATTTTCTCATAAAAGTCTACTTTTGCATTTCACGCCAGTTTAATACGCAATTTAATTTGGTCAAGCAAAAAAAAGTTTAACATTCTATTTTGTAAATTTAATTTTTGCAAGGGACAATTTATTTAGTACCTAACCAAAATTGGGCTACTTTGATTTCGTTTTTATGTAGTGTATAGGAATATTTTTAAAGTTTTACATTGTAGTTTTTGCTGTAACGTGAGTACAATAAAACGTTGTAAAATTTATCGAAACTGGTTGGATTCCACTCATCGAATTTAATTAATTCCACTCTGACAACAAGGATTCTGCAGATTTATCCGCATGTACTGTGGTTAATAACATTGTAACTAGGCCCTTTATAAAAGACCCGATGAGCTTGGCAGTCATGCACATTAGCAACAAAGGGGTTGATATGAGATAGGCCATATTGATTAATGCCCGCGGTGCCATCAGAACAGTAAACGCATGGAAACGCCAGTTTCAGTTACCTATACCCTTATGCTTATACACTTAAAATCAATTTGACGCCTACTCACAAACGGATTTGCAAATTTTATAAAAGCACTACATGAAATTTTCCTTTTAGCGTTGTTGCTCCTTTTAGGTTTTACCTGCTTGGATTTGTGCTATTTAGTTAGAAGCTTCACTGTAACAAGAGGGAAATTTCCAAAAACAGTCGAAAATAAACGCTCTCGAGTTAAAAAAGTTAACTTAGTTATTCCACAATTTCTTGAAATTCTTTCAAATAGATTTTCAGTCTCATACGTCTATTGGTAAAGCCCAAAAGATAACATCAAAAAGCTTTAAAGGTTGTCTAGGGTATAAAAACAAAAAATTGGAACTGATAAAAAGCTGAGGTAGCTTTCGGCAGTTTTGGTTTTTGATCGGTTCATATCGATCCCTTTTGTTATTCTTCTACGAAGGGTTTGTATTTACCACCTGCAGTTTTAACTAAAAATTGTTATCTAAGCTTTTGCTTGGTTCAATAGCTAGTTCTTTAGCTTGTGGAATTTTCAAATCGTTAATTTTTGCAAATTAAGAACCACGAAGTGACACTTCTAAATATAAGCGAACATCTATTCCGTGCAGCGAGTTGAGTTACTTTCTGTTTCTTAAATGTACATAGTAGTCGTCTTAAAGGCGTACAAGGACGTGTGCCAAGTTGGCAGAACATTGAGTGCAAATTCGGAACAAATTGTACTTTGTTACGTGCAATATACTCCATAAAACAAAACTCTCTGATGTTGTGAATAAAAAAATTGTAAAAGCAGATATAGTAACCTTCGTACGATTACAAAAACTGCAATTTTTACATGTAAATTTCCATAAGGAGGCTCAAGGTCTGTTTTGCACTTTTTTGTACTAAGCATTGAAATCCCCATAGGAAGGATCCGTGCATCAATTCAAGTCACTTTTCAGCCCAACACCTACGACGGATGAGTCTATTACATTCAGTTTTTAAGAATAATGTAACACTAAACTACTAAAAATTTTACCAAATCCCAAAATATTCAAAATTTAAAATCTTGAAAATTAAGTTAAATAGAGCTATTTAGGTTACAAATGAGCACGAATCAGATCATTTCAAATCATATCAAATTTTTCGTAAGTCCGAAATCAAAGCCGGCTTCTGCGAAAGATTAATAAGAACAATCAAAAACATGTTGCATAGAAGATTTTACTTCTTCGCTCACTATACTCAATAGTAGGGGACTGGATGGTTCTGGTGCAGCGCCACCGCCACTGCACCACTAACCATTTTTATAGTGAGAGACATATGTCGGACATATGTCCGACATAGTAAGGCGCTGAGAGGCGCTGAAAGGCGCTGTGAGGCTCTGAGGCGTGAGGCGCTGCACCAGGACCAGCCACAACCCCTACTTTTGAGTATAGTAAGCCAAGAAGTAAAATCCTTTATGCAACATGTTTTTTGATTGTTCTTATTAATCTTTCGCAGAAGCCGGCTTTGATTTCGGACTTACAAAAAAATTTTTAATGGAATTTATAAAATTTGATATATAATTTGAAACGATCTGATTCGTGCTCATTTGTAACCTAAATGGCTCTGTTTAACTTAATTTTCAAGATTTTAGATTTTGAATATTTTAGGACTTGTACAATTTTTAGTAGTTTAGTGTTACATTATTCTTAAAAACCGAATGTAATAGACTCTTCCGTCGTAGGTGTTGGGATGAAATGTGACTCGAATTGATGCACGGATCCTCCTTATAGGAATTTCAATGCTTGGTACAAAAAAGTGCAAAACGGACCTTGATCCATCTTATGGGAATTTACATATAGAAATTGCAGTTTTTGCGCTCGTACGAAGGTAGTATATCTACTTATAAACAAATTAGCTTTGTTATATTTCTTTTCTAACCAGAAGTTTATATTTAACGAAAACTCTTTCGTAATAACAAAAGTTCTTTATTATCAACTGATTACTCAAGCCTTCTTACTCGTAGTTACAGTAAAGCACTCACGACAATTTATTTCCAGCTAATCGCTAACAGTACAAATACTTACTTCTTTAAAACTACAATGATATTTTTTTAATTACTACTGAAACACTATTGAAGCACTAATTGTTAATTTATATCAGTCTCTGCAATAATTTATATCAAATAGCGCTATATATTATAACAGTATGCTACCACTAATTTATTTCATACAACGATCATATAGATCAAGACTCGAATAGAAACTAATATCATAATTAAAACCTGAATTAGAACTAAACTCAAATCGCAGTGAACGGCAATTTATACACATAATCAATAATTCTGGACTGTTTTAGAACGTACTAGAATTTGTTGCGTTTACTTTCGACGGTAAGTTAAAATACATCTTTTATCTTACATTATTTATTCATGTAGATTTTGTTTCAATACTCCAACAACATCCTGTATATTTTACCTTCGTACAATAAGTACGTTTTATTATAATTTCATTTGAACCCATTTGCTGCGAATTTGAAAAGTTTACTCTGTAATTGAAATAGTCGGTACCTTGTTTTCGGTGTCCGTTGGCTTGCTACACATTGCTATAGCGTACAATTACTTCTTATACTGCTACGACCAAAAGAATCGTTAAAATAATGGATCGCACTTCTCCGATAAAAGGTTGTTTCCAAGTTTCTATTTAACACCTGTGCATGATAACGCGAGTATTGCATTGAATCCTTACTAGAATACGAATTCATTTACTCGATTTTTCTGTATGTATATGACAACGATTACTCATCGTTAATTTTTTTCTTTTTAGGGTTTAGTACCTTATAAGGTATAACGGAATCTTTATAAGATTACTTTTGTGTCCGTCCGTCCGTCTGTCACAGAGGTTTTTCTCGAAAACTATGTAACGCAGAAATTTGATATTTGGCACAATGCTAGGTCTTTATGGCGCGCACACATATCAACAGTCAGAAAAAAAAATTAGATTAAAATGGCAGGGGTTTCAAAAGAAAAAAAGTTTTAATAAATATATCGTGTGAGGTATTATTTGGAAGAGGATTCTAAAAGGCTTCTAAATATATTTTTTTTATAATTTTCGGTCCAGTAGTCTTCATGATATAGCTTAAAATGTGCCAAAAATAACCGCCCCTCCCCTGTTCTCGTATATTTCTAAAGCTAAAATTTTGATTTTAATAGGGATGAGCTATTGAGTCATAGATTATCGCAAAACTGCAGGTTTTTTTGACAGTATAATAGTTGTCATGAAAAAAATTTTTAAACACAGTAATAGACAACGTATTTACTAATAATGTACCAGTACAATGTGGAACAATATATCCGTTTTTCAGTTATCACAAACAAATTTGGATAAGATTTAAGATAAGATTTAAAAACAGCTTAATTTGGTTTATTGATTGCTCACTGTAGTATTGGTACGGAATTCTAATAGTGCGAGCTCGACTCGCTCTTGGCTAACTTTTTATTTTTGTTATCTTCACAATTTCGTGCGCACACTGTGTGGTAAGTATTTGCTGTTTTAAATAAAATTTACTTTTTGACGTAAATAAATTAATCTTTACTCGTAATTATTGTAGCTTTTTCTTTTGGTGGATTTAACGACCCGTTGGATTGCCGCTCCTTTTTGGTACGGGAGGACACCAACACTGTGTGATCCCGAGCACCTCTGTTCCGCCCTGTCATTAGAGAGGGTGTGACCAACCCTACGCTGTGGACTCGAGGGCGAGTGTTTAGCCTGATATGGGTTTTATGTACTAGAGACAGCCTATTTTATAAGGTTCTTCTATTGCCGACTAAATTTTGTAGGGGTAAAACGATTATTTTATGTGAGATGATATTTATTGACAATAGTGTAATATATTCTGACCTTTTTACTGTGATAATTTTATGTAGTTAACTTTATTCTTACGATGGTGATTTAGAGCTGTTGTTGGTGTTGTAATTGTAAATTCTTGTTAATTAAGACTTCGTAGCGAAAACCTTATAGATTAAATTTTATATTTCCCATGAGAATTCAGAGCTGTTGTTTTTAGAGTTGTAATTTTCTTTTGGGTAATTAACATAGGGGAGGGACCTAAAAACTACAGCTTGCCATTTTAAGAAGTGATTTTTGTGTTCTTCCTGATATATGTATATTGTGGTGATTGATTTTTTGTTTTTTTTTGTTATACTACACTGTTGTTTCTCCAAATATCACGTACATTAATTATAAGTATTAATAAGCAGGTTAAATTACTTATTTTTTATTTCAGGCTTTCCTTTTTTTTCTTGTATTGGTAAGACCCCCCTACTCACCGATTGAGCCCGGTCATTCTTCCTTTGTCTTTTAGGCTACGTTATTGTACGTAGCAAATTATGTAAATAATATCTATAATCTTTCCATTGTAAGCTTAATAAAGTTAATAAATGCAATTTCTTGTAAACTGTCAATCGAGTCCATTTGAAGATGTCATTCTACAGGGTGGCGACCAATCATTCTTTGGGTACAACTGCCTCGTTTACGTTCAGCTGTATTATTTTGGTCAAGGGTACACCAAGTGACGTCTCGTTACACTGTCACCTTCTTGAAGCTGTTCTGTCGCAGGACACCATGTGACCCGGACGTTGGAAGTCCTTGTGGTGGTAAAGACCGGCACCATTCATGTAGCTCCCATGTTGATGGAAGTAGTATTAAAAACTCTTCATAGCAGACGCCGTACCAGTTATATCGTAACCACACATTAAGATCTAGACACCTGTTGGAGGAGTAGCTGTAGCAAATTTGGTATCACACTCCAGTCTAACCCATGGAGCCCACAACTGATCTTTGGTATAGTCAACTTCTTGTCTTCAAAATGTCTTCCACAGATTCTGGTAATTCGATTTACTAAAAGGCCATTGCTTACTCCCACTTATGTGGGAGTATAGATGCCACGAAGCGGATTCTTTCTAAGCGCTGGTTGCTATCGGCGAAATTGATCACCAAATTTATTTTTAAACACCCGAGTAAATCTTCGGAATATATCAAGATCCACCGCTACGCAATGTGCCAGGGGGTATTCCGATGACACATCGAATCTCTTCCGTGGCCCCACATTTCGCGTTGCCTGTGCCGCTGTACAGAGACTTGAACCAATCATAGCTCAATCCAAGATTTTGTTCATCCTCACGAGCGTAACTGTTTGCTCGTTTTACTGCTTGCCGTTCTTCGACATTACCGGTGTCACCACTAGTGTGATAGCCATTTAATGTACACCACTAACGTTCTCTTCCTCGAAACTTACAAATTTGATATACCACATTGTTGATTCTTTTAGCAACTTCCTATCCCTCTCCCCCACCCAAGGTCTTTCTAACTTTGGTGACAGTCCACGCATTTATCTGAGATTGTACAGCAATACGCGGTCGCTTTCTTGAAAACAAGACTCCTGCGCATCGATGTCATATCTGATTATCATCCTATCGCTTATTACAATTTAATTGGTGATAGTTCTTACCATTTAAAAGTCGATAAAACAGTTTACGAAGTCGGTAATACAGTTTAAGAGTTCAAAAACACATCGCGCAAGCGCAATGAATAAGAAAGCGAGCAACGCCCCTGGCGGATGTAAGCGCGAACCTTATACAGATTTGGGGCGCGGTCATCTACCAATGGCGTCACCAATGCATAAATTTAAGACGTAATTATCGGAAAAATATACATAAATGTCGGACAAAAGATAGCACAATAATTACTCACATGGATATGTCCCTGCGTCAAAGTTGACTTCTATTCCAAGTTCATCAGGGCTCCATCCCGAAGGGGTTAAAGATGGTGACTCGTCATCTCGGGTCGTGCAGTCCAGTTCGCTTCGGTGGCTTCATATTGTCACCTAACTATGCAGGGATCGGATTAGGAAAAAAACAGGTAAAGGGCGACAACAAAGATAATTAGGCAGGATATCTACATAGGTAAAGATAAGCACGATACGATACCTCAAAGCGACCACTCCACTCGAAGAACCAAGGCAAACAGCCACGTTATAGAGAGCAAAGGAAACTCGTCCCCACTCTTTTTGTCTTTTTCCCATTGGCGCGAACTTATTCGTCCAACCCTCTAGCGTCGCGCACTGTGCGCAAACTCACTATGACGTAACGGAAGTACACGCCTAGTCTATTTAAATTCCGCGCACCGCGTCTTTTGAAATTATGACGCGAAACCTCCATAAATCAAACTTAACCTAATACACGTTAAGTGCCGATTGGCACGTAACACGCTTGCGATTTGGATATTATTCGTAACGTCATGCATCTTGCGCTTGAGTTTCTCGACGCAGCTTTTGCCCACAATGTTACCAAATCAAGGTCACATGATAGACCTATTTTGAGTCTTAGCGTAACAGATGCAGGTGTCTGTTCGCTTTCATGACCCGAAGACCAAAATGCCAATAAAAATAGATGTAAATATTAGTCCCAGTCTCTTTTATGTCAGAAGACCACTTTAAAAAGTGCCAAGGATGGCATATCGAAAAGATCATGTTGAATCTCTTCCGTGGTCCCAAATTTCGCTTTGCCTGTGCCGCTGTACAGAGACATGAATCAATCATTGCTTAATCCAGAATTTTATTCATCTTCACGAGCGTAACTGTTTGCTTATCTCACTACTTGCCGTTCTTCGACATTACGGGCGTCATCACTGACGTAGTGTGATATCCGGTTAATGTGCACCACTATCGTTCTGCTCTTCGAAACTTACGAATGCGATATACCACATCGTTGATCCTTTTCGCAACTTCTTATGAACCCCCCAAAGTCTTTGTAGCTTTGGCAACAGTCCACGCATTTGTCTGGGATTATACAGCAATATGCGATCGCCTTCTTGAAAACCAGACTCCTGCGCCTTGATATCACATCTGGTTTTCATCCTGTAGCTTGCGATCTGGATATTATTCCTAACGTCATCATGGATGCGCTTGAGCACCTCGACGTAGCTCTCGTCCACAGAGTTGCCAAATCAAAGTCACATGGTAGACATATCTTAGTATTAGCGTAACACATACAGGTGTCAGTCCAATGCTTTCATAAGCCGAAAATCAATATGCCAATAAAAATAGATGTAAATATTAGTCCCAGTCTTTCATATGTTGAAAGATCACCTTGTAAAAGAAGTACTTGTTCAAGTGCGGTTCATGCGCTTTACCATGTCATATAATTCTTGGTGAAATAGTGTTGTTCAGGTTATTCTGATACCCAACCTCTGGAAATAACGCTTACTCAAAATTTCAGTTCTATTTGGCGTGCAACTCCTTAGGAACACCATAATAGCAGAACAGTTTCTTTAATGGCACGTCAGCCACGGTTGCAGATTTTGGTTTGGTATATCATACGTTTTGGTCCACTTTGTAAAATAGTCCATGGCCACCAACGTGTACTTTGTTACGTTTATTTTTCTACCCAAATTAAATACTCTTTTTCCTGGTTAAATCATTACCCGTTCGAATAAATTCCATTTCTATTTTTAAATTCTCCAACAATACCCTATATAGTGTACCTGTTCAGTATAAGCCCGCTTAACGTAATTTTAACTCAACTCCACTTTGCTTTTAAAACGAAAACTTATTTGATAAATTAAATAGTCAATACCTTGTTTTAGGTATCCGGTAATTTGCTAAACATTCCGATAACGTATAATTGCTTTCTCTTGTGTTTCCCATTTAAAGCCTTTCGAAATAATAGATCCCACTATTATTTGATAGCGTGTTTTCCAGTTTGCTAATCGCACTTTCGATAACGCGAGGATTGCAGTTCGAACTATTTTGAATTTGATTCTGCAACTTGTGCGTTGAAAGATTTTCTACATTATTCGTCACAGTACTTCAAAAACAATGCACGTTTTTTGTACAAGTAGGAGTTATCTTGCGTGTATTGATGAGTTTTCCCGCGCTTACCCATTCTAATCAGATTGTCTTTTTAGCTCTTAGATGGAGGCCAAATGGGTTCTTTCTTTATGTAGGCCCAACTGTTCGTTGACGTTGACTAACTGCTTTTATCTGTAGACCACTGCTGCAGTTACGATGGCAGGGCGAATGAATCCTGACTGCCGTGGCGTTGCTGGGCTGATTCACACCCCGAGGAATTGCAAGCTAAGTATCCACGCACATACAGGTATACAACTTGTTTCCTTTTGTGTATATCAAGGACATATTCCGTATCAGCGTTTGGTGTAGTTACGTGATAAGAAACGTGACACTGTAGAACTATTGTTTGTTGCTGCGAATCGATATTATCGCTCTACAGGTGTGATGCACCATTGTTAAAAATGTTTGACAGACACAGGCTTCTTCTTTTCTAGTGATTGGTTTATTTTACAAACGGTATTATGTACAATTTAAAAAGAATGTTTGACAAAAGCTTTCACACGTTAATTCTTTCCTACTGATTAGTTTATTTTACAAAAAGCATTAGGCGCAAATTTAAGAACGCGTGACAAAAGTCCTCACATGTTTATTTACTACTGATTAATTTTATTTTGTGTAAAATACGAGATGCGCACTTCGTATCTAAAGTACTAAATTTTTTCATATCGTCTAATTGTTTGCTTTGAAATAGTAACGCTTAATTTATAGTTTTAGCTTGTTTGTACAGAATCCTTTATTTATTTTTATTTGTTAATAGATAATCGTGGGCGACGTGTTTTTTTTTGTTTTCTTGGTATGTAGGCAAATCCCCCACTCTTCGCGTTTGGTAGTTAGCCTGGTATGTACTTTCTTGTGGTTACGTCTAGGTACGTAGCAATTTATTCCCGGAGTTGGTCTCAGAGAATGGACCGGCAATAGCAATTGTCTTACTTTCAAAGAGACTTCCCACGTTGTATTGCCTCATTGGATCTTCCTGTTTTCAAAAGGGGTGTACAACTAACAGTACATATACTAACTTCTTAAAGCTACAATACTATCTTTTTTTTTACTATCGAAGTACTGTAATTAACTATTCAAATGCTAAGTGTTAATGTATATCGATCACTACAATACTTCATATCACATTGAGCAGCTTCTTTTAACAATATCTTTCCACTAATTAATTTCATATAACGATTATATATCCCAAGACTTGTTTAAAAACTAGTATTCTAATTGAGGTCTGAATTAGAACTAAACTCAAATCACAGTGGACGGCAATTTATGTACATAATCAATACTTCTAGACTATTCTAAAACATACTAGAATTATGCAAATAACATCTAGAATGTCTCTATTCTAAGCTTAAAAAGGTTCTTAAATGCAACCTCTTGTAAACTGTCTTTCAAATCCATCTGAAGATGTCAGTAACGTCCAATAATCATATGTCTGGGTTTCCTCCGATTGATCCACCGTCGATGTACCAGATGTTGAATTCTGACTGCAGCGAGGTGACCATGTTATGCATGCCCAAGCAGAAAATCGCAGGTCCACAGGGTTCTCCCTGCTGGCAACCTCTCTGGGAGAGCATGGTGTATTCTCCAAAAGCGAGCCAAGTTGATGTAGCATAACACTGTCTTATAAAAGGATAAATTTCTGGACATTTTTTCTTCGTTGCTTGGAGCACTGGGCGACATTTTATCTCGTTATATGCGTTTCGGAAATCCAGTTTCATCAGAACTTTGGTTGAAGCGTTGTTGAAATTAACAAAATGTATGGCCGCATGTACCTCAGCTTCGCATCCACCACGTGTACCGAAACCCAGTTGCTTCGGTCGGAGTTCAGTTCCTGCTCGATTAAAAATTCTTGCACTAGCTGTTCTGGAGACTAGTCTTCGTAGAGTATTTCCAATAGCAATCGGTCTTTCTTGTTTAGTCCACAAAGCGTTGCGCCGTAAAGGAAAGGTGTTACGTACGTTGGAACCTTACCCATTATGCACATATCTGCGAAACTACTTAAAGATTATACAACACTTGATCTCCATGGTCACCTGTTTCTTTACCGCTGAGATCTTTTAAATGTTGTGGCCTCATACCGTCCATACCACGTGTGCTTCCAGTCGCGAAACCGAAAATTGATTTTCGAATTTCCAATGTTGATATTGGCTGGATATCGATGTTGATGTCCTCGTTCTTTGTGATATTTATGCTTGATTGTTGACGAAACGGCCATATTCGAGGAACGTGTTCAGGAGATCAAAATAAACAAAAAAGTCATATAAACATTCCTAACTGTTACGGAGATATTAATTATTAATAGTAAGTGATTAACCGGGGAAAATAATAGTTCACACTTGTTTTTTGTGATTCGCACGTTCAGTTGTTATTGTTAGAAAGAATATTTGACATTTGTTTTTTGTGGCTGTCACATCCAGCTGTTATTGTTAGTTTGTTAGTGCTACACACTTCCACAATGCCGGCGATATTTACAGATCAAGAATATGCCGACATGATTTTCATTTATGGATACTGCAACGGGAATGCTAGACGGGCCGTTGCTGAATACCAACACCGCTATCCTAACAGAAGGGCCCTCCACAGAACTGTATTTCAATCAGTTTTTGTCACTTCCCGCGAAACCGGCATATTTCCCAGTCCAAGAATCACATCGGAACGAGAAATTGGTCTTGATGTGTGTGTAGAAGAAGAGATTCTTGATATTGCACACCGTAGTCCAGGTGTAAGTTCAAGGCGCATTACAAGTCGCCTTCAAATTAATCAGACAGCAGTATAGACGACTCTTCGGAGGAATGGGCCGTACCCTTTCCATATTCAGCGGGTCCAAAATCTTCAGAATGGTAACCCTGCCCTAAGGCTGCAATTTTGGAATTGGGTAAATCAAAATCGTAGGCTATACCGTTACATTTTGTTTACGGATGAAGCCCAATTCACACGAGATGGAATTTACAAACATCATAATGAATATCGATGGTCCGATGAGAATCCGCATGCCAGGGTTGAAAGTAACTTTCAGCATCGGTTTAGTATTAATGTATGGTACGGAATGATCAACAATCAACTCCTTGGCCCGTTTGTGTTAGATGGTTGTTTGACAGCGGACATTTATCTATAATTTTTGAAAAATCGTTTTACAGACCTACTGAGTGATGTATCTTTAGATATACGACAAAATATGTACTTCCAGCATGACGGGGCTCTTGTCTATTTTAGTAATATTGTACGAAATTACCTAGATAATCAGTTTCCTCACCGCTGGATCGGCTAAGGGGGACCACAAAATTGGCCGCCGAGGTCTCCGGACCTCACTCCTCTCGATTACTGTCTATAGGGTGGCTAAAATCTTTAGTTTATGCTACGAAAGGTCAAACAAGAGAGGCATTATTAGACCGCATCATCAATTCTGCCGCTATTATAGGAAATGAACAAAGATCTCCCCAAAGAGCCACACGTACGATCCACAAGCGAGCTAGTAAATGCATCGAAGCTGGCGGTGGTATTTTCAAAAATATTCTACATTGAATTGTTCTTCCTTCACTTGTAATATAGCATAGTGCATTATAATAAATAATTTGTTTCGTCATTGAGGGCTGCTTTATCTTTTTAAGTGATATCTCCGTAACGGTTAAGAATTGGACACATATTTATATGACTTTTTCTTGTTTATTTTGATCTCCTGAACACGTTCCTCGAGTACGGCCGTTTCGTCACCAATCACCCTGAATAGTAATCATGATTATTGTTTGATGATTGTAAATAAATACTTTAAACTAGTTCATCGGTGTGTTGTAGAGGGTGCAATCCCAGTAAAATCATACTCGCAATGTGTAACAATAACTACACATCAACGCAGAAGAAAAGCAAAGTAGTGTTTTTCAATCAAATTGTATAAAACAAAATATTTATTAATCTGTATATTGAGGTAATCCCACACTTGTGTGCGTCAGTTCGAACTAAAACACTCGGAAGGTGTCATGCGAATGATTGCATTACTTATTAAAAAACCACGCAATAGCTTCTTATAAAAATATGACATCATAGCAGCGGTATTCGTCAGGTATAGACATTTATGGTAATGACAGGTTGGTGTTTGATCTTACTATAGATCCACTATTTACATATAGATCCAATTATTTATAGAAAATGAACCATGGGGCTACATTGACATTACTCTTCCACCTGTCGTAAATAATAATTTGGTAAGGATGCAAAGATAATCAACGAGCAGGTTAATATGTAGGTGAATACCACCAATCTAAACAACTTTCCCTCAATGGTAAGAAGTTGTACAAATAATTAAACAATATATTTGTACAATCTCTTTTTATTCAACGTTCATATAGACAGCTGTAGTGAGATGTTTGTTGTTTTTACTAAATGTTAAATCTACACAAATTGCCATTCATTCGTAAAACCGCAAGTGCTTTGTAAAGAAATCTAAAAAAATGTCTGTTATAGTTGTAATTGTTCTTTTGACTGCAGTTGCAATTGTACATGCACATCCAACCGTTTACAAATTAAAGGAAAATGCAATATTGGAACCAGGTGCGTAATTTAGAAATTAATATTAAAATTTTTTTATTATTTTATATAGATTTGGTACCAGTTTCTTCTACAGTAATTCCACTTGCTATTTATAAAGTGAATTATGACCTTAAAGTTGTACCACAACCTGGAGGATATAACAATATTAGACCAAGGCCTGATGGTCCCCTGACGCTTATTACAGGTAATTGATAACATTAGTTTTGATATTGATAACATTCTTTTATCTTATGAAAGATTATTTAAAACAGTGTAGGAGAAAGTACATGTTAATGCAATAAAATTCTTAAAAACCTATTATTTCTCTTCGATAACCAAGTGTGCAACATTTAATTTCTGTATGTAACTAATGTTGATCTGCTCCATTTCTCGTTTGTACAATGCATTTGGATAAACAAATTTTATTGAACTAACATTAATAATTCATTTCAATTCAAAATGCACTTTATTTATATCTAATCATATTATTTATCTAAGCTAGCCAGGGATGCTTTTCAAGCTGTACATTCTAATAACAAATAATGCTTCTTCAATTTTACAGTTTTCCATCTGAAATAGTTTTGAAATAAAGAAACATTTTTCAACTACGATTTTGTTTATCATTGTGGCATTGACATTCTAATTTCTATATAGTAATTATTTGTGACTCGACCTTCTAAAACTAAATATACAAGTACTAAGTAACTACATTCTGCTATTCTCATACCATAAACCGAGGCTACTTTGCTCTTTTTTAATGCGCAAACGTGAAAAGTGTTCTGAAAAAATATAAAAAAATGCAAATATAATTTCAGTTTTCACAAATAAGAGGTTACTGAAACTTTCTGCAAGGTCGATTAATTAAAAAATTACTTTTCGCCATTTTTTTTATTATTAAAAGTGGGGTAAAACCTACTTTACTCCAGCTTAAAAATAGCATCACAACATGAGCTATACGTTATCCGGAACAATGTCACCCAACGCATTAGATAGACTTTGCTTCAAAATATATTTCCGCATGAAAAATTTAAAAAAATTTTTTTTTAGAATTTTCATTTCAAATAAAGTAAAAAATATACATGTTAAAATGGCAAAAACGTAATTTTAGGGTTGAAAATTTAAAAAAAAAACTAAAATACAAATAAATAAAATTAACAAAGAACACATGTAAAAACAGCAAACGTTCACACTAAGTCCTTAGTAGGTGGTGCATAAAAAGTCGTCTAATACGGGAACGTGATAGGTTTTGGACCTTTGGGAGCTTCTTTTTAAAAAGACTTTATCTCCAAATTTACACTCCTATTAAGTGTATTTCAATTTATACAGAAATTACAAGTGAATCTAACAATTGGTTACGTTATGTTCATTAACGTTTAAATATAAACAATAATCAAAGTTACTTTTACTAATTAATTAATTAAAACTAAATTGAGTAGCTTGAACAACCAACAATGTTAAAGTTGTGAAGCTCGAGACTGAATGGCCATCTTGGGCTCCTGAGGGTATTTATGCTATCGCTGCTCTTACATCACTTTGTTGGAAATGCAGATCTCATGTCTGCTATTTCTTGATACAATACAAAGTATTACATTTTAATTTTCTTAATTCTAATAATTGCCGTCTTATTGTCTACTGTGACCTGCACCTGCAGTGTCATATTACGACTGAAATACAATGTAACTGTTTTCGTTCTCATGTATGGTTTGTAACTTTTCATTAACCTTTTATTATGTCCTTCAATTAAACAATGTAACAATAATTTTTAAATCTTAATGATTCCATTTAAATATACATATATATATATATATATATATATATATATATATATATATATATATATATATATATTGCTATGCTACTGGCGGATTATCGAGCCCCGACGTTGGGCTGTATATTTATTTGCTATGATATTAGAAGAATTATCATGCCCCTACGTTGGGCCGTTATATTTATTTGCTATGCTATTTACGTAATCTAAATTATTGGACCACCACCATTTTAATATTCACTATAAATAAACCAAATTGTAATTATCTCCTCCTCCGGCTGTCTTGCTATCAACTGGACTTTATCATTAACAACTCTATCTACCAATGGCAAAATTCGATACGTTACCGCCTTGCGGGTTATCACTTTCCTATTCAACTTGTGGCTCCGCCTTTGTACTATTTAAATCTTATGACCTCCGCTAGCATTTAATTGTAATTATAAAATTCAGTAAATTTAGATTTTATATAATGAAACCAATATGTTATGTACAGCTTTTGAAATTATTTGTAATACATTTCTTATAAATTTCATTTATTAACAACCATCTAGTATGTACTCAAAAACCCAAAGTCACCAAAGAAAATTTATTATCTTTACCAACAAAGTGTAGAATATTCTAAACCTGTTTTCTTATTACTCATTTAATACGTATGCAACCTCTTTTGTTGACTTCTTCACAAGCATATCATATTTAGCAAATTCAATATTAAAAATAAAATAAAAATTCATATAGAAAACAAATGTCTTATAACTAAAAATCTGACCTGGTTTTATCTTTTTCACATCGACGCTTCCAATAAAAATGATCTTCCCCAATTCTGGATTCCATTCAAATTATTACACTATGGACCACCACCATTAAATTATATACCCCAATTTATTTCAATTCCTCAAACTTAGACTTTTATCATTCTTGCCCCAGACTTAAAATTGTAGTTTGTTTTACCCCTGTACTTCAAGATTGTATTATTCTTCTTTTCTCCTTGACATTTAAATTGTATTACTGTATTTTTTTTCTTAATAAATTACACGAATGGTCGCAGGCGGTAAAATTAAAATTTAACACGGCGAAGTCAGAGGCGCTTTATTTCGGCACGAAACCAGGACAGAGACCTCCTAGGTTAGAGCTAGGAGGAGAAAATCCGTTTAAAGATTGTATTACCTACCTCGGCGTCAAGATCGACAATAAATTAAATTGGAAAGCGCACGTACAATACGTAAAAAGTAAGGGCGGCGAAATATCAAATAAAATGATGGCGGCGGCTAAAATAAAGTGGGGTTTCAGGGGCGAATCGCTGAGGACGGTTTATGCCGGAGCAATTGAGCCGGCAATACTGTACGCAGCTTCTGTATGGGCAGAAGGTTGTAAAGTCCGGGAGATGCGTCAATTGACGAGCGTACAACGCATAACCGCGGTAAAAGCGGCGAGGGCGTACAGGACTACCTCCACGGAGGCTGTCCTGGTGATCAGTAGGTCTCTCCTATCGAATATGTCGTTAGGAGATTAGAGATAGACGATTAATAAATATAGGAAAAGGGCGCGAAATTATCGAAGATCTTAATCTTGGTAATAGGGAAATTGCAAGAAAGATTGTTGTATCTGAGTTAGGGCACCCGGCTGATATTAGAGGATCGAGTTTGTCGAAGGTGATGAGGACGCGATGGGTATCAGAATTTATACGGACGGTTCACGTATGGACGATGGGCAAGCAGGCGCGGCGTTTGTCGTGTATAAGCAGGAAAGGGAGGTGTTTCGGTTTCAAACCAAACTCGCGAACTGGTGCACTATCTTCCAGTGCGAATTGGTAGCCATACGAGAGCCTATCGATTACGTAATAAACCATACGGGCAGAGACGAGTATTATATAATCAGTGATAGTAAATCGGCGCTAACGGCTTTAACAAACATGAACACCTCGACAGATCTCCAAGCGGACGTCTGGAGGATAGCGCGTACGGCGCTAGAGTTTCGACGTTTAAAGTTCTGTTGGGTCAGGTCGCACAATGGTAACGTAGGAAACGATAGGGCTGACGAATTAGCTAAAGAGGCCGCAACGGGCGACTTTCGAATATCACATTCGTCGATACCGAGGTCTTTAATCAAAAGAAAGCTGCGCGAAAATCAATTCGACAATGGGAAGAGAGGTGGAACAACGCTGCCACGGGCAGGTTGACCCACAAATTCATACCGAGCATAGAAGCCAGAGGTAAGATCGAGGTTAAGCTCGATCACAAAATGGTGCAGTTGATAACAGGGCACGGCGCCCTGAAGGCGTATTTACAAAGGTTCGGTCTAACCAATAGCGACCGCTGCGAATGCGGTGAGGGCGCGGAAAGCGCAGAGCACGTGCTCTTCGACTGCCCGCTTGAGGCGGGAAATCGAGGATGGCTGATAGCAAACTAGCTATCCTAGGTCTGGCATGGCCAAAGAGCCTAGAGGAAGTCGAAGTGGTTAACCAGAAGGCGTTCTGGACAGCCTTAAAAGAATTCGCGGGAAGGGTCGCGAGATTAGACAATCAATGACGACCGCGTGTAAAAATTCGGTGGGGTTGGTGGGAGGATTGAAAAATTTTAGATTGACTTGGCGTGAGTAAGGATACGAGCATAACCAAAACCTGATATTAAAAAAAAAAAAAAAAAAATATAATTATACCAAAATGTCCAA
The DNA here is from genome assembly GCA_036346225.1 of Platerodrilus igneus. Taxonomy (NCBI): domain Eukaryota; kingdom Metazoa; phylum Arthropoda; class Insecta; order Coleoptera; family Lycidae; genus Platerodrilus; species Platerodrilus igneus. The sequence continues at coordinate 178,011 of JARFIW010001593.1, forward strand.
TATGCACGAGAAACCCCCACTCCATTAATACAATCACTGCCTATCTTCATAATTATGTGCGGAAAATCGGGAAATAAACAATAACAAATAAATCATAAACCCTCATTAAATTAAATCAATAAAGTAAACAAGGATAATAAAACAGAGTGCAACCGCGCATCCCCCCAGGACTTGAAAGTGAAGTGATAGTGATAGTGATTGTGATCCTCCCAAAAACATTTAGTGCATACCCACCAGGACTTTAGCAGTGCACCCCGTCCCACCTTTAGAAGTAAGTTACAGACGACCAGATCTTCGGATGCTGGAGAATTTTATTATCGAGGTAAGACTTAAAATGTGGCGGCTGTACTGCACAAGCATTGATTTACATTAATCAGTAGTTTTTGAAATAATTTAAGAAGCACGTTTGGTGTGTAAAGGCGCTAGCCGACATAATGCTTGTGCGAGTGCACCTGATAAATAGGGTGATGCTTTCGCTATTTTGTGCACTGCTATATGCTTAACGCTTATTAAACATTTATTTATATATTTACATAATTATATTTATTTATATTTTATATTTACACTTTATATTTATTTATATATAGCATGTATTATGAGGCTTATATTTTTTGTTTGACGTTCTGTCGCCATTTTGGTTGCAGTATATATTTGGGAAGGACGAGCAGAATTGCGAAGATTGTAATCATAATGTAAATCAGTTAGGGAACGATAGGAAAGCTAGGGATGGATTTAAATTAGTTAGCTAGATTTGGATAGTTTTGAGACGACCCTTCAGGTCGCACTGGTAAGCAGAACCGGCGTCTGCTATCCGGTATTACGGATCCTCTCCTCTCATTTTTGCTTGTTGATCGGGTACACTCGAAAGTCAGCGCTGGGGATACCATTATTTACAACCCTGTTTTTAGTTTTTGTTTTGTTTTTGTTCCAGTTTTTGTCAGATTTTTAGGTTTATTAGATTGTTAGAGTTTGTTATGTTTGTTAGATTTTTAGGTTTGTTAGATTTTTATTTAGTTTTTATTTAGGGTGAATCAACTATGAAGTAAGAATAAATTAGGAGCACGACTATTTTTCGCGTTTAAACCCAATGTAGTACCTCCGGGTGGAGCATTGGGGACGTGGCCGCAAGTATAGCGGCCCTAATTCAAATTATAATGTATTTTTTTTCTTAACATCAGAATCCTAGTCTATTTCCCTCAGACCTCGAAACCGTTTAAACGGCAATTGTAATCTTCATATTCGCACTCATTTTATTTCACTTTTATACTTATTACGTATTAACTTTATTTAATGGCAATGCACTTCGGCCTTCATTGAGTTCAAAACTGACTTTCTTATCAAGGTGCTTGCTAATATAATCTCAATTCCCACTCCATCCGTGGGTCTGGTCTAGAACTCGTCGCTTGTTTCTGACCAATCAAATAATTGCTTTTAGAGCAATTTCTGATGCAATGCTCCACGCTTTTCCATAATCACAACCTGCCCGCAGCTGTCTTTCATTATCAACATGCTGTATTTTGATAGATTACTTGCTTTTCTATAAACAACCGATTCAACCCGACTTTAAATTTTCATGTTTACATGTGATTCACGCAATTTTTAATCATTTCTCTTATCAAAATGGTTAGATCTTTGTACGCATTTATATTAACTGCCTGAAACTCTATTTCTATATCCGTATTAATTTAATCGTCTGGAACTCTTCTTCTTAATGCGTGTCTAATTACACTTTATCATTTATTTCTCAATATACGCGTACTTCCACTGAAAAATGTCCTTATTTGTTTTACCTAAATTAACTAAACTTTATCTACAGGGTATTTAATGTTTACTGTTTACTTAATACATGTATTTCTCATTCCTACGCCAACCATGCGTCTTCCTATGTTTACCTGCGTCGCCCAAAAACTATTTCTACTTTATATACAGGGTGTTGACTACTTACTATCTACAAACTATGTCTATTTCTTAATTATTTCCTTAAATAAGTGTGGTTTTCTGCTGCCTATTCTAATTATTCCTTCCCGAACGACCTTTACTATAACGTGCACCCTTAAGCAACCCCTTATCACAGCATAATATTGCCGTGGAACTCCAAAAAAATCATTGCTTGCACCACGGAGGGCGCCATAAAATTGCTGTGGTAGTCACCAAAATTCGAGCACCAGCGTTGGGCCGTCATAAAATTGCCGTGGAACTTGGGAACACTCGGGCCCCACTTAATGGGCCAACAATAAATTTTCAAAAAAAAAGTTTTTTAAAAAATTCTTATCCTTCTATTAGGACGCCTTTGAATTTCTCTGCTCACCCTGGCTAGCTCAGCAATCGGCCTCTTCTTGAATACCTATTTTTACAAACATACCTCTCTCACACTCACACACCATCAAATGAAATTACCAAAATAATACAACAACCATACAACCTTTTATTTACACATATTAACAGATAAAATATTTACACATGAGTGCAAACGGTTTAGCACAATTGTTACCAGCTCAATTATCAAATGGTTTAAAGTCCTTGGTTTTTAAATGATTTTAAACAAATTCGAGTAGATATGAGTAGATGGGCCCCACATGTAATCCTAATTTGACTTCATACTGGTGTATTGTGAGCTCATTGTAACCCAGTTTTTGTAAATGCTTTTTAAACCTTGCCTTATTGAAAAAAATTTACAGGCCCGTTTACTCCTTACAACCACAATTTATAGCCTGAATAAATTTTTATATATCCTCAATAAACCCTTTTTCAATACTCAAAATTATTAAATTGTTCTGCACATGTACCTTTTTATACAAGTTTTAAAAACAATAAATACGCCACCAATAAGTCAAACACAACCCAAAAATATCCACAAATGTTTATATAGAAACAGAAATTTCAAATTTATTACCTGGAGACACCTTCACTCTTCGTCACCGCTGGAGATGGCTACCAGAAACCCCTCGTCGATGTGTCCATCTACGCCGATGCTAGGATCCACAGATCCCCACCATCTAATATCTCTGCTACCACTCCTGTTCTTCGCAAGATATTAGCTTCGTCTCAACAGTAACATTGCATACCAGATATTTCACGCATACAAATTGCTTTCACTTCTGCTTACCCTAAATATTATCCATCCATTTAATACGATGTCGTAGTAACGGCACCTTTTATTTAAATAAGCACCAACTCGTGCAATCACTTTTATAACTAGCGGTCCGCTACTACAGCTTTTATAAATTCTAATTTTAACGCAACTGTTCTAAACACACAATAATTGTAACCGAAAACTTTTACTAATATCTTATAGATCTGAACTCGTATTCAGATCTCGATGGAAGGAAAGAGAGCTTTAATATCTTCTCCCGAGTATTTATATTATTCTCTAATCCCCCTAGTGGAACCCGTTCCATGTGAAAAGCTTGTTTTCGACTTTGTTTCTTAAAATTTTGAAGATAACCGACTATAATTTCTGAAAAATTTCTCCCGTCCGTTGTGCTGTTTACATAGAAATTCGTTTCCTACCTTGCCGTATGCGCACTTCTCGAAAACTGTTGGCTATCAACCAATGATATAATTTCCTGTCGTCACACCGCTCCACCTATCAGCTATTCATCTCTGTTTTACCCATATTTGTTGTTTCCTTTAAAACCCCCACTTGAGTTACAGAAAATCGATATTGTAGTCAACCTTCACAAATACACGTGTATCCTACGTGACTTCAATCCAACACTTCATTTATACTTTTCTCTGTCTGTTGTATATTATCGATTGTTCACTCCACTCACTCCTCAAGATATTTGTTATTGTAGCTGCTCATCCAAATCGACCGTTGAAAACAATTTCTATGGAATTCTATATTAACGTTTGTTTACTATTCTCTGAACGTAACATTTAACAAGCAGGTGTTTCTTGAAATTATCGTCCGTTTGAAAATAACAATTCCTGAATTTTTCCCTTCGTAGTATGTGTATAACGAACATTGGCTTTTAAAACGAACAACGTTTGCGTTTGAAATTATTGATTTTCTATGCAAGCACGCTCCCTTCCTGCTTTCATGCGTTTGATTATGTACTTTAAAGATTTTCTTCTCTTATGTAATTTTAACATTCCAATTTAAATATAAGAATACCTTAATACCCGTCCGTTTCCACTATATAAATTAATTAATTCGGCGCGTAAATAATTTGCTCCTGTTTCTATATACCTGGTTGCTAAAATTTTATTGTCTACACCTATTTACCCTTTAAATCCACAACAATACATATTGCTTGGGGGATATGTAACTTCTCCCGACGTAGATGAAAATTAAGGGTTTTACTTAATTTTTAAAATTCATCGTCCCTAATGGTTTATTTATTATTTACCTTTGCTTCTCGTTTCTTACAACTAAAATTTGTTTCTTTGCTTCTATATCTAAGATACATTTTGTACAATACATATACAGTTAATAAAATTATTACAATAATTAATAAATTTGTCCAAACACTTATGTTGTCATAATGTAATTTTGGCACTTTTAATTCACTTAAGTGTTCTTTATAATTGTCCATTAACTTTACGGTTTAGTTGAGGTCGTCTAGGTCTAGATGCTCTAGTTGTATTGGTTTTTTGCTAATTTTGTCGTCTTCGGATTGTGTAATCTTGAACTGTAGTTCCGGTAAATGTGCGAATTTTTTCGTTGCTGTTAGGTCTTGGTAAACTCGAATAATTTCGTTTTTTATTTTAAATAGCAATCTTCTTCTATGGTGATTACTTTGCTTTCAATTAATGCTAAATTGTTTTCGTCTTGGTTGCAATGGGCGGTTGCTATTACTTCTTGCGGAAATACAGCAATCCATTTGTTGTCTGTAACTTTTTGAATTTTCATATTCGCAATTTGTACTGGTTTTGGATCATAATTCGCATAGTGATTAGAGAATCTTAACAATTGTACTTCACAAGGGCTATCTGTTTGAATAGCTGTTGTAAATGATTGACATAAATATTGACTCGGTGCTACTTCTTTGCATTTTTCGTTCGTGAAGCCATACCTAAGTTCATTCAAGGAAAGGAACTTAGTTTTAGGGATAATAACTTGATACTTGCTAGTAACTTTCATGAGGAAAGCAAATAAATGATAATAATTATGTGTTAATCTCTACAATGAGAATTTCTATTAAAAACGCAATTTCATGATTCTTTACATAACCTTTTACTATGGCTATTTTTTCAATTATGAGTATGTTACTTTCTGTTACTTCAAAGGGTAGTTTACTGTTAGTTATAAGTGATCTAATCCTTAATAATTCTTTTAATAAATCAATTGGTTGTATTATACTAGCGTGTAATGTGTTTAGTTTAGCAAATGTTACAGCGTTTTCTAATGTAGCTAAAATTTGTTGAATTACAGTAAGGGTTGATATCATTTGACTAAATATCGTGTTAAATTTGATTAAATTTGGCATTCCTAGCGTCGTGGTTTGTTATACTGTTTTGGTTCTTTACTAGCTTTCTTAGTGTATTGTTAAATTTTATTATGGTTAACTGAGTTAAAGATATTTGATTTCCAACAATGATTTTTATGTCATTTTGGTTTTCAATTAAGTGTTGTATTGCGTTATCGTTTCGTTTTGCATTTTGGTTGTCTAAATTGCCTGTGATAGCTTTTATAATATTACCTAATCCGTTAATAAGTCCTCTTTTTCGTCTTGTGATATGATCTGTTAGTATAAATCTATTAAATTTGTCTTCTGTGTTGTTTAAGATGTTTTCCATTATACTATTGTAGTTAAGCATTTCTATCGCGTACTCGTTTCCGAATTTGACTGTGTCCATTGATTGTTTCAGTCTGTATTAATTGTCTCTAATTATATAAAATTATTGTTTTAATTCAGTTAAATCAAATTTCTGTGCACGCGTCCAATAATCTATTATGTTTTTGCTTACCTCCCAATTTTACTGGTAGTATACCGGGGTTGTTTTTAATATCTTTTACTATTATGTCGTTGCTCTCCGTTCTACCTGGGTAGAGGTTGACAGCAAAGGTGATGGCTGTCCATCTGAAATTACAGAATGTCTTAAATTCTTTAAGTGAATATATTTTACAATTTTTCCGTTATCTACTACTGCTACATTTTTATCTGATATCTTTTTGATGTTAAGCGGACCTAAATTTCGCGGAGCCGTTTTGTGTCTCTTACCTTTAAAATTTCTTTTGTACACGGTTTGTCCTACTGCAAATTTATTTATATCGACGTTCTTATTGCGGGTTGTTGCAATATGTTCTTTATCGTTATCTAATTTACTTTTGACATTATCATAAGTTATTTTTAATTTTTCTTTATGGTCTTTAGCATACTGTTGGTATACTTCTTTATTGTAGTGTATATCGTATGGGTTGCGGGAATCTGAGTGTCCTAATGTTAATTCGAAGGGTGTACAGTTAGTTGATGAGTGGATTGTATTGTTGTAAGCAACTAGTGCGTATGACATTAAATTAGTGATATGTTCTTTCATATAGGTTAATCTTAACAGTCTAATTTGTTCTTATAGGGTTAGGTGTAATCTTTCAATTAGTCCATTTGATTCCGGGTGATTCTCTGTTCTAAAATGAATTTTTATTTTATTGAGTTCTAGGGTATTTTGTATTGTTTCATTTCTAATACGTTGCCATTGTCTAAAGTTATTGTTTCTGGTGTACGGTAAAATGTAAAATATTGTAAAATCCTTGGGTTACATCGATTCTATTTTTTGAAGTGATGGGTATCGCTTGGCCTACTTTGATAAATTCGTCTACGATTGTTAAAAAGCTTTGGGCTTCTACTAACAGAGTGTCCGCGTGTAATTTTTGAAAAGGTTTATCGGGTGTTTCAGTTAACATTAAGGGTACTGTTGGTGGTGATCTGTCATATTCGCTTTGTCGCATAATTCGCATTGGTTGATAAAATCCGTGGTTAATTCTTTCATGTCCTTAAAGCAATATCTTCTTATGAGTTGTTTTAATATTTCGTTGATTCTACGATCGTTGGTTTTGTCTACGTGTTGGTTTCTAATTACGTCATTTATTTCGTCTGGGTTATCTAAAGTTATTAATTTTCGAGTACATCTGATAATCTCAGGGCCTGAATTATTAAATAATCGAATATATAAGTCTGAAAATCGTTTGTATAAGTGTTCTGTGGTGAAATAATATTAAAAACGTTTTTTCTCCGGGGTATATTCTTTCAAAATTTTAATTATCTGCTTTTTGTTATCGTCTTTCGTTATTAGAATTTGATATATTTTCTTATTATCTGTTTTTGTATATTTTACTGGATTGGGGTTGGTTAAAACTTCGGTAACTATCAATTGATTGGGTTTTGTGTCTATCGCTTCACTTAAAATTATAATTGCAATTTTTTGTTCGTCTTTTTGCGTAAAGTGTATGATTTCTATTTCTTCTGGGTCCTCCCTAATCTCTGTTTCGTCTACGTTACCTATAACTGACTCTGTCTCTATTGCGTTGAGTTGTATTCTGCTTGGTGCGTCTGCGTTGTTGTTATAAATTCCTTTTTTATAAATGATTCCATAGTAGTATTCCTCTAGTCTAATCCTCCATTTCTGTAATTTTGAATTCGGTTCCTTGAGTTTGCATAACCTTACTAATGGTCTATGATTGGTGTATATGTAAAATTTTCTTCCATAAAGATATGGTCTAAAATATTTTGTTACCCAAATTATTGCTAATAGTTCTTCCTCAATTGTACTATACTTTTGTTCCGTTTCGCTTAGTGTTCTAGATGCGTAACTGATGGGTTTATCGCTGCCTACTATTCATTGGGTCGATACTGCACCTAATGCTACGTTCGATGCGTCGATTGTTAATATAAATGGTTTTGAAAAATCGGGGTATTCTAATATAGGGCTACTGCCTTAATAAATTCCGGGGTGTGTTCGATCTCATTACCTTTCTTTAAACATTTTGTTAATGGTTTGGTTATTGTGCGTAACCTTTGATGAATTTTCGGTAATAACCACTGAGTCCTAAAAGTCCTTTAATTTCTATATTAGTTTTGGGTAAGGGGTAATTTAATACTGCATTTGTTTTATCTGGGTTTGGCATGTTGTGGGGTTATTATGTGTCTTAAAAATGATACTTCCTTTTGTAAAAATTTACTTTTGTTTAATTAAACCTTAAAATGAGCTTTTCTTAATCGTTCAAAAACTTCCCTTAATCTTTCGATGTGTTCCACGAGTGATGTCAAATATACGATTATATAGTCCACGTACACAAGACATTTTTCGTTGTGTATTCCTCTTAAAATGTTGTACATAACCCTCTGAAACGTAGCGGGTGCGTTCCTTAAGCCAAACGGCATGCGTTTTTACTTATAGTGTCTTCTAGGTGTACTGAATGCGGTTTTAGATGTGTCTTTCTCGTCTATCTCCACTTGGTGGTATCCTGAAGCGAGGTCTAATGTCGAAAAATATTGACACTTTTGTAATTTGTCTAGAAACTCGTTGATATTGGGTAGCGGGTATTTATCGTCTACCGTCTGCTCGTTTAGTCATTTGTAATCGATAACTATTCGATATTTGCGTTTACTTGAGGCGTCTAATTTCTTTGGGACTATTAATACGGGGCTGCTCCATGGTGAATTTGAGTGTTGGATTATATCTTGCTTCAATAGGTCTGCTACCTGTCTATCTGCTGCTTTTTGACTTGCTTGAGGTAGTCTATATGCTTTGGTGAAAATAGGTTTATCATCTGTTAATTCAATGTTATGTTTCACTGTGTTGGTGAAAGTTAAAGGTATTCCTTCGCAATTCGAAGCGTAATTCTTTAATTGCTCTCTCCTCTTTGTTATTAATGTCGTTATTAAAACGAATGTTAATTAAGTTTTCTTTTAACGTTCTGTCGTGTTCTGTAGGGTTGAAATTGTTTTCTGAGTCTTCGTCGATTTCCATTTCGCTCAAGTTTACTTCTTTTATGTCTATTGAATTTGTCAATGATAGTTCTATGGGGTAATCGTTTGAGTTTAAAATTGTCGTAGAGGCGTAATTGTCTTTTATTTGTACTAATGCTGTGGGTGTTTCTAGTTCGGGTTGAAATGACATGTGATTTATAATTCCTACGTCGTTTTTGAATTTACTAAAACTTTTATTTGTTTTTCTGTCCTGGGTTCAATGGTGTATTTTTGATCGGTTTGCATGTTGCTGTCTTGGAATTTAATGGGAATTTGTCCGTGTTTCGTTCTTAATAATCCGTTGTTTATGTCAATGTTTGCTCCTAATTTTCATAGAAGATCCATGCCTATTAATTCGTCGTATTTGTCGTTAAATTCAAAGATGCAAAATTTATGTTTCATTATTATGTTACAGGTTTTTGGTAGGGGTATGTTCGCTATAAATTGGTGTAATGTCGTTTTGTGGGCTGTCTTGATATTAAAAGGTTCTCTTTCTACAAAATCTAAATAATGTTTTTGTACGGTCTTGGGGCTAATTAAAGTTTTTGAAGATCCTCTGTCGATTAGTAATTTGAGTTCTGCATGAGGTATTTCTATATAAGATAAAATTTGTTGATTAATGTTGTTTAAATTAATTAATTTGGTCGTATTTGAATTGGTCTAACTGAAAATTTGAGCACGCGTTTTCTTCGTCGTCCTCTTTGTAATTTTCATAAGGGTTGTTGCATTCGTAATTTGTCTCAACGTCTCTACTCAAAGTCGCGTCATTATTTGCGTCCGGGTTGTCAAAATCTTCTATTTCTTGGTGGAATAGTTCTTCGGAAGTGAAGTTTTGTTTTTGGTTATAGTTTGGTTTGATTTGCG
>JARFIW010001594.1:0-266626 GCA_036346225.1 Platerodrilus igneus
GGTACCCCCTTGGACGGGGCCGAAGAGATTGCCGTTTTACAGTGAGTAGCTGCTATTATTCCTCAACTCCTTGCAAAATTTCAAGTTGGCACTCCATTTTTTCGGTATGAAATAAGGTCTAGTAGGTCTGAACAATCAAGGTACCAGAAGGTACCTTGGACGGGGCCGAAGAGATTGCCTTTTTACAGTGAGTAGCTGCTATTATTCCTCAACTCCTTGCAAAATTTCGTTGGCACCCATTTTTTCGGTATGAAATAAGGTCTAGTAGGTCTGAACAATCAAGGTACAGAAGGTACCCTTGGACGGGGCCGAAGAGATTGCGCGTTTTACAGTGAGTAGCTGCTATTATTCCTCAACTCCTTGCAAAATTTCGTTGGCACTCCATTTTTTCGGTATGAAATAAGTCTAGTAGGTCTGAACAATCAAGGTACCAGAAGGCCCTTGGACGGGGCCGAAGAGATTGCCGTTTTACAGTGAGTAGCTGCTATTATTTCTCAACTCCTTGCAAAATTTCAAGTTGGCACTCCATTTTTTCGGTATGAAATAAGGTTAATAGGTCTGAACAATCAAGGTACCAGAAGGTCCCTTGGACGGGGCCGAAGAAATTGCGCTTTTACAGTGAGTAGTTGCTATTATTCCTCAACTCCTTGCAAAATTTCAAGTTGGCACTCCATTTTTTCGGTATGAAATAAGGTCTAGTAGGTCTAAACAATCAAGGTACCAGAAGGTACTTTGGACGGGGCCGAAGAGATTGCCTTTTACAGTGAGTAGCTGCTATTATTCCTCAACTCCTTGCAAAATTTCAAGTTGGCACTCCATTTTTTCGGTATGCAATAAGGTCTAGTAGGTCTGAACAATCAAGGTACCAGAAGGTCCCTTGGACGGGGCCGAAGAGATTGCGCGTTTTACAGTGAGTAGCTGCTATTATTCCTCAACTCCTTGCAAAATTTCGTTGGCACTCCATTTTTTCGGTATGAAATAAGGTTAATAAGGTCTGAACAATCAAGGTACAGAAGGTACCCTTGGACGGGGCGAAGAGATTGCGCGTTTTACAGTGAGTAGCTGCTATTACCTCAACTCCTTGCAAAATTTCAAGTTGGACTCCATTTTTCGGTATGAATAAGGTTATAGGTCTGAACAATCAAGGTACCAGAAGGCCCTTGGACGGGCCGAAGAATTGCGCTTTACAGTGAGTAGCTGCTATTATTCCTCAACTCCTTGCAAAATTTCAAGTTGGCACTCCATTTTTTCGGTATGAATAAGGTCTAGTAGGTCTGAACAATCAAGGTACCAGAAGGTAATCTTGGACGGGGCCGAAGAGATTGGCGTTTTACAGTGAGTAGCTGCTATTATTCTTCAACTCCTTGCAAAATTTCAAGTTGGCACTCCATTTTTTTCGGTATGAAATAAAGTCTAGTAAGTCTGAACAATCAAGGTACCAGAATGTACCCTTGGACGGGGCCGAAGAGATTGCGCGTTTTACAGTGAGTAGCTGCTATTATTCCTCAACTCCTTGCAAAATTTCAAGTTGGCACTCCATTTTTTCGGTATGAAATAAGGTATAATAGGTCTGAACAATCAAGGTACCAGAAGGTACCCTTGGACGGGGCCGAAGAAATTGCGCGTTTTACAGTGAGTAGTTGCTATTATTCCTCAACTCCTTGCAAAATTTCAAGTTGGCACTCCATTTTTTTCGGTATGAAATAAGGTCTAGTAGGTCTAAACAATCAAGGTACCAGAAGGTACCTTGGACGGGGCCGAAGAGATTGCCGTTTTACAGGAGTAGCTGCTATTATTCCTCAACTCCTTGCAAAATTTCAAGTTGGCACTCCATTTTTTCGGTATGAAATAAGGTCTAGTAGGTCTGAACAATCAAGGTACCAGAAGGTACCCTTGGACGGGGCCGAAGAGATCGCTCGTTCTACAGCGAGTAGCTGCTATAATTCCTCAAGTCCTTGCAAAATTTCAAGTTCGCACTCCATTATTTTCGGTATGAAATAAAGTCTAGCAGGTCTGAACAATCAAGGTACAAGAAGGTACTCTTGGACGGGGTCGAAGAGATTGCGCGTTTTACAGTGAGTAGCTGCTATTACTCCTCAACTCCTTGCAAAATTTCAAGTTGGTACTCCATTTTTTCGGTATGGAATAAGGTCTAGTAGGTCTGAACAATCAAGGTACCAGAAGGTACCCTTGGACGGGGCCGAAGAGATTGCTCGTTCTACAGCGAGTAGCTGCTATTATTCCTCAAGTCCTTGCAAAATTTCAAGTTGGCACTCCATTTTTTTCGGTATGAAATAAAGTCTAGCAGGTCTGAATAATCAAGGTACAAGAAGGTACCTTTGGACGGGCCGAAGAGATTGCGTTTACAGGAGTAGCTGCTATTATTCCTCAACTCCTTGCAAAATTTCAAGTTGGCACTCCATTTTTTTCGGTATGAAATAAAGTCTAGCAGGTCTGAATAATCAAGGTACAAGAAGGTACCTTTGGACGGGGCCGAAGAGATTGCCTTTTACAGGAGTAGCTGCTATTATTCCTCAATCCTTGCAAATTTCAAGTTGGCACTCCATTTTTTCGGTATGAATAAGGTCTAGAGGTCTGAAAATCAAGGTACAGAAGGTACCCTTGGACGGGGCCGAAGAGATTGCCGGTTTTACAGAGTAGCTGCTATTATTCCTCAACTCCTTGCAAAATTTCAAGTTGGCACTCCATTTTTTCGGTATGAAATAAAGTTAGTAAGTCTGAACAATCAAGGTACCAGAATCCCTTGGACGGGGCCGAAGAATTGCCGTTTTACAGGAGTAGCTGCTATTATTCCTCAATCCTTGCAAAATTTCAAGTTGGCACTCCATTTTTTCGGTATGAAATAAGGTTAAAGGTCTGAACAATCAAGGTACCAGAAGGTACCCTTGGACGGGGCCGAAGAAATTGCGCGTTTTACAGTGAGTAGCTGCTATTATTCCTCAACTCCTTGCAAAATTTCAAGTTGGACTCCATTTTTTCGGTATGAAATAAGGTCTAGTAGGTCTAAACAATCAAGGTACCAGAAGGTACCCTTGGACGGGGCCGAAGAGATTGCTCGTTTTACAGGAGTAGCTGCTATTATTCCTCAACTCCTTGCAAAATTTCAAGTTGGCACTCCATTTTTTCGGTATGAATAAGGTCTAGTAGGTCTGAAAACAATCCAAAAAGGGGCCGAAGAGATTGCCGTTTTACAGTGAGTAGCTGCTATTATTCCTCAATCCTTGCAAAATTTCAAGTTGGCACTCCATTTTTTCGGTATGAAATAAGGTCTAGGGTCTGAACAATCAAGGTACCAGAAGGTACCCTGGACGGGGCCGAAGAGATTGGTTTTACAGTGAGTAGCTGCTATTATTCCTCAACTCCTTGCAAAATTTCAAGTTGGCACTCCATTTTTTCGGTATGAATAAGGTCTAGTAGGTCTGAACAATCAAGGTACCAGAAGGTACCTTGGACGGGGCCGAAGAGATTGCTCGTTCTAACAGTAGCTGCTATTATTCCTCAACTCCTTGCAAAATTTCGTTGGCACTCCATTTTTCGGTATGAAATAAGGTTATAGGTCTGAACAATCAAGGTACCAGAAGGTACCCTTGGACGGGGCCGAAGAGATGCCGTTTACAGGAGTGTGCTATAATTCCTAATCCTTGCAAAATTTCAAGTTGGCACTCCATTTTTTCGGTATGAAATAAATTAAGGTCTGAAAATCAAGGTACAAATACCTTGGACGGGGCGGAGATTCGCGTTTTAAGTGCGAGCTCTAACCCTAACTCCTTGCAAAATTTAATTGGATCCATTTTTGGTTGGAATAACTGTAGGTCCAATAAGGTCCAGAATATTGGAGGGGGAAGGTTTGAACAGATTTTTCTCCTTAAAATTTAAGTTGGCATATTTTTTTATAAATAAAACAGGTTAATAATAAGGTAAAGAATACCTTTACGGGGCCAAGAATTGTTGTTCTAAGCGAGTGCTGCTAATTCCCAATCCTTGCAAAATTTAAGTTGGATATTTTTCCTTGAAATAAGGTCTAGTTCTGAAAATCAATAAGAAAGTATTGGACCCGAAAACTGTTTACACGAACTGTAATTCCTAAGTCCTTGCAAAATTTCAAGTTGGACTCCATTTTTTCGGTTGAAATAAATTAGGGCGAAAAAAACAAGAAGGTACCTTTAGGGGGAAGAGATTGCTTTTCTACACATATGTTTATTTAACTCCTTAAAATTTCAAGTTGGCATATTTTTGGTTAAAAAGGTGAGAGGTTGAAAATAAGGTACCAGAAGGTATTGGAGGGGCCAAATAGTCGTTCACACGAGATGCAACCTCAATCCTTGAAAATTTCAAGTTGGCACTCCTTTTTTGGTTGAAAAAAGTTAGCAGGTTAAAATAAGGTCAAAATACCCGGACGGGGTAAGAGACCTTTTACAGTGAGACTCTATTACCCTCAACTCCTTGAAAATTTCAATTGGCACTATTTTTCTATAAATAAATAAAGGTCGAAAGTCAATACCAAATACCTTACCCAAAAATTGGGTTTTACATAGTAGTTGCTATTATTCCTCAACTCCTTCAAAATTTAAGTTGGCACTCCATTTTTCGGAGAAATGGCTAGTGGTCTAAACAATCAAGGCCAGAAGGATCTTAGGGGCCGGAGATTGCTGTTTTACAGGAGAGTGATTACCCAATTTGCAAAATTTCAATTGGACCCAGTTTTCGGTACAAAATCAGTGGCTAACAATCAAGGCCAAATACCCTTGGACGGGGCCAAAATTGCCGGTTTTACAGGATAGCATTTTCCCAACTCCTTGCAAAATTTCAAGTTGGCACCCATTTTTCGGGAAATTCTAATCAAAATAATAAAGAAGGTACCCTTGGACGTGGCGAAGAATTGGGTTTTACAAGTACGCTATTACTCCTAACTCCTTCAAAATTTCAAGTTTACCCATTTTTTCGGTATGGAATAAGGCTAGTAGGTCTGAACAATAATACCGAAGGACCCTTGGACGGGGCCGAAGAGATTGCTCGTTCTACAGCGAGTAGCTGCTATTATTCCTCAACTCCTTGCAAAATTTCAAGTTGGCACTCCATTTTTCGGTATGGAAATAAGGTCTAGTAGGTCTGAACAATCAAGGTACAAGAAGGTACCTTGGACGGGGCCGAAGAGATTGCGCTTTTACAGTGAGTAGCTGCTATTACTCCTCAACTCCTTGCAAAATTTCAAGTTGGTACTCCATTTTTTCGGTATGGAATAAGGTCTAGTAGGTCTGAACAATCAAGGTACCAGAAGGTACCCTTGGACGGGGCCGAAGAGATTGCGCATTTTACAGTGAGTAGCTGCTATTATTCCTCAACTCCTTGCAAAATTTCAAGTTGGCACTCCATTGTTTTCGGTATGCAATAAGGTCTAGTAGGTCTGAACAATCAAGGTACTAGAAGGTAATCTTGGACGGGGCCGAAGAGATTGCGCGTTTTACAGTGAGTAGCTGCTATTATTCTTCAACTCCTTGCAAAATTTCAAGTTGGCACTCCATTTTTTTCGGTATGAAATAAAGTCTAGTAAGTCTGAACAATCAAGGTACCAGAATGTACCCTTGGACGGGGCCGAAGAGATTGCGCGTTTTACAGTGAGTAGCTGCTATTATTCCTCAACTCCTTGCAAAATTTCAAGTTGGCACTCCATTTTTTTCGGTATGAAATAAGGTATAATAGGTCTGAACAATCAAGGTACCAGAAGGTACCCTTGGACGGGGCCGAAGAAATTGCGCGTTTTACAGTGAGTAGTTGCTATTATTCCTCAACTCCTTGCAAAATTTCAAGTTGGCACTCCATTTTTTTCGGTATGAAATAAGGTCTAGTAGGTCTAAACAATCAAGGTACCAGAAGGTACTCTTGGACGGGGCCGAAGAGATTGCTCGTTTTACAGTGAGTAGCTGCTATTATTCCTCAACTCCTTGCAAAATTTCAAGTTGGCACTCCATTGTTTTCGGTATGCAATAAGGTCTAGTAGGTCTGAACAATCAAGGTACCAGAAGGTACCCTTGGACGGGGCCGAAGAGATTGCGCGTTTTACAGTGAGTAGCTGCTATTATTCCTCAACTCCTTGCAAAATTTCAAGTTGGCACTCCATTTTTTTCGGTATGAAATAAGGTCTAGTAGGTCTGAACAATCAAGGTACCAGAAGGTACCCTTGGACGGGGCCGAAGAGATTGCTCGTTTCACAGTGAGTAGCTGCTATTATTCCTCAACTCCTTGCAAAATTTCAAGTTGGCACTCCATTGTTTTCGGTATGCAATAAGGTCTAGTAGGTCTGAACAATCAAGGTACCAGAAGGTACCCTTGGACGGGGCCGAAGAGATTGCTCGTTCTACAGCGAGTAGCTGCTATTATTCCTCAACTCCTTGCAAAATTTCAAGTTGGCACTCCATTTTTTTCGGTATGAAATAAGGTCTAGTAGGTCTGAACAATCAAGGTACCAGAAGGTACCCTTGGACGTGGTCGAAGAGATTGCCGTTTTACAGGAGTAGCTGCTATTATTCCTCAATCCTTGCAAAATTTCAAGTTGGCACTCCATTTTTTCGGTATGAAATAAAGTCTAGAGGTCTGAACAATCAAGGTACCAAGAAGGTACCTTGGACGGGGCCGAAGAGATTGCGCGTTTTACAGTGGTAGCTGCTATTATCCTCAACTCCTTGCAAAATTTCAAGTTGGACTCCATTTTTTCGGTATGGAAATAAGGTCTAGTAGGTCTGAACAATCAAGGTACCAGAAGGTACCCTTGGACGGGGCCGAAGAGATTGCCGTTTTACAGGAGTAGTGCTATTATTCCTCAATCCTTGCAAAATTTCAAGTTGGCACTCCATTTTTTCGGTATGAAATAAAGTCTAGAGGTCTGAAAATCAAGGTACAAGAAGGTACCTTTGGACGGGGCCGAAGAGATTGCTTGTTCTACAGCGAGTAGCTGCTATTATTCCTCAACTCCTTGCAAAATTTCAAGTTGGCACTCCATTTTTTCCGGTATGAAATAAGGTCTAGTAGGTCTGAACAATCAAGGTACCAGAAAGTACCCTTGGACGGGGCCGAAGAGATTGCTCGTTCTACAGCGAGTAGCTGCTATTATTCCTCAAGTCCTTGCAAAATTTCAAGTTGGCACTCCATTTTTTTCGGTATGAAATAAAGTCTAGCAGGTCTGAATAATCAAGGTACAAGAAGGTACCTTTGGACGGGGCCGAAGAGATTGCTTGTTCTACAGCGAGTAGCTGCTATTATTCCTCAACTCCTTGCAAAATTTCAAGTTGGCACTCCATTTTTTCGGTATGAAATAAGGTGTAGTAGGTCTGAACAATCAAGGTACCAGAAGGTACCCTTGGACGGGGCCGAAGAGATTGCTCGTTCTACAGCGAGTAGCTGCTATTATTCCTCAAGTCCTTGCAAAATTTCAAGTTGGCACTCCATTTTTTTCGGTATGAAATAAAGTCTAGCAGGTCTGAACAATCAAGGTACAAGAAGGTACCCTTGGACGGGGTCGAAGAGATTGCGCGTTTTACAGTGAGTAGCTGCTATTACTCCTCAACTCCTTGCAAAATTTCAAGTTGGTACTCCATTTTTTCGGTATGGAATAAGGTCTAGTAGGTCTGAACAATCAAGGTACCAGAAGGTACCCTTGGACGGGGCCGAAGAGATTGCTCGTTCTACAGCGAGTAGCTGCTATTATTCCTCAACTCCTTGCAAAATTTCAAGTTGGCACTCCATTTTTTCCGGTATGAAATAAGGTCTAGTAGGTCTGAACAATCAAGGTACCAGAAAGTACCCTTGGACGGGGCCGAAGAGATTGCCGTTTTACAGGAGTAGCTGCTATTAATTCCTCAATCCTTGCAAAATTTCAAGTTGGCACTCCATTTTTTCGGTATGAAATAAAGTCTAGAGGTCTGAACAATCAAGGTACCAAGAAGGTACCTTGGACGGGGCCGAAGAGATTGCTTGTTCTACAGCGAGTAGCTGCTATTATTCCTCAACTCCTTGCAAAATTTCAAGTTGGCACTCCATTTTTTTCGGTATGAAATAAGGTGTAGTAGGTCTGAACAATCAAGGTACCAGAAGGTACTCTTGGACGGGGCCGAAGAGATTGCCGTTTTACAGGAGTAGCTGCTATTATTCCTCAACTCCTTGCAAAATTTCAAGTTGGCACTCCATTTTTTCCGGTATGAAATAAGGTTAATAGGTCTGAACAATCAAGGTACCAGAAGGTACCCTTGGACGGGGCCGAAGAGATTGCGCGTTTTACAGTGAGTAGTTGCTATTATTCCTAAACTCCTTGCAAAATTTCAAGTTGGCACTCCATTTTTTCGGTGGAAATAAATTATAATAGGGTCTGAAAATCAAGGTACCAAATTACCCTTGGAGGGGCCGGAGATTCGCGTTTTTAAAGTTGAAGAAGCTGGCCATTATTTTAACTCCTTTGCAAAATTTAAATTGGGATCCATTTTTTGGTTTGAAATTTAACTGTAGGTCCTAAACTCAAGGAAAATTTGGAAGGGGGAAGAAATTGTCTTTTAAAAGTTAAAGCTTTGCTTATTATTTTTAATTTAAAAAACAAGGTTAATAATTGTTTTGGTATTAAGGTTATATCAACAATCAAGCCCAGAAACTTGGGGGGCCGGAAAATTGGCTTCTAAGTTTGGCTGCTAATTCCCAATCCTTGCAAAAATTTAAGTTGGAAATATTTTCCTTGAAATAAGGTCTAGTTCAAACAATAAGGACCAAAGGAACCCATGAAGGGGCCGAAAAAAAACTTGTTTACACGAACTGTAAATTTCCTAAGTCCTTGCAAAATTTCAAGTTGGAACTTCCAATTGTTTTCGGTTGCCATAAATTAGGGCGAAAAAACAAGGTTTAAGAAGGTATTTGGAAGGGGTGGGAAGAAGAATTGCTCTTTTACAACATAATGGTTTATTTAACTCCTTTTAAAAATTTCAAAGTTGGCATAAATTTGGTTAAAAAGGTCAAGAGGTTGAAAATTAAGGTAACCAAGAAGGTAATTGGAGGCCAAGGGAGTTGCTCTACAGCAGAATTGCATAAACCTTCAAAAAATTCCTTGAAAATTTTCAAGGTTGCCACTCCCTTTATTTTGGTTATGAAAAATTAAATTTAAAGGTTCGAATAATTCAAGGTACAAAAGGACCTTCTTGGACGCCTCAAGGATTTGGCGCGTCTACGTGAGTATCATTATTCCTAATTTGCAAAAAATTTCAATTGGTAAACTCCATTTTCAAAATTAATCCGTTTTAAACAAATTAAGGTAAAAGTTACCTTACCCAAGGATTTGCTTCCGTTCTTTCACCGGTAGGCTCTAACCCTCCAAGTCCTTCCCAAAATTTAAGGTTGGCACCTCCAAATTTTCGGTATGGGAAATAAATCCACAGGCTGAATTAAATTCAAGGTCAGAAGGTACCTTTTTGGACGGGGGGAAGAGGTTGCGTTTACAGGGATTTCTCTATTAAACCCTAAATCCTTCCAAAATTTCAAGTTGGCACTAATTCCGGTAAAGGAAAATAAGGTTAGAGGTCAACCCAATCCGTCCAGAATTCCCTTACCCCTATAGGGATATGCACTCTTGCGCAAACTCACTACCATGACATACGGAAGTACCGCCCAGTTCATTTAAAAGTTCGCGCGTACCGCGTATTTGAAAATTATGGCGGGAAACTTCCGTATATCAAAAACTTAACATAAAATGTTAAAGTGACCCTTGGCACGTAACAATCGCGACAAAGCCACAAAAGAAAAACTTAAAAGAAAAGTCTGTTAGCACAGTAACAGCTTAAAATCTACGTCCTAACTACCCTACATAAACCCTAACTTAAAACCTACCAAATGTTTATATAAGGCGCCACCTGGTTTTTTCGACCGATAACACGTCTACCGAAGTACCAGGAAACGGAATAGGTAGCCCCATAGTCTTTGACTACACTAATCACCGACAGCACAAATTTGTCGGGGAGCATGAAACACTACTTAAACTAACACGGGTGCGACAAGTCGCCTAACCTATCTAAACCTATCTAACTAAAGCTAACATAAAAGTTCTTATGTGCAAACACACATGAGTGTTGCATTGAAACTATTCTTCCTTTGGCAAGAAGTGCCCAAATTTAAAAAATGTTCCTGGAGTGCGTCACTCTGCACTCTAGCAAATTTTGTTACTGGTACTTTGGTTTTCTAATGATGCACATTTAAAACTTGTCCATGACATAGTTGTGAATCAACAAATTTACCAAAAGTACCACCTACTAAATCCTTATATGCTAACCTGACAAATTACATTTCTAAATCGGGTTAGCTTTTTCACTTAAATTTCAGAAAGATAATTCCTACGTCTGGTCATATATACCACACGTTAGGACGATAAAAAGATAAGATGAGATCTCAAATTGTTGTTAAAGATAGTAGATAAGATAATGTTATTAAGCTTAAGTTGTTATCCTCAAAGGTAATGAATAAGATAACGGTATTAAGCTTTAGTTGTTATTTGAGATACTAGATAAGATAACGCGATATTAAGCTAAAGTGACTATAAGAGATAGTAGGTAAAGTAACACGAATTTAAATAAAAGTTATTACTAAAGATAACCGGTAACATAACGCGAAATAACTCGAAGTTATTCCTAACGGTAGTCGGTAAGATAACAAGAAATTAAACCAAAATTATTACTAAAGGTAATCGGTAAGATAACGAGACTAAACTAAAGTTATTACTAAAGGTATTCGGTAAGATAACGATATTAAAACTAAGGGTATTGTCAAAGATAATAAAGAAGACAAAGATATTGGCCTAGTTATTACCCAAGACAATGATAACAACAAAAGAGTGGCTCCAGTAGAGCCGTTGAAATGGGATTGACCCGTGCCTTCTAAAAAGAGAAACCTGTGAAGCAGGTCCGTTCGCAAGAACAGCACGGGGGACCGGCAAAGACATTTGGGTGCATTCCTGCACCCAGCGTTGATCGATATCGGTGAACTATCACCCGATATCCACACGGTATATAAGATATACACATTCACTCACACATTCACACACTCATACATACCTTCACTGCCAGAGCCCATGCACTGACAGCGGCACCGCATGACCCCACGAAAGATTCGCAGAGACATGGTCCAGGTGTCTGTGGAAACCTCCCGTGCAACCACACGGTGACTAACAGAAATGAAAAGGCAGTAGAAATAGGAAAGGTAAAAAGAAGGAGGTTGGTTTTTTGGAGTGCATAAGAGGCACCTCCAGGTATAAGAAAGTAGAGGAAGGGCTCGCATTGAGCAAAAGCGACAGAGGGAAAGGTGGATAGCAAAGCGCTACTCAACCAGCCAGTGTGGTCAGTAGCTCGGAATGAGGGAACATCATTCTTATGTGGCAGACGGGTGTTCCGGGACAAGAACAGGTCCACCGAGAGAAGAATAAGGCATAGCGGAGATAGCGGGTTAAGAAAAAGTATAGTTTTTGGACAAGCGTCCGAGAGAAGGTAGAGAGTTGTCCCTATAAAACACAGCGTAGTCTGAAGGACCACCTGCGATATTAATCCGACAAGATAAGATATAAAATATGTTAACATTCACTAGGCTCCTAAGAGAACTAGTGCGATCATTTTCCTAACGAGTACATTGACTACGATAAGAAAATCAGACAAAAGTTGACACAACAACTTACAAGTATCATTACAGATACAAACACACGAAAACAAACTGTTTTAAGGTAGTTTTTCAAAACGGTAGCACCCTAAACACACACAAATGCCCAATTATAAGCAGTTAAATACAGATACACTGTCCCCATATGCTAAAACAACCGAGAATTTAATAAGATAACAATAAGAAGCCATAGCACCTCACCACGAAGTTCAATAAAAAAAAACAATGAAAAAAATGTTTATAAGTTATGTAGATTTAGTAGAAAAAGAAAGAAATAATGGTGTAGTATAATGTGGGCGACTGCAATAATTCAGAGGAAAAACACATGGAATAGATAATCCTAATTTTTTGCAACTGCGAATATGAACTATTTCTTTCAATGGCATAGGTCGCGAACACTATGTGAGCCCAAAGAAGAAAGCATTCACTCAACATCAGCTAAAACCAATCATAAAATTCAATGAGTCATTGCAACCAAAGTTACGACAATTACCACACAATTAAACCATGTAAGAAAATACTAAAAACCAAATAATATGAAGTAGGAAAAGTTCGAGGGTTGGTTAAATGAAACGACAGAGTTATATTTGGGGTGTAGAGGATGAAGTGATATATAACTACGTTATGATTAAGAAAAGTCAACCAAAAGAAAAAGATAGCTAAATTAAGGTAAGTAAAGTTAAACGTGTAAGAAATTATATACTGTATGAAAGAAGGAATAAGTAATTAAAGATACTAATTGATGGTGAGAACAAAAAAAATATTAGGTAAATAGTGAGGAGAATGGAACGTGAAAAACTTAATTAGCATTTGGGTCGGCAGAGAATGGCTTAAGGTCTTTAATATGCCACCTGCCTTGGCGTTTTCCTTCAGCATCCTGAAGTTCGTAGATAAGGGGACTAATGACACGAATGACCTTACAAAGAATGAATTTAGGGGCTAATTTTGAAGAAAATTTCTTAGATGCATCCGATAAGACATAGTTCTTTTTCCAAACTTGTTCGCCCAAGGCAAAGGAAATATTTCGTCTACGTAAGTTATAATGGTCCTTACTCTTTTCGTAAGCTTTTAACAAATTTTTTCTAACGTCGTTAAAGATAGAAGGTAATGACTGTTGGTCCTTGTCCCAACGTACTTTATCGTCAAATTCGATTACGTTAGTATCGTCAGGCACTAAACCATAGTAACTCCCATCGATTGGGGTATATCTTCCAAAAACAAGAAAAGACGGAGTGAATTGGGTTGCTTCGTGTTTAGATGTACGCAAAGCTTGGGCAATTTTAAAGATATGTTCATCCCATGTAGTATGGTCTGAATCAATATAGGAAGAGATAGCGGTAATTAACACTCGATTTACTCTCTCGGTAGGGTTTACTTGGGGGTGATATTTTGCGTTAAACCAAATTTTTTGTACTTTATAACTTTTAACGAAATTCTGAAAATCTTTAGAGATAAATTGTGCACCATTGTCACAAAGAATAAGCTGTGGGACACCAAAGATAAGAAAGACATTTTGTTCTAGAAATTTAATTATAGCTGCAGATGTAGCTTTGCGTAAGGGTTGCACCATAACAAATTTAGAAAACCAATCGGTAACCACTAAAAGATATTGATTACCTCTTTTCGATCGGGGGAGAGGTCCTAATAAGTCAAGCGATATTAATTGAAAGGGATAAGATACACGTTTGAAGTTACCCATTAAACCAGGGCGAGCATCTTGTGAACTCTTATGGGAACCACAAATTTTGCAGCTCTTAATGTAGCGACAAACAGATTGCTTAAGTGTGGGCCAGTAATATAATTCAGATATTTTAGCGAGAGTTTTTGTAACACCAAGGTGTGCAGCAATGGGATCGTCGTGACATAATTTGAGCACCTCACTGCGGTTTGCAGTGGGCACGACCAGTTTCCATTCAGGTATATTCGATATTTTATGTGGGACGAAGATACAAATTTATATAGTCTATTATTAGATACACGAAAGGTAGGAAATTTGTCGGGGGTATCGGAAACTTTTTTAATTATATTGAGGTTCCAGGTATCCAGAATTAAATTTGGAAGGTTAAGAGAAACGACATCACGAGATAAGGCATCAGGTACGATATTTAATTTGCCAGGCCTATGCCTAACGTCAAAAGTAAATTGGGATATACGCAAGTTCCATCTTGCCAAACGACCTGCGGGCTGTTTCAAGTTATTAAGCCACGTGAGAGCTGCACAGTCAGTGATTACGGTAAAGTGTGTACCTTCGACATATCCTCTAAATTTCTCGATGCCAAAGATAACGCCCAATAATTCCCGTTCGGTAGCAGAGTATTTTTGTTCGGCAGAAGTTAAGGCACGGCTAGCATAGGCGATTGGATGTTCTAAACCATTGCTTACCTGGAATAACATTGCACCTAACCCAGTAAGTGAGGCATCGGTTTGTATAAAAAACTTATCATCGAAATTTGGAGAGATTAAGATAGGTGCTGAAGTGATTAATGTTTTAATTTGTTCGAAAGCCTGTTGGGATTCTAAATTCCACTCGATAGTTTGGGATTTCTTTTATTTTTAATTAAAGCAGTAATGGGTGCGGATATAGTTGAAAGATTGGGTAGAAAATGCGATAATAGCTAATCATTCCAATTAAACGTTTGATTTCGGTAACAGTTTTAGGTGTTTTAAATTTAGTAATAGCATCGACTTTAGCAGGATCTGCTCGTAAGCCTGTCCCATCGATAATAAAACCGAGAAATGTGAGGGATGAACGACAAAATTGAGACTTTTCCCAGTTTATCTTAAAACCTGCTGCGTTTAAACGTTCTGCAACTTCATTTAATGTGGCGATATGTTCATCGAAAGAACTTGAGATAACTAAGATATCATCTAAAAATACAAAGGCACGTTCTTGATGTAAGATAGGACCTAACGTTTGATCCATAGTACGTTGTAAAGTTTGTGGAGCGTTACAGAGACCAAATGGCAAAAAATTATATTCGAAAAGACCTCGGCCTGGGACACAAAAAGCAGTTTTTTGACGAGAAGATAGGTCGAGAGGTATTTGATAAAAAGCTTGTCTAAGGTCGATAGATGAGATAAATTTTGCGTTTCGAAGGCGGCTTAAAATCGAGTCAGTTCTAGGTAAAGGGTAAGCATCTGAAACAGTCACAGAATTCAACTTTCTGCCATCGAAACAGACACGCCATTCGTCATTCTTTTTCCGAACTAATAATACAGGAGAGGTGCACGGTGAATTTGAAGGAGAGATAACACCAGATTCTAACATTTTGTCTACTTCAGCATGTAAATGCTTTTGTAAGGCAGGCGATAAGGGATATTGACGTTGCTTAAAGGGAAGGGCATCACCTGTAGAGATAACGTGTGTTGCCGTTGTAACACAACCAAGTTCGGAGGTATTAAGTTTGCGAAATTTGTCGATTGTAGCGTTAAGAGTTACATTTTGGGAGTCAGTAAGAGAGATTTTGTTAGATATTCCTGTAGATGCACAGGAGTTCGTTTTAATAGAGGTTTGCCATGAAAAATCTTGGAAATAAAGTGACAAATTAAAAAGTTTACAGAAATCAACGCCCAGTAGAAAGGGATACGCTAAAGCAGGCACAATCAAAAATAAAACCTCACGTTCAAGAGATTCTACTCGAATTTTTAACTTAAGGGAACCGGTTACATGTATTTGATTATCGTCAGCTAAATTTATGGAAGTTTTTTCGGGAATAATTTGAATTTTGATATTTTGTTGAGATAATTGAAGTAACCCTTCGTTATTTATAAGAGAACATGAAGAACCTGTATCCAATAAAGCAATTACATTTAAGGAACCTATTAAGATAGATAAGTGTGGACGGTTATCAAAGGGTTTTTTAACAAGTTCTGAAACGGCAGCAGTCTTTTTATGGTAAAAGGAATTGACGGTTTGTAACCACTTAGACCACTCGGCTGGGGTAGTATAGCATAATTCCTCTAAAGGTAAGGCATTTTGTACATTAATAGTAGCGGTATTATTATTAGATAAATTTAATGACGGTACAACGTTAGAAGTAGTTTTATAATTTGAATTTATTGGCGTCTGTGTCCGTTGGATGATTGGTGTTGAGGGCGATTTTGGTTTCTTGAGATATTCACACCCTGATTTGAAATATCTCGACGGAGTTTCCGATACGTTAGGATTACAGTTGGTGCAGTTAGATTTGTAAATATTTGCGCGACCACAACCATAACAAAAATATTTCTAGGGTATGTGCAGACAGTGTAGTTATGTCCACTTCGCTTGCAGTTCCAACAGGTAAGTGAGTTGTTAGTAACGGTAGAAGGAATGTTAAGTGTAGATACTTTACGGGAAGCTCGAACTTGGCAAGCTAAGTCAGGTTCTAGAAGACCAGATAATTTCTCGGGCGGTGGCCGATATTTGTTAATTCTTGACCTCACTTCTTGAAGAGAACGACATAGGTCTTTAAAGTGGGCTAGCGAAGATATGGGCTGTAATGCCAAACGTTCTGAGAAATAGGGGTTTAAATTTCTAAGTAATTGATCGATAATTTCGGATTCGGAAGGTTTTTTGTCGAGTCTGCTATATAAAGCTTCTAATGAGGTAATAAAAGAAACAACATTTTCGTCAGGACCTTGGGTTCGGTTACGTATTTCGTTCCAAAGGTCGTTAATATAGCCATAAGGTAGGAAGTCTCGTTTTAAACACGCAACTAACTCTTCCCAGGTAGAAATTTGGTCTCGTATGTTTCTGTACCATATCAACGCTGAGTTTGCGAACAAGTCACCAGCTGAGACAAATAGGTCCTGGTCGGTACACCCGCGAGAGATTTTAAAATCATTGATACGATCAAGAAAGGATGATAAAGAGACCTGCGAATCAAACCCTTCAAAAGTGAGACCCCATTTGTATACAGGTATAGATTTTCCTACAGGTTTGGGTGAAACGAGAGCGAGATTTGAAAAGGGTGACGATATATCTACGTCTGCATTAGGATTAAGTCTTTCCAGGACAATCCCTTCAAGCAATAACACCTCGGACAACAAACTTTGTTTAGATTGAGTCGCTTGGTCGTCGTTATATAAAGATAATAATTCGACACGTTGTTTGACGTGCATTATTCTTGAAGTCAATCTCCCAACTCGATATTACTAGCAGCAGGATCCGTTCTATTTATTATACCCGATATATCATCCAAAGATAATTTAATTTCCGATACGTTAAGGGGCCAGTCGCCAACGGGTTTCTTTAAGATAGCAACGCTTTTCGTTTCCTGTGCCAAAATAGCCCTGAGTTGAGATCTCCTATCATTCTGATTACTAGCTGCGATAATATTTCTACACTCCAGCTCGTAGATCAATTCGAGGGATTTTAAATGTGAAACGTTCATTGTGAATAAAATATTCAAGACACGATATATAAAATATAAAATAGTTAGGCAATTCGGGAGGTAATAAACGCTACAGCTATTTTAAGTTAATACGATACGGTATTTAGGGGTAAGAACTTGTTAGAACGTCACCGATAAAGAATAATATGCAAATGTTAAAGCGTTAATTAATTAACACATTAAGGAAATACATTTATAGGTTATACTGATTAAATCATAGAAGGGAAAAAGTTTCAAAGCTATATACAAACAAGATAATATCTAAGTGAACAAAGTATATTAGGGTTAGGTCACAATAACGCTTTAAAAGACAGTAAAACTTAGGTAAACAAGAGTTCTATATTTAGGGAAGCAATTTTGTTATTAAGTAGGTAATCACTGAGGCATTTTTAAAATGTAACCTACAAGAGAGTGCATTTAAGTTTCAAAAAAACGGGCTTTCAAAGTTAAGGAAAGCAACCAAAGATATTTTAATTTAATATATGTGGATAATTTTGTAATAAACGTGTTTTAAAGGCATGTAATCCAGGTAACTAATTATTATAATATACGGTATTTAAGGCATGCAAAATATTTATTTATTATTATACTTACTTGAAAAAATGAGGTTAATAAACAACCCTGTAAAAATTTGAAATATCATATAAACACTACACCTATTTTTTCAGATAAACACATATTTGCAGATAAGTGCAGTTTGAACTTCATTATAACCCTACAATAAGGTACATAGATTAGCAATTTGATAAAAGATACATGTTACAATAACCAAGTTTACATTACAAGCCTAATCTGTCAATTCTGAAAATATTCTAGTGAATTTTTCCAAGTTGCCAACATGAAATTAAAACTTCACAGATATCTTAGGTAACATAGATCATGAAATTTAAGGAGATTGTTTAAATGAAAAAGCATGTTTAAAATTAATCTAAACATTCCATAGGTATAGTACCACCTAAATAACACGTTGGAGCGTCAAATTGTTATACGACAAACGGTAGTTAAAATTTAAAGTTCGATAATTACTACACCGGTAGCATGGTATAAGAGACACTATCACAGTTGGCAGCGCCAACTCTTATACGGATTTCGGCGCGTCAACTACTGATGATGTCATCGATATTGCACAATAATTTGCATATAAAAATTAAACAATTAAAGATAAACGAGAGTCATTTTAACAACAAATTAATCCGTTTTTAACACAAATTAAGTAAAAGATTACTTACATCAGGTATTCTGCTTCCGCCTGCAATTTCACTCGGTAGGCCTCTAACCACTCCAGTCGGGGCTCCTCCCGAAGGAATTAGAGGTGAACGTCGACGCTACCAAATGCGTGCAGAGCAGCTTCGGCTAGCTGCGGTAGACATGGAGGACATCCACAGGCATGAAGTTCGAAAGTTCTTAGGTGGCGGTAGATTTGTACCTATGTAGGGTTTGGACAGGAAGGAGGTAGAGGTAGACAAAAAGATAATTAGGCAGGGATTTCTACATAGGTAAACCCTAAGATACGTTACCAGACAATCACGTGCACATAACTTCACGATCAAAGGCAAAATAGCCACGATTCAGCACGTCACCCCAACTCCTTGTCTAGTATTCCCATACCCCTATAGGGATATGCACTCTTGCGCAAACTCACTACCATGACATACGGAAGTACCGCCCAGTTCATTTAAAAGTTCGCGCGTACCGCGTATTTGAAAATTATGGCGGGAAACTTCCGTATATCAAAAAACTTAACATAAAATGTTAAAGTGACCCTTGGCACGTAACAATCGCGACAAAGCCACAAAAGAAAAAACTTAAAAAAAGAAAAGTCTGTTAGCACAGTAACAGCTTAAAATCTACGTCCTAACTACCCTACATAAACCCTAACTTAAAACCTACCAAATGTTTATATAAGGCGCCACCTGGTTTTTTCGACCGATAACACGTCTACCGAAGTACCAGGAAACGGAATAGGTAGCCCCATAGTCTTTGACTACACTAATCACCGACAGCACAAATTTGTCGGGGAGCATGAAACACTACTTAAACTAACACGGGTGCGACAAGTCGCCTAACCTATCTAAACCTATCTAACTAAAGCTAACATAAAAGTTCTTATGTGCAAACACACATGAGTGTTGCATTGAAACTATTCTTCCTTTGGCAAGAAGTGCCCAAATTTAAAATGTTCCTGAGTGCGTCACTCTGCACTCTAGCAAATTTTGTTACTGGTACTTTGGTTTTCTAATGATGCACATTTAAAACTTGTCCATGACATAGTTGTGAATCAACAAATTTACCAAAAGTACCACCTACTAAATCCTTATATGCTAACCTGACAAATTACATTTCTAAATCGGGTTAGCTTTTTCACTTAAATTTCAGAAAGATAATTCCCACGTCTGGTCATATATACCACACGTTAGGACGATAAAAAGATAAGATGAGATCTCAAATTGTTGTTAAAGATAGTAGATAAGATAATGTTATTAAGCTTAAGTTGTTATCCTCAAAGGTAATGAATAAGATAACGGTATTAAGCTTTAGTTGTTATTTGAGATACTAGATAAGATAACGCGATATTAAGCTAAAGTGACTATAAGAGATAGTAGGTAAAGTAACACGAATTTAAATAAAAGTTATTACTAAAGATAACCGGTAAGATAACGCGAAATAACTCGAAGTTATTCCTAACGGTAGTCGGTAAGATAACAAGAAATTAAACCAAAATTATTACTAAAGGTAATCGGTAAGATAACGAGACTAAACTAAAGTTATTACTAAAGGTATTCGGTAAGATAACGATATTAAAACTAAGGGTATTGTCAAAGATAATAAAGAAGACAAAGATATTGGCCTAGTTATTACCCAAGACAATGATAACAACAAAAGAGTGGCTCCAGTAGAGCCGTTGAAATGGGATTGACCCGTGCCTTCTAAAAAGAGAAACCTGTGAAGCAGGTCCGTTCGCAAGAACAGCACGGGGGACCGGCAAAGACATTTGGGTGCATTCCTGCACCCAGCGTTGATCGATATCGGTGAACTATCACCCGATATCCACACGGTATATAAGATATACACATTCACTCACACATTCACACACTCATACATACCTTCACTGCCAGAGCCCATGCACTGACAGCGGCACCGCATGACCCCACGAAAGATTCGCAGAGACATGGTCCAGGTGTCTGTGAAACCTCCCGTGCAACCACACGGTGACTAACAGAAATGAAAAGGCAGTAGAAATAGGAAAGGTAAAAGAAGGAGGTTGGTTTTGGAGTGCATAAGAGGCACCTCCAGGTATAAGAAAGTAGAGGAAGGGCTCGCATTGAGCAAAAGCGACAGAGGAAAGGTGGATAGCAAAGCGCTACTCAACCAGCCAGTGTGGTCAGTAGCTCGGAATGAGGAACATCATTCTTATGTGGCAGACGGGTGTTCCGGGACAAGAACAGGTCCACCGAGAGAAGAATAAGGCATAGCGGAGATAGCGGGTTAAGAAAAGTATAGTTTTTGGACAAGCGTCCGAGAGAAGGTAGAGAGTTGTCCCTATAAAACACAGCGTAGTCTGAAGGACCACCTGCGATATTAATCCGACAAGATAAGATATAAAATATGTTAACATTCACTAGGCTCCTAAGAGAACTAGTGCGATCATTTTCCTAACGAGTACATTGACTACGATAAGAAAATCAGACAAAAGTTGACACAACAACTTACAAGTATCATTACAGATACAAACACACGAAAACAAACTGTTTTAAGGTAGTTTTTCAAAACGGTAGCACCCTAAACACACACAAATGCCCAATTATAAGCAGTTAAATACAGATACACTGTCCCCATATGCTAAAACAACCGAGAATTTAATAAGATAACAATAAGAAGCCATAGCACCTCACCACGAAGTTCAATAAAAAAACAATGAAAAAAATGTTTATAAGTTATGTAGATTTAGTAGAAAAAGAAAGAAATAATGGTGTAGTATAATGTGGGCGACTGCAATAATTCAGAGGAAAAACACATGGAATAGATAATCCTAATTTTTGCAACTGCGAATATGA
Organism: Platerodrilus igneus; assembly: GCA_036346225.1. NCBI lineage: Eukaryota > Metazoa > Arthropoda > Insecta > Coleoptera > Lycidae > Platerodrilus > Platerodrilus igneus. Next base: position 21,122 of record JARFIW010001594.1, read on the forward strand.
ACTATTTCTTTCAATGGCATAGGTCGCGAACACTATGTGAGCCCAAAGAAGAAAGCATTCACTCAACATCAGCTAAAACCAATCATAAAAATTCAATGAGTCATTGCAACCAAAGTTACGACAATTACCACACAATTAAACCATGTAAGAAAATACTAAAAACCAAATAATATGAAGTAGGAAAAGTTCGAGGGTTGGTTAAATGAAACGACAGAGTTATATTTGGGGGTGTAGAGGATGAAGTGATATATAACTACGTTATGATTAAGAAAAAGTCAACCAAAAGAAAAAGATAGCTAAATTAAGGTAAGTAAAGTTAAACGTGTAAGAAATTATATACTGTATGAAAGAAGGAATAAGTAATTAAAGATACTAATTGATGGTGAGAACAAAAAAAATATTAGGTAAATAGTGAGGAGAATGGAACGTGAAAACTTAACTAGCATTTGGGTCAGCAGAGAATGGCTTAAGGTCTTTAATATGCCACCTGCCTTGGCGTTTTCCTTCAGCATCCTGAAGTTCGTAGATAAGGGGACTAATGACACGAATGACCTTACAAAGAATGAATTTAGGGGCTAATTTTGAAGAAAATTTCTTAGATGCATCCGATAAGACATAGTTCTTTTTCCAAACTTGTTCGCCCAAGGCAAAGGAAATATTTCGTCTACGTAAGTTATAATGGTCCTTACTCTTTTCGTAAGCTTTTAACAAATTTTTTCTAACGTCGTTAAAGATAGAAGGTAATGACTGTTGGTCCTTGTCCCAACGTACTTTATCGTCAAATTCGATTACGTTAGTATCGTCAGGCACTAAACCATAGTAACTCCCATCGATTGGGGTATATCTTCCAAAAACAAGAAAAGACGGAGTGAATTGGGTTGCTTCGTGTTTAGATGTACGCAAAGCTTGGGCAATTTAAAGATATGTTCATCCCATGTAGTATGGTCTGAATCAATATAGGAAGAGATAGCGGTAATTAACACTCGATTTACTCTCTCGGTAGGGTTTACTTGGGGGTGATATTTTGCGTTAAACCAAATTTTTTGTACTTTATAACTTTTAACGAAATTCTGAAAATCTTTAGAGATAAATTGTGCACCATTGTCACAAAGAATAATCTGTGGGACACCAAAGATAAGAAAGACATTTTGTTCTAGAAATTTAATTATAGCTGCAGATGTAGCTTTGCGTAAGGGTTGCACCATAACAAATTTAGAAAACCAATCGGTAACCACTAAAAGATATTGATTACCTCTTTTCGATCGGGGGGAGAGGTCCTAATAAGTCAAGCGATATTAATTGAAAGGGATAAGATACACGTTTGAAGTTACCCATTAAACCAGGGCGAGCATCTTGTGAACTCTTATGGGAACCACAAATTTTGCAGCTCTTAATGTAGCGACAAACAGATTGCTTAAGTGTGGGCCAGTAATATAATTCAGATATTTTAGCGAGAGTTTTTGTAACACCAAGGTGTGCAGCAATGGGATCGTCGTGACATAATTTGAGCACCTCACTGCGGTTTGCAGTGGGCACGACCAGTTTCCATTCAGGTATATTCGATATTTTATGTGGGGACGAAGATACAAATTTATATAGTCTATTATTAGATACACGAAAGGTAGGAAATTTGTCGGGGGTATCGGAAACTTTTTTAATTATATTGAGGTTCCAGGTATCCAGAATTAAATTTGGAAGGTTAAGAGAAACGACATCACGAGATAAGGCATCAGGTACGATATTTAATTTGCCAGGCCTATGCCTAACGTCAAAAGTAAATTGGGATATACGCAAGTTCCATCTTGCCAAACGACCTGCGGGCTGTTTCAAGTTATTAAGCCACGTGAGAGCTGCACAGTCAGTGATTACGGTAAAGTGTGTACCTTCGACATATCCTCTAAATTTCTCGATGCCAAAGATAAGGCCCAATAATTCCCGTTCGGTAGCAGAGTATTTTTGTTCGGCAGAAGTTAAGGCACGGCTAGCATAGGCGATTGGATGTTCTAAACCATTGCTTACCTGGAATAACATTGCACCTAACCCAGTAAGTGAGGCATCGGTTTGTATAAAAAACTTATCATCGAAATTTGGAGAGATTAAGATAGGTGCTGAAGTGATTAATGTTTTAATTTGTTCGAAAGCCTGTTGGGATTCTAAATTCCACTCGATAGTTTGGGATTTCTTTTTATTTTTAATTAAAGCAGTAATGGGTGCGGATATAGTTGAAAGATTGGGTAGAAAAATGCGATAATAGCTAATCATTCCAATTAAACGTTTGATTTCGGTAACAGTTTTAGGTGTTTTAAATTTAGTAATAGCATCGACTTTAGCAGGATCTGCTCGTAAGCCTGTCCCATCGATAATAAAACCGAGAAATGTGAGGGATGAACGACAAAATTGAGACTTTTCCCAGTTTATCTTAAAACCTGCTGCGTTTAAACGTTCTGCAACTTCATTTAATGTGGCGATATGTTCATCGAAAGAACTTGAGATAACTAAGATATCATCTAAAAATACAAAGGCACGTTCTTGATGTAAGATAGGACCTAACGTTTGATCCATAGTACGTTGTAAAGTTTGTGGAGCGTTACAGAGACCAAATGGCAAAAAATTATATTCGAAAAGACCTCGGCCTGGGACACAAAAAGCAGTTTTTTGACGAGAAGATAGGTCGAGAGGTATTTGATAAAAAGCTTGTCTAAGGTCGATAGATGAGATAAATTTTGCGTTTCGAAGGCGGCTTAAAATCGAGTCAGTTCTAGGTAAAGGGTAAGCATCTGAAACAGTCACAGAATTCAACTTTCTGCCATCGAAACAGACACGCCATTCGTCATTCTTTTCCGAACTAATAATACAGGAGAGGTCCACGGTGAATTTGAAGGAGAGATAACACCAGATTCTAACATTTTGTCTATTTCAGCATGTAAATGCTTTTGTAAGGCAGGCGATAAGGGATATTGACGTTGCTTAAAGGGAAGGGCATCACCTGTAGAGATAACGTGTGTTGCCGTTGTAACACAACCAAGTTCGGAGGTATTAAGTTTGCGAAATTTGTCGATTGTAGCGTTAAGAGTTACATTTTGGGAGTCAGTAAAGAGATTTTGTTAGATATTCCTGTAGATGCACAGGAGTTCGTTTTAATAGAGGTTTGCCATGAAAATCTTGGAAATAAAGTGACAAATTAAAAGTTTACAGAAATCAACGCCCAGTAGAAAGGGATACGCTAAAGCAGGCACAATCAAAAATAAAACCTCACGTTCAAGAGATTCTACTAATTTTTAACTTAAGGAACCGGTTACATGTATTTGATTATCGTCAGCTAAATTTATGGAAGTTTTTCGGGAATAATTTGAATTTTGATATTTTGTTGAGATAATTGAAGTAACCTTCGTTATTTATAAGAGAACATGAAGAACCTGTATCCAATAAAGCAATTACATTTAAGGAACCTATTAAGATAGATAAGTGTGGACGGTTATCAAAGGGTTTTTTAACAAGTTCTGAAACGGCAGCAGTCTTTTTATGGTAAAAGGAATTGACGGTTTGTAACCACTTAGACCACTCGGCTGGGGTAGTATAGCATAATTCCTCTAAAGGTAAGGCATTTTGTACATTAATAGTAGCGGTATTATTATTAGATAAATTTAATGACGGTACAACGTTAGAAGTAGTTTTATAATTTGAATTTATTGGCGTCTGTGTCCGTTGGATGATTGGTGTTGAGGGCGATTTTGGTTTCTTGAGATATTCACACCCTGATTTGAAATATCTCGACGGGAGTTTCCCGATACGTTAGGATTACAGTTGGTGCAGTTAGATTTGTAAATATTTGCGCGACCACAACCATAACAAAAAATATTTCTAGGGTATGTGCAGACAGTGTAGTTATGTCCACTTCGCTTGCAGTTCCAACAGGTAAGTGAGTTGTTAGTAACGGTAGAAGGAATGTTAAGTGTAGATACTTTACGGGAAGCTCGAACTTGGCAAGCTAAGTCAGGTTCTAGAAGACCAGATAATTTCTCGGGCGGTGGCCGATATTTGTTAATTCTTGACCTCACTTCTTGAAGAGAACGACATAGGTCTTTAAAGTGGGCTAGCGAAGATATGGGCTGTAATGCCAAACGTTCTGAGAAATAGGGTTTAAATTTCTAAGTAATTGATCGATAATTTCGGATTCGGAAGGTTTTTGTCGAGTCTGCTATATAAAGCTTCTAATGAGGTAATAAAAGAAACAACATTTTCGTCAGGACCTTGGGTTCGGTTACGTATTTCGTTCCAAAGGTCGTTAATATAGCCATAAGGTAGGAAGTCTCGTTTTAAACACGCAACTAACTCTTCCCAGGTAGAAATTTGGTCTCGTATGTTTCTGTACCATATCAACGCTGAGTTTGCGAACAAGTCACCAGCTGAGACAAATAGGTCCTGGTCGGTACACCGCGAGATTTTAAAATCATTGATACGATCAAGAAAGGATGATAAAGAGACCTGCGAATCAAACCCTTCAAAAGTGAGACCCCATTTGTATACAGGTATAGATTTTCCTACAGGTTTGGGTGAAACGAGAGCGAGATTTGAAAAGGGTGACGATATATCTACGTCTGCATTAGGATTAAGTCTTTCCAGGACAATCCCTTCAAGCAATAACACCTCGGACAACAAACTTTGTTTAGATTGAGTCGCTTGGTCGTCGTTATATAAAGATAATAATTCGACACGTTGTTTGACGTGCATTATTCTTGAAGTCAATCTCCCAACTCGATATTACTAGCAGCAGGATCCGTTCTATTTATTATACCCGATATATCATCCAAAGATAATTTAATTTCCGATACGTTAAGGGGCCAGTCGCCAACGGGTTTCTTTAAGATAGCAACGCTTTTCGTTTCCTGTGCCAAAATAGCCCTGAGTTGAGATCTCCTATCATTCTGATTACTAGCTGCGATAATATTTCTACACTCCAGCTCGTAGATCAATTCGAGGGATTTTAAATGTGAAACGTTCATTGTGAATAAAATATTCAAGACACGATATATAAAATATAAAATAGTTAGGCAATTCGGGAGGTAATAAACGCTACAGCTATTTTAAGTTAATACGATACGGTATTTAGGGGTAAGAACTTGTTAGAACGTCACCGATAAAGAATAATATGCAAATGTTAAAGCGTTAATTAATTAACACATTAAGGAAATACATTTATAGGTTATACTGATTAAATCATAGAAGGTGAAAAAGTTTCAAAGCTATATACAAACAAGATAATATCTAAGTGAACAAAGTATATTAGGGTTAGGTCACAATAACGCTTTAAAAGACAGTAAAACTTAGGTAAACAAGAGTTCTATATTTAGGGAAGCAATTTTGTTATTAAGTAGGTAATCACTGAGGCATTTTTAAAATGTAACCTACAAGAGAGTGCATTTAAGTTTCAAAAAAACGGGCTTTCAAAGTTAAGGAAAGCAACCAAAGATATTTTAATTTAATATATGTGGATAATTTTGTAATAAACGTGTTTTAAAGGCATGTAATCCAGGTAACTAATTATTATAATATACGGTATTTAAGGCATGCAAAATATTTATTTATTATTATACTTACTTGAAAAAATGAGGTTAATAAACAACCCTGTAAAAATTTGAAATATCATATAAACACTACACCTATTTTTTCAGATAAACACATATTTGCAGATAAGTGCAGTTTGAACTTCATTATAACCCTACAATAAGGTACATAGATTAGCAATTTGATAAAAGATACATGTTACAATAACCAAGTTTACATTACAAGCCTAATCTGTCAATTCTGAAAATATTCTAGTGAATTTTTCCAAGTTGCCAACATGAAATTAAAACTTCACAGATATCTTAGGTAACATAGATCATGAAATTTAAGGAGATTGTTTAAATGAAAAAGCATGTTTAAAATTAATCTAAACATTCCATAGGTATAGTACCACCTAAATAACACGTTGGAGCGTCAAATTGTTATACGACAAACGGTAGTTAAAATTTAAAGTTCGATAATTACTACACCGGTAGCATGGTATAAGAGACACTATCACAGTTGGCAGCGCCAACTCTTATACGGATTTCGGCGCGTCAACTACTGATGATGTCATCGATATAATTTGAATGGATAGGGTTATGAACTATTGAATCTTTTCTCTAAAAGTTAAAGCTTTGCATTATTATTTTTAATTTATATTAAAACAGGATTAATAATTGATTATGGTATTAAGTTATCCATACAACATCTACGCCCATGAACATTCGGGTGGTTTCGGTAAAATGGCTGCTAAGTTTTGGCTGCTAACTTCACACAGGTTTTTCTTAGACAAGATGAAGTCTTAATGTGAAAGAAAGTAGTAAGTGTTCCTGAAATAGTCTCAGTCTCAAATGCAATAATGCAGCATTAAGTGAACTAGTAGATATGGAAACATCTTAGTAAATAAAAAAAACTTGATTATACACGAACTGTAAAATTGTCAATAAGTCGTAGTGTCATCAAATAAAGACTACAAAAACGAATTCGAATAGATACTATCCTTAATAAGCATGGTAATTTCAGTTGCCCATACATATTAGGGCAGAAGAAAAAACAATTTGATTTAATTTGTTTTACTGATATTTTAAAGGAAGTGGATAGGGAATGAAGAATGTCTACAAAAATATTCTGACAACATCAATGGTTTATTAACTCTTTTAAAAATACAAAAGTTGAACATAAAGTATATGGCCTAAAAGAGTGCTGCAAGAGCTTGATAGTATTATTAAGTAACGGCAAGCAGACTAATTAGATGGACAACTTAGGGTCAGTTGCTACTACCAGCAGAATTGCATGAAAACCTTAACAGAAAAAAAATTCTCTTGAAGGTTTGTCTAGCAGGGTTGCCACTCCTCCCGGTTTGATCTGAAAACTTGTTATACGACAAACGGTAGTTAAAATTTAAAGTTCGATAATTACTACACCGGTAGCATGGTATAAGAGACACTATCACAGTTGGCAGCGCCAACTCTTATATGGATTTCGGCGCGTCAACTACTGATGATGTCATCGATATTGCACAATAATTTGCATATAAAAATTAAACAATTAAAGATAAACGAGAGTCATTTTAACAACAAATTAATCCGTTTTTAACACAAATTAAGTAAAAGATTACTTACATCAGGTATTCTGCTTCCGCCTGCAATTTCACTCGGTAGGCCTCTAACCACTCCAGTCGGGGCTCCTCCCGAAGGAATTAGAGGTGAACGTCGACGCTACCAAATGCGTGCAGAGCAGCTTCGGCTAGCTGCGGTAAACATGGAGGACATCCACAGGCATGAAGTTCGAAAGTCCTTAGGTGGCGGTAGATTTGTACCTATGTAGGGTTTGGACAGGAAGGAGGTAGAGGTAGACAAAAAAGATAATTAGGCAGGGATTTCTACATAGGTAAACCCTAAGATACGTTACCAGACAATCACGTGCACATAACTTCACGATCAAAGGCAAAATAGCCACGATTCAGCACGTCACCCCAACTCCTTGTCTAGTATTCCCATACCCCTATAGGGATATGCACTCTTGCGCAAACTCACTACCATGACATACGGAAGTACCGCCCAGTTCATTTAAAAGTTCGCGCGTACCGCGTATTTGAAAATTATGGCGGGAAACTTCCGTATATCAAAAAACTTAACATAAAATGTTAAAGTGACCCTTGGCACGTAACAAACTATGGATTTAGATGCAGTGTCTCTGGGCTCCGGATTTCTAAATATTTTCTCCAGGTAAAACCCGCATTTAACAAAAAATAAAATAGAAATTATATAGTATAATATTCGGCACCTTCACGGCAACTACAGTAGACCTGAGTAGGCCGCCATCGCGTAATGTCGTTCTCTTCCAATGCGTGTAATGTGCACATCTCCGCCATCTCTTCTGAGATTCAAGAATTGCGAGTTTATCTATGCTTATCACTTCGCTTTACTAGTTACTTAACTGTTGCCATTGCAGATTGCACTTGATGATCGTTGTATTGTTGTGTTTTAAGGCAGCTATAATATTAAACGAGTTATCTAGTATACTATTTTTAATTTGTCATGTGCGAAAGGGGCAATAGTATGTATCACATTTTCAAGATTCTTGGAAACAAAATCCTTAATATAAAAATTGGTTGGATCAAATAGAACAGTTTATAGCTAAATGTAGTAGGATGACTTGGCCAGTAGTTCACCTACACCCAGTAGTTGGCCAATATTTTTGTACCTGATAAAAACAAGAAACATGTTCTATTTCTTACATGTTTTATAGTGTCTACATATTAACCGGTTCTTTGTCTACTAGGTGGCGCAATACAAGTGTTCAATATATGAAAGAATTGTAGATAGTAATTAATTTACATGTGATGGATAAAAATGATTGTGATGTGTGTTCCAACAGTGAGATGGGTAGCAACTACTATAATTTTTATCTGTAATCATCCTCAAAGATAAGATTCAGAATGCAACAGAATATACCTCATGGGTTATAAGATATATAATTCAAATTAATCTTGATAAATAAAATTTATTTCAAAAAATGTTATTTACGAAATACAGCAGTGGTCAATTACTAGATTAAAATATTTAACTTCTTTCCAGCAGTTGACTTGAGTAGTCCATTACTGGGTATTACAAAAACAGTCTCTTTTCTATTTTTGTCATTTCTATAGTATCAAGAATATGCTTAGAATTGTTTATCTTTCATCAAATCCTGCAATTTACAGTGTATCCAGTAGTTTCCCGTCAAGTTCTAGTGGTCAATCACCAGTTTATAACGATAGCAACCTTGGTACCTATCTACCTTTAAAAAACAATACACTTTAACAAAGATACCTATGTGACATTATTTTTAGAATAATGGCAGCTGAAAAAGAGAAAAAAAGTTTTTCAAATACACAGTAAATAATGTATCTCAAGCTATTAATGACATACGAAACAATGTGTGCTCAATACGCCAAGCAGAACAAAATTATAACGTTCCCCATTCAACTCTTGTTAATAAATTAAATGGAAAACACCTGAAAAACTCAAAATGAGACCTCCATCAGTATTAACAGAGGAGAAGGAAGATGTGTTAGATCGCTGGATATTAGCATGCAAGCATGCACTAAGAAGGGGTTTCTCTTAATAAAAAACTCCTATGCGAAACTGTGCAAACCTGAATTGAAAGTAATCAGCAGGCTAACTCAATAAATACCGTAAGAGCATGTGTGACTGAAGCTGCAATAAGAACGTGGCACCAGGAAATTAGTATCTATTTAACCAGTGAAACTGCTGTAGATATCTTGTATGATACTACCAGAATTTTTAATTCAGATGAATCCGGCTTTGTCACTAATCCAAAAACAGGATTAGTATTGGGACCAAGGGGAATGAAAAACTTGTGTGAAATAAAGTCAGAGTCAGAAAAAGAAAACATTACAACATCGTTACTATTTGCGCTAATGGATGAATTTTCACCCTAGTGATAGTTTACCCTTATGAGAGAATTCCTGCAGAGATAGTTAGGAACACAAATCCTGATTGGGTAATACGTATGATGAGACAGTTTGTTAATATTTTAGTAACAAAAATAAAGAAATGTTTATGATTTTTCAGGTAGATCAAAGAAAGGATGGATGGATGTCCAGTCAAACTTTCTACAGCTATGTTTGTAATACATTTGTACCTTACTTAAAACAAAAAAGCAATCAAATTTCCTTTACTGCACTTGCTCAATGGACATAAGTCACATCTGACATATAACTTAAGCAAATTTAGTGCAGAAAATTGTATCTTCTTTTGTGCATTTTATCCGCATGCAACACACGTATTAGAACCAGCCGATGCGCCACTATTTGCACCCTTAAAAACTAATTGGAAAAAAGTAGTTTTAGACTAGAAATAAGCAAATAACAATAAAGTTTTGAATAAAGCTACTTTCCCTCAATTTCTGGACTATGCTCTGGGGCTGATTAATGAAGAAACTGTAAAAAAAGAATTTCAAAAATGTGGTATTTTTTCTTTTAATGTCGAGACAATAGATTTTGAAAAGTGTACGCAAGATAAATCAAGAATATTTGGTGAAAAAGATTTGACAACAAAAATTAAACCAGTTAAATTTGAAATACCACATTTTCTTTAATTTGATCAGTGATCCCATGTCAAAGATGATTAGAATTTAGAAAAGTAAAAATGGGTGGATGGACAGGTGACAATTCGGTCAAAGAATTGTTTGTAGTATGAAAGAAACTAAAAATGAGATGCAAACAAAATAAAACTGAAGAAATTTTAAACAAAGATGAAATAAAAGAAATTCCCTCTGAAATTCCTATATTGAAAATCAATAACATATTAAATAATGATGAGGAAATAGAGGCTGAATACAGAATCAAAGAAAGAATCAATTTAGGTAATGAAGAAGAAGATATTGTACCTAGTAAGAATAGAGCCGGTCAAAATGTTAGTCGTGTAATTAATTAAACAGAAATAAAAAAAAAGGATACAACTAATCATGAAATCAATTTCAAAATTTTAGAGGAATGTTCACAATAAACCTGTGTCACTGAGCATGTTGCCATTCTTAGCAATATTATCATAAACAATCCTTCAAAGTCAACAGCCAAAACCAAAACAACAAACTCAGATTACTCTTAATAATCCAAATCGGCAAATAAGTGCAGCCTTTTTTAATCACATTCTTTTGGTCAGAAGAATCACCTGAAAAAAATGTCAAAAAAAGAAAGACTCCCACATGTAACTACTTCTCATAGGTGGCTTCATTTTCATGAAGAGAAAAAAAAAATAAGGCAGATAAAGAAAAAGTTAAAATGGAGAGCGCAATACTACAAAGAACAAAAAGGAGGGAACATTAAAACAATCCAAAAGTAAGAAATTGAGAGATCGCAAAAGAATGAAAATGAATTTCAAATTCAAAGATAGTTCTGAAAGTGAAAACAAAGAAAAATGGAAAGAATAGAAAGAAAGTGGTTCCCGTATTGATGACATATCTAAGGAAAGTTTTGATGCCAGTGCTATGAGAATGTGACTTTGAATAAAATTCACAAAAAGCCTCAACCTAGTCAAAGTAATAATTATTTAAAAGAGGAATTTTATTTAGTAAGATTTCCAGGTAAAAAGAAGTCACACTTATTTTTGCTCCGTTCTCAACATAATTAGTCGTAATGAACTAGAAGTTCAGGCCTATTCTCCTGTTGATGGAAACACAACAACCTTCAAAATAATAGAAAATGACATTAGTAGTGTAAAATGTGACAAGTTATTTCAAAGTTAGAACAACCAAACATAGTAGGTTCTGGCCAGCGACTAAAATACAAATTTTTATCCCAAATTCTCTAAAAGTCTACCAACTTAATATTTTTTTAAAATGCATTGTCCCTGTTAGCTATATTTTGCAATAAATATAACATTTTCTTAAAATACTTGTTTTATAATTATGGCCAATCACTGGTCAAAAGTATGGTCAAACATTGGGTGCTTATTGGTCAACTCCTTTTCAATGCCTGATTCCTGTTATAAAGCTGTTAGTTCCTCTCCTGCATATAAATTTCTTGCTATCTAACCACTTTCTCTACATTTTCTAAAATGACGTTTCCGCCCGTGTCCCTTATATTTTTGCTATAAGGTTTTATATTCCTAAAATTCATTCTAATTAGTTTGTATCCTTCGTCTGTCTTTGATAAATTTCCAACTTAGTTTGCACCTCCTTGCACTTTTCATCAATCCATTGTTCTTTAGCTTTCCCGCATTTGCAAATAATTACCCATTTTATGGCTTTGATCCTGTTTTCCTGTTTCGTCTGATCTATTTTTGAATTTTCGTCTTTCTTCTGTTAAATTCAGGATATCCTTTGTTACCCATGTATACCTCAGAATATCTCTGGCCGCCATGTCTAAGCTGGATTTAATGTTATTCCATTCTGTTTCTACTTAGTATAAGAAATTTTCCCGATATCTTTCAGCACTTCATTTGACATTTTTTCATGTTTTGTGGATATCCTTATCTTTTTGTTTCTGAAAGTCAAAGTGCCTTTTTCCATTCTTTTGTTCAAATTTTTAAATTTAAGAGCGGCCTTCAGAATTACGATGTTATGGTCATTGACTGTACCTGCTACTGGGTAGCTTCTACAGTCTTTTACTTGATTCCTAAACCGTTGTCTAACAAGAATGTAATCTATTTGATATTTTCCTGTATCTCCTGGAATTTGCCATGTGTATTGTCTTCTAGGATGATGTTGAAATAATGTGTTTGTGATGGTTAAATTGTTCTTGTCGCAAAATTCTACCAGCCTATTTCCCCTTTCCATTTTCGGAAATAGGAATTGGTTCAAATTTGTATAGAGATTCATACACACTAAAGACAAAAATGCAAACCCGATCTCTTGCAAACATATTCAGTAGCATCAGAGATTTTTTTTTATTACAGCGTCAAGTCCAAATTCTCCATTTTCGGAAATACGAATTTATTCAAATTCTGTACCGAGATACATACACATACACTAAATCCAAAAATGCAAACCTGATCTCTTGCAAACATACACAGTGGTGTCTGTGATTTTTTTTGTATTATAGCGCCTGGTTTCAATTTCAGCATTTTCGGAAACAGAAATTTGTTCAAATTTTGTACAGAGATTCATACATATACACTAAAGACAAAAATGCAAACCCGATCTCTTGCAAACATATACAGTAGCGTCCATGATTTTTCTAGTATTATAGCGTCAAGTCCAATTTTTCCATTTTCGGAAATAAGAATTTATTCAAATTTTGTACCAAGAAACATACACATACACTAAAGCCAAAAATGCAAACCTGATCTCTCGCAAATATATACAGTGACGTCCGTAATTTTTTTTGTATTATAGCGTCAAGTCCAATTTCTTCATTTTCGGAAATAGGAATTCATTCAAATTTTGCACAGAGATACATACACATACACTAAAGCCAAAAATGCAAATCCGATTTCTTGCAAACATATACAGTGGCGTCCGTGATTTTTTTTTGTATTATGGCTTCCAGTCCAATTTCTCCATTTTTGAAAATAGGAATTGGTTATAATTTTGTGCAGAGATATATACACATACACTAAAGTCAAAAATGCAAACCCGATCTCTTGCAATCATATACAGTAGTGTCCATTATTTTTTTGTATTATAGCTTCAAGTCCAATTTCTCCATTTTCGGAAATACGAATTTATTCAAATTTTGTACCGTGATACATACACATACCCTAAAGCCAAAAAGGGTAACTGAAATAGAAAGAAACTGCCAAGCTGGTTTTAAAACACTTAGAAATGATTTAGAAAATCTTAAAACAGACATAGGAACTAAATTTGAGAATTTAGGAGATAGAGTTAAAAATATACATGTTGGGGAACCGATTAGATGGAGTCCAACCAGTGTTCCGTTGGAACAACATTCAAAACTTTATGGGGATAATAAACTTAACACTAAAATATTTTTAAATAACTTACAAACTTTAATACAAGGTAACTGGGATGAGCAAACGAAGTTGAATATTGTAAGGTCCATGTTGAAGGGTAGTGTCGAAATTTGGTTTGGACTGATTGAAAGTGAGTTGAATTCTTTTAAAGACTTCGAAGTTAAATTTTTAAAGCATTTCTGAGGAGACAACCAGCAACTTAAAGTCAAAGATAATTTATTGATGGGCAAATATAATGGCGATTGAGGCATGAGGAGAGAATTGTATGCGATTAAGAAATTTAGCGTTGCCAAACAACTTGATCCCCTTGGAGACCAGACCAAGGAGCCAGTCCATGAATATATTCAGATTCCAGAGGAATAATGAACAGGAGAGATATCAAGGCAGAGCGTTTAAAAAAGGGAATATGCAAAGAAATGATTGGAATATAAGAAATGCCATTAGAAGAAACTGAGAAAGAGAGAATAATGAATCCCGGAACATTGAGAATAGAAGCGGTACCCAAGAAATTACAAATATGGCAAACGCACAGAGAAATGGCATGAATAGTAGCAAAGAAAATAGAAGGACATATACAGAGATAGTTAATCAGCCTGGAACGTCAAGTGGGCAGGATTTTTAGATGTAGACAAAACAAGCGAGGAAAATATAGAAATTAATAAATATGAACATGCACGAGAATTTATAAAATTTGAGTTGGAAAATGATGAAAAAGTTAATGACAGAAATGATTTACTATCTATAATAAAATTGCAAGTGGAGGGAAATGAGATAAAATTACTAGTAGATACAGGAGATGAAGTAACATTACTAAGTGAAGGTTTTATTAAAGATAATTTAGAGGAGTTTATGCAGAAAGTTATCACTATTAAAAAAAATAGTTTAGTATTGCCGAATAATAAGAAGTTTGCAGTTATCAAGAGTATCATAATTCTGAAAGTCAAGTTGGGAAAGCTGGAAGTTGAGCAAGAGTTTTTAATAGTGCCAGGATTAGGAGTTGATGCCATTTTGGGAATGGATTTTATAAGATAAAAGGTATAATAGATACCGAGAATAAGGTGACAATTATGGGAGATGAGAGGATTAAATGGGACAAAGAAGTCCATATATATAAATGTGAAGATACTGTGGATAAGGGATCAATTGTTGCTATATGTCAAGCTGAAGTTATAAATGAAACAAAATCATTGTTAAAAGAGAAATATTATGAAATGGAAGATAAAGAGTTAAGAATTGCTACTGAATGTGAAAATGAGTTAAGAAGTTATTGATAGTGAACCATTTAAGACTGAAGACTGAATATGCATTTAATGCATACTAATTGAAAGATGTGTAATTGCAGAGTACTGTAAGTAGGCTAGATATAGAGATTCTAGACCGTACATTTTTCGACGTGAGTAGTAATGCTGAGTAGTTGCTGGGACAACTTTATAAAAATTTTATACCCATTTTTTTTTCAAGATTATGATAGTTTAGAGAGAAATGTGCGATAATAAGATGAATTAAGTACGATAGTGAAAAGGTATGAGATGAAACTTGATGAGACCGTGTGTAAATATGAAAAAGTCTGAGATATAGGATAGAAATGTTAGATTGTAAAAGATACTAGAATCGAGTTAAGGAAAGCTTAGTTAATTATAAGATAGAAATAGGTAGATTGTTAAAAGGAAGAAAAGCCCTAGTATGAAAAGATTATGCATGTGTATTATAAAACTTGTACAATTAGTTATAGATAGCAAGTAGTTAGAAATAAAAATAGTAACATTAGACACATATGTAAAAAAATAATGCAGATTTCGAATTTTATATTTTGATTTGGAGGAAAAAGACTTGATAAGGGGTCACGAGAGGTCATTGAAACCCAAATTCTAAACATAAATCCCACTAAAATATAATAGCGTCTAGAAAAAAATGGAATTTTCCGTAAATTCATGGTTACGCCCTGTATAATACAAGTGTACCTTTATTCATTAAAGTGCCATGCAAAAACGCAGATTGGGCATGTATGAATAATCACCCTGTATTATATAAGCATATTGTATATAAATAGCAAGTAACGTGAGTTGTATATGTAAAAATAATTAATAGTAAGATACCGTAAACCGCATTTAAATGCGAATGCAAATCGATACATTTTTGATAAGAATGCTTTTCATTTGCTGTAAATAGCATAGAATAGTACAGCTTTACGCATTTAACTTAAGAAACTACAATCACACTGTATTTTAAACCTCAAACCACAAAATTAATCTTAACTTTGTGTACTGAAACATGAAAGCAAATATTTTCTATAAAATGCAACCCCTTTTGCATTAAAAAGCAATTAAAGTTTATATTAATTACCCGGTGGATTATTGTAATTTATTCTAAATAAAGAATTTTCTAAAATATAAAAGGATGAATCATCGGGATAAATAATCGTTTATACTAAGAAGCGGCCGGAACACGAAAAATCCCACAAAAATCCAAGAAACTGATTATCTTTAGCATTAATATGCGACGCCACAATAATAGTATGTGTAAAAACAAGGACACACAGCGTACATCACGAATAACAGGAACGAAATTATAAGTAATAAACGCCGCAATTCTAGACGCTAATTATTTTTTCTTAGAAACCTTGCATCATAATGTTCCACATTTTTCTAATAGCTTCTAGATATAGATGATTTAGTGTATATAAGGAAGCGTTTATTCATTCATGGGCATTCATTGACTATATTCAATAATTTTTTTGTGTAAAGGATTTTTACCAGGAGTTTGTGTTCAGAATTCGAAATACTGACCTTTTAATAGATTACCTGTCAAGGATTTTTTGGCCATACAAACCTTACAAACGTGGCAATAAACCAGGTAAACGATCCATAAAAGAAATTTTGTTCTATAAATTTAAAATAAGGTAAGCAACAATTTTTTTTTGTTATAAATACTTCTTAAAAATCATTTTGTTTGAAAGAAACAATGTTGTAAATGTTCTAAATGTTTTTGTATGAGAGAAAATACTTCATACAGTATAAATGCTTTGTAATATTGCCGTGTTTAATTTCATTTTAAAAACTCCGTCAATTCCGTTGAGCTAGCCAGGCACAGTTAAAAAAGGAAGGTAAGTGAACAATTTCAAGTTTACAAATTGCTGTATCTGTATCACAGCACTATTTTATTGACGCTCTCAGTGCGACCTTATCACTGCACTCTTTTCGCGGCACCTCAACGTGCGGTCATTTTCATATTGTGTAAACTTTCAGGAACAACTAACCGGTTATTCCATATTAAGCAATTTGATTCAACACTGAATTCGTTCCTGATTTTGTAAAAAGATTTCAGAATGGTAGGTGACTTGTTAGGTCAACCAAACCATACATAATTTAAAACTTTACATAATATCGTGTATGTGGACGTTGCCTTTTTTAATGATTTCAAAATTCAATGGAAAATCCTCGTTGTTCGATAAAAAATTAACAAAATCTAATTCAAATTTGTCCGGAGATGACAAATTACCATTAATCGGTAATCGAGATAAGAAATCTGCCGTGTTTTTCTCAGACTTAACAAACTCGATTTTGTAATTGTAATATGAGAGTATAACAGCCCAACAGCGCAAACGATTTGCCGAAAATTGGGATATTTCTTTTTGCAGGTGAAAAATTGAAGTCAAAGGTTTATCGTCTGTTACTAATACAAATTCTTTACCATACAGATACTGGTTAAATTTATCCAGACCAAAAATAATTGATAATCCCTCCTTTTTGATTTGGGAATATTTTTTTTTCTGTATCCAACAGAGTACGTGAAGCGAAAGCGATGAGTTTTTCAAACCCATCACTCATTATATGGCTAATTACCGCTCCAATGCCTACGTATAACGCATCAGTATGTAATTTTAATGGTAATTCAGGATTAAAATACACTAATATATTGGCAGAACCTAATAATTGTTTAATTTGTTTAAAAGCACTATCGCGGCGTGATGACCAATTCCATGTTGCATTTGTTCGTAGTAAATTATATAATGGATACAAAACAGTAGATAAATTGGGTACAAATTTTCCGTAATAATTAATTAATCCAATGAAAGACTAATTGTGTTATGTTCTGTGGTGTTGACGCGTCGACGATTGTCGTAATTTTGCCTTCGGAAGTGTGCAAATCCGTTTTGTCAATATTAAAACCTAAATATGAAATAATGGTTTAAAAAAATTTGCATTTTTTAAAGGAAATTTATAAACCTGCTTCTTGTAAGATGTTTAACACCTTAGTAAGGCATTGTAAATGTTCCTAATAGTCTTTCCCAGTAACTAATATATCGTCCTGGAAAACGACTACTCCGTCAAGGCCTTCTAAAAGCGAATCCATAATTTTTAGCGGGAATACTAGCTATTCCAAAAGATGTCCTATTGTATCTACAAAGTTCCTTGTGTGTAGAAATAGTGACTAAATGTTTAGATTCATCATCCAAACACACTTGCTCATATGCATTTGATATATATAACTTAGTAAAAAGTTCACCACCTTGCAATTTTAAAAACAGCTCTTCGATATACCTATGTGAACTTAGCACCCGACTATGCTAAAAATTTTTTTTCATATGTGCATTCAATTAAGCTCAGTTTGTACCCGTTTGTACCGTTTTTTATTTCGTTTGTACCTCAAAGGGGTGAATGTTACAGGGGGTAAAAAAATCATCAGCACCCGACCTGGAAATAAAGAAATTTTCTAAATGCCATTCGATTAAGCATCGTTTGTACCCGTTTATACCACCACCTGTTTGGTTTGTACCCTTAAGGGAGTGTTTGTACCGAATTTTCAAAATAGGGGTAACACCTAACTCCGCCATTTTTAGAGATATCTTAAATCCGCAAGCGGGCGCTGCTTCAGAATTGTTTGTGCCCGTTTGTACCCCGTAAGTTTCGTTTGTGCCCCTAAGAGGGTGTTTGTGCCGAATTTTCAAAATAGGAGTAACATCTAATTCCGTTATTTTTAGAGATATCTTAAATGCGCAAGTGGGCGCTGTTTCGGAATCGTTTGTACCACCACCAGTTTCGTTTGTACCCGTAAGGTGTTTGTACAGAATTTTCAAAATAGGGGTAACACCTAACACCACCATTTTTAGAGATATCTTAAATGCACAAGCGGGTGCTGTTTCGGAATCGTTTGTACCCGGTTGTACTGCCGCCAGTTTCGTTTGTACCCTTACGGGGGTGTTTGCACCGAATTTTACAGATAGGGGTAACACCTTTCTCTGCTATTTTTAGAGATATCTTAAATGCGCAAGCGGGTGCTGTTTCGTAATCGTTTGTACCCGTTTGTACACCTGCCAGTTTCGTTTGTACCCTTAGGGGGGTGTTTGTGCCGAATTTTCAAAAACGCTGCAATTTTTAGAGATATCCTAAATGCACAAGCGGGTGCTGTTTCGAAATCGGATGTACCCGTTTGTACCACCCCCAAGTTTCGTTTGTACCCTTAATGGGGTGTTTGTGCCGAATTTTCAAAATAAGGGCAACACATAATTCCGCCATTTTTAAAGATATCTTAAATGTACATGCGAGTGCTGTTTCGTAGTCGTTTGTGCCCGTTTGTGCCGCCGCCAGTTTCGTTTGAGCCCTTAAGGGGTGTTTGTACCGAATTTTCAAAATAGGGGTAACACCTAACTCAGCCATTTTTAAAGATATCTTTAATGCGCTAGCGAGTGCTGTTTCGTAATCGTTTGTACCGCACCAGTTTCGTTTGTACCCTTAAGGGGGTGTTTGTACCAAATTTTCAAAATAGGGTTACACCTATTCCGTTATTTTTAGAGATATCTTAAATGCGCAGGTGGGTGCAGTTTCGGAAACGTTTGTAACCGTTTGTACCACCACCAGTTTCGTTTGTACCCTTAAGGAGGTGTTTGTACCGAATTTTCAAAATAGTGGTAACACCTAATTCCGTTTTTTAGAGATATCTTAAATGCGCAAGTAGGTGCTATTTCGGAATCGTTTGTACCACCACCAGTTCCGTTTGTATACTTAAGGGGGTGTTTGTACCGAATTTTCAAAATAGAGGTAACACCTAACTCCACCATATATTGAGATATATATATATATATATATATATATATATTGCTGTAAATCCTCTCATATCTGCAGGAACTGGCCCTTTCAAAAAAAAACATTCAAGCCCCACAGATTTGGCGTCAAGAATGCTGTGAAACCTTTTAAATTAACTGGTCCGTTGACTTTCTTCTGTTAGTCGCCTCTTTACTCTTTTCCGCCTCGGCTGCTCACCTAGTTAAACCTTCATCCTCATTCATAAAAAAACAAACACATTCCTACCACAAACATCAACGTTAACTCTATTTACATCAATATTCACAATACATTAAAATTTCAAAATTAAAATTCAGCATAAATTTCAGTATCAGAAAATTTCAAGATTAAATTTGTTATCATTTTAATGTGCATCCTGAATTAAAGTCCTTGTAGGATGCCTACTAATTAATATAACAACATATGCAGACCTGAGTCTGAGTACAAAGGGAGCATCTCCCACCCCTTTACGTTAATTAACCAGGTTCGTCTAATTGAGCTCAAAGACATACTCAAATTTTCATCAAGAACATAAATACTAAATACTCCTTTCTACTTAAATAAGAAAATTTCGCCTTAAAATTAAAAATTTGTTGTTAGTACAAATTCACTACTGTCCGTTTTAAGTAAATAAATTATAAAGTTATTCAACACACACCAAAACATCAAAAATCGAACAACAAAGTTTAAGTTTCCTGAAGGTTACTGCACTAGTGGCTTCAAAGTACATCGTCCTTGCTAATTTCACCATTCCAACTGGGTTATATTTAGGTCCTCGGATTACTGGTCGCTTTTCAAGATTTTCTCTACACCACCATTCATCTAAAGTTGTTTCAGAGCTTCTCAGGACTCCTCTATGTATATCAAAATCTTGTTTTGTGGATCCAATCACAATTACGAATACCATTTAATTATTAACACCCCCGAAAAATAGCAAAGAAATTCATACTTCTTTCACGCTATACGCCAAAACTGCCTACTTTTGTGTATTCATTTGTCGTTGCAAATTTGAATAATTGGTACAGTGATACTAGACTTTAATACCTTGCATCTTCTTTTCTAAGTGCACTAAATTACTTTCATCGTAGTACGTAAAGAACAAACTGTTTTAAAGTATTAAATAATCACCAAAATATACGAGCAAACTGTTTAAATTATTCAATCAAAATCGAAAATCTAAGAGAGCACTTTTTAAAGCATCGAATATTCAAAATCTAAGAGAGAGAAACTCATATTAACACTGGTATATATAATAGCTCGCCCGTGCGCCGCTTTTGTCCCCAAAACGGACAATTCTTAGAATTTCGCATTCTATGTTCCCATCTCGCCCGCCCGTGCGTCGGTTCTTATTAAATTTGCACTCGCACCAGTTAAATCTCAGAAATTTCCACACGGCTCGCAGCCTCTGAGAACACCTAATTAAATTTTATACAGAAATCGTTGTTTCTACCTCTCATATTTGCATCTTATTTTCAACCAATCGTGACCCTCGTGACGTTGCTCAAATCCCGCCTTTTACTATAAGTGTCTCTGTCTTACGCATATTATCCGTCTCTATCTACCCTGTTCTGAGTGGTACAAATCGATATTACTTTAGTATCGGTTATTTTCAATCCACGTGTATTCTTATCTGGGTTAAATAACCCCGTATCTAGCCTTCCCGTGAATATTAAGCGACGGTTTCTCCAAGATTCTCTGTAACCATTTGTTATCTGCAAAATTTACGCAGAACGAGCCTTTTAAAAATACGCAGGTGTTTAATCGTCCTACTTCTAACTAACACTTCTACGATTTGAATATTATTGGTTTTTTACAAGCTTTTATGCCTATTATATGTTCCTAACGGTTCAATTAACTCCAATTAAAATAATACCCTTTAATTTTTAGTGAATCCTAATTAAATATTCAATTATTATCTGTACATTTTGTTTAATACTCGTTACTTAAACTTGAATTAATTAATATAAATTTTGCACGTAATTTCCATTTGTTTCTTTACTCAGAATAATTAAATTACACGTTGAGCATTTTAATACTGCTTCTTTTTATAGCAAGCGTCTTGTAAATAATTTAACTCCCTTATTTTTAATGAAACGAATGAATTTTTATGCTCCACGGTTTTTTTAATAAAGCGTATTATCTAATAAAATTCCTTATACACGGTGATTAAAATTATTTGATGTAATTAATTAATTTTCTACCCTGGTCTAAATATGAGTAATATATATATATATATATATATATATATATATATATATATATATATATATATGTATATTGAGATGCGACGACTAGTCAACAAAACGACTAGAACTCTACCGACTACTGAGCGCATATGCGCTGTCCCCCACCATCTAGCCTAAGTGGAGCGTGGTGGCTTCAAAGGGCTTGCGATGGACTAGGTATCATCCTCACGACTTTTATCTGTTTCGGCGAGACTCACGGAGACGCGTTTTGCAGACTAGTCGTCGCATCTCAATATACATACATATATATATATATATATATATATATATATATATATATATATATATATATATATATATAGTAAACGGAGCATAAAGTATATCGAATAATATCGATTTTTTAGCGCTGAACAGATTTGTAAAGGATTTGTTTGGAAAGAAAATTCCGACTTGAGCTTTTCAAGATTTTTAATCAAATTGATATTACTTTCAATATGCCCCAAAAAGTTGCAAAATCCTCGTCCGAGATATTCGAGGCTGTTAAAAATTTACATCTCTTAGATGATATAGGTAAACCGCTAAATTTAACGTATTCCGTTTGGGAAGAAGGGTGTATTAAATTAGACAATGCAATGAGCAAAAAATACTTATACTTATATGTATCGAATAACAGACACGGTTTATTAAATAAATTGCGTGATTATCACAGCATTACAATTCGTGACATTTCTTTCCCATCCTTACGCACTACCATCCATTTATCACATAAAACATGGATAAAAATAGCACCAGTGGTTGTTAAATACAAAAATCGTTCCTATAAGGTTTTGAACAAGGGCTGGACAGATGTAATTGCCGCAGAATTATGGAACGTCTTAAAGCTTCCCTGTTGTTTTTCATTCAAAAATGCAAAAATCAATGATAATATTGGTGAAATATTTCTGAATTTATGGGGAAAATGTTCCGAATGCGGGTCGATTATTAATGCATATAGTAGTAACAAACCATCAACAGATGGTCTTGATATTTATATATCGACTAGTGATACTATGAACGTAAAACACACCAAAAAACAACAACTACGTGGTGCTCATAGAGCAAAGCGTTGTAAAAGAATTATGTGCATCATCTGTACATGGAGAAGAAAGAAAGCGAATGAAATAATGACATTTGGAGATGCAGAACCAACACATTTGTACAATGAAAATGTCTTACGTAAAACTAAACAGTTACATAATGATCAAGTGTTAGGATTAAGTAATATCTCCGATCCTATTCTATCTGTTGCTGAATTAAAATATAAAGCCCAGTTCGCCGGTTTTATAAGAGAAATAAGCATGGATAAATTTTTTATTATGTACTGGAGTAATGAACAGATATTTTTATACAAGAAACTTAATAAACAAAAAAAAACAGGTACTTTAAGTATAGATGCTACTGGTTCATGATAAAACACATTAAAAGACCAGATGGTTCATCACATACAATATTTTTATATCAAATTGTAGCTCCTTTTCATGGCAAAATATTACCAATATGCCAAATGATCTCAGAAAAACATGACACTAACATGTTATCCTTCTGGTTACGAGAATGGTTGCGTACACCTATTTCTTGTCCTTCTGAGATCATCACTGACTATCTTCTCGCGTTATTAAATGCAATTAGTCTTGCTTTCAACGATGTAAACTTAAGTACATATGTCGATCAATGTATGACATTTTTAGAAGTTACTGACTGTGTGCAGAAACCCAAATGTATTATACGCATTGACATCACGCATTTAATAAAATTAGTATGTTGATGGAAATGTTTCGAGAATAAACATATGCGGATTAAAGATTTTTATGTACAGTGCGTTGGTCTTTTAACAAAATGTACAGATATTAATCAGTTTTGCCAAATTGGTCAAGATCTTTTAATCACATGTATTTCCGATACCGAAAGTATAATTATCAAGGAAAAAATAATTGCTTTAATGCACAACAGAGATTAATTCGATTAATTAAGAGTGACGAAAGTTTATACGATGATACTGATTGCGAAATAAATATTTCTGATGATAACTTAATGAATAAACTAGATAATGATGAATGCGGTACAAAGATAATGAACTTTTTGCAATGTATTCAATCGAAAAGTAAAACTAGTAGCACTGAAGGAGAAAGACTAAATCCGTATTGGTGCCCTCAATTTGCTAACAATTTACTTAAAATTTTGAAACATTTTCCCTTATGGACAGGAGTAATGTCGTCATAAACAGCATCTTCTGCCTGTAGCGGACAATATTTTAGGGAATTAAAACAATTACTTTTTAAAACTAAATGCATACGTGTTGACAAATTTTTGGTTATGTATATCAGAACACTTACAGGTGCTATAAAAATGTTATACACTGCTGATTTAAATATTGAGTCTAATAATGTTGAAAATTCTAATGATCAAATCAATTTAAATAAATTTAATTCTCCCGTTTCATGTAATATCACAATCGACGATGACGATTGCAATGCCATAAATAGTGACAATTCAGCAACAACAAATTCAGAGATGTCTTTAATCAATCAGGACAAAGAAATTATAATAAATGCTAACATTTCACCTATTGATATAAAAGATATTGACAAAGAGGATATATCTGATACAAAGAGTACAACCATTGAAGAAGAGAGAGACCCTAATTTAACAAGTCATATTTATCTAAATGAAAAAGAAAATTGGAGAAGCAAAAACAAAAGTCCTAAGAATCGTGGTAAGTATTTAACTATTTGTCCAGATGTTGAAAGCATTCACGCGAAACCAAAATTTACCAGAACCGTACCATTATTAAAAAATGGTGGTATTTTAGGCCCAGTGATGCTCGAAAAGAAACCTATTTTGTTAACAAATACATGTCCTTTCGATGCAATTGCGCAGACACTACTGGTTGCATATTACGACTGGGCAAATATTCATGATTATTTTGACCAAAGAGAAAACGACATATTCCGTTTCATAAAAGAACTATCAATATGTGGACCAACGGTCAAAATATATAAAGAGAGAGCATTAATAATGCATAAATTTATTACGCCTCTACGTGGAAAAATGAATTACAAATACAACATCTCTGCTTTAGTTGGTAAGCATTTATTAAAGAATGAATTTTCATGCAAAATAAATATCAACTGTCCTCGTTGTCAATATATGCGAGAAGACAAGTATAACATAATAGAAATTAATCCAAAACTATTTTATACAGAATACACGAATGCTTTAGAACGTACCGTGAATGACCAATATTTTTACAGCAACAAAAAATGCACTCGTTATAATGACAAAATAGAACATTCTCTTGTCTGCGGTCTGCTTTTACTTATAGACATAAAATGCTTACAATGGCCAAATCTCGCCACAAACATTAATATATTAAACTGGGAAGCAGAATTTACATTAAGTCAAATACCGAATGAAATTAAATTTCATGATTACGTACACAGACTTCTTGCTGCAATAGAATACGAAGGCACACATAACGAAAACACAGTTGGTCATTATTTAGCACATATTCGAAGATTATCTGGAAAATGGGAAATACATAACGACATTTCTCGAGATAAAAAAACGTTAACTGCGACAAAGAGGGTGCTCCTACAAAAAAGGAAAATATCACTATCAATCTATATAAAAATATAAGAAATATCTATAATAATAAATAATAAAAAATATAAAACAAAGAATACAAAAAATATAACAAACAAAAAATACAAAAAAATTAAAAAACAAAAATACAAAAAAAAATCCATATGTAAAAATAACAAAAAAAGAAACACCCACCCACTCTCACAAACACACACACACACACACAAAACACAAGAGGTGTAAATCCGGCCGTACAACCTCCATGCGGTACACCTCAGGTAGTGCTAATGCCGGCGGTACTATAAATTTCAAGCCTCATGACTCGGAAAGTACTTAATAAAAAATAACCTAATTATAGTGTTTTGGAAAATTTTCGAGGAAAGCTCTACAAGAACATGTAATGAAAAACAGGCGGTTCCATTAAAAAAATTCAAAGTGATTTTTATTCGACCTTCACGGTGCTATTCAAGGTCATACTGATATTACTATGTAATGTGTAACTTAAAGCTCTATAATTTGTTTGAAATATTTTTTACGAATATGCATATTTTTCGAAATATTTAAGGGTCCCGACACTTTTGGCGGATCCTGTATATACTACATAAAAACATAAAAGTGTCCTATTATATAAATAAATAGAGCAAAAAAAATTTAGCATATAAAAATATAACAAAAATTCTAATATGTAAGAACTGCAGTATTCGATGCAATTCCTTCCCACGCAACGAAACTGGCGGTGGTACAAACGATACCGAAACAGCACCAGCTTGCTGACTTAAGATATCTCTAAAAATGGCGAAGTTAGGTGTTACCCCTATTTTGAAAATTCGGTACAAACACCCCCTTAAGGATACAAACGGAACTGGCGGTGGTACAAACGGGTACAAGCGATTCCAAAACAGCACCCGCTTGTGCATTTAAGATATCTCTAAAAATGGCGGGATTATGTGTTATCCCTATTTTAAAAATTCGGTGCAAACACCTCCTTAAGGCTACAAACGAAGCTGGCGGTGGTACAAACGGGTACAAACGATTACGAAACAGCAGCCGACTGCGCATTTAAGATATCTCTAAAAACGATGGACTTAAGTGTTACTCCTATTTTGAAAATAATTATGTATAAACACCCCCTTAAGGGTACAAACTAAATTGGCGGTAGTACAAACGGGTACAAACGATTCCGAAACAGCACCCGCTTGTGGATTTAATATATCTATAAAAATGGTGAAGTTAGATGTTACCCATATTTTGAAAATTCGGTACAAACACCCCCTTAAAGATACAAACGAAACAGGCGGCGGTACAAACGGGTACAAACGATGCTTAATCGAACGGCATTAGAGAATTACTGTATCTCCAAGTCGGATGCTGATAATTTTTTACCCCCTGTAACTTTCACCCCTTTAAAGTACAAACGAAATAAAAAGCGGTACAAATGGGTACAAACTGAGCTTAATCGAATTCATATATGAAAAAAAATTTTTAGCATAGTCGGGTGCTAAGTTCACATAGGTCTTCGATATGGAGCAAAGGATATTGATCTATCTCAATATAGGGGTTAAGAGTAACTTTAAAATCACCACACAACTTTACCATACCGTCCTTCTTTAGAACAGGTACAATTGGAGTTCCCCAGTTACTAAAATCTACTGGTTTCAAAACACCAGAATTGGTTAAACATTCTAATTCATTTTCCACTTTCTTTTTAATTGCAAACGGCAAAGAACGCGCCTTAAAATATTTTGGGGTGACATCCAGTGACTTTAATTTAATTGTGATAAATCCTTTATTGAAATAACCTAACCCCGGTTCAAAAACACTCGCGTAATCTTAGATTAAATATTTTATAAGTTTATCATCCTGCATATTCAAATGATTTATTTGCAAAATGCATAAATTAAATTTTTGTAAAAAATCACGGCCTAAAAGAGGAGGTCCTGTAGCATTTTCAATTACGTAAAAATTTTTTGGTTTGCTATTATTCAAATAAAGAACTTGACAAGTCATATATCCTAACGGAATTATTTTATCTCCGTTGTATAAGTTAAAAACTTTACGTGTTATTTTTAAATTCTTACCAGCAAAATCCTTTAATACAACTGGTCGGAGATAACAGAAAGACTAGAACCTGTGTCAATTGTAAAATCTAAAGCCTTATCGTCTACAAACACCTGCAACTAAATTAAACAAAGAATAATCCTCAATTTCTATAAAATGCTGCAAATGATGCAGTCCTTGCAGGTTTCGATTCTTAGATGTTTTGGATGCTTTATTTGAACACATTGGAGTCAAATGACCCTTGATGCTGCAAATATGGCAGAAACATTCTCAAAACGAACATTTGTCGGTTTGGTGATTACGGCGACTGCATACGTGGCACTTTGATGACTTGTAGAAGTTTCCGGATTTAGAAGAATGCCTATGCTCAAAAGTCTAATCAAGTCCACCATTTTTGACTTTATACTTTTTTTATATAGTTAAACTCGGACTCCCTTTTGATAGTTAGTTCTGGTTCATAATTTGATGTCAACCTAGCTGATTTTGCAGTTGCAATTTCTACAGCTTTCTCTAAACTAAGGGATTTTGTTTCTTCAAAAAGCCTATCTTGAACAGATCCCTGGTTATATGCAACGACAAAATGATCGTGCAAAACTAAATCTAACTCTGTGGCTTCAAAATCGCATAATGTCGCAAAATTGCATATTCGTGCACACCACTCTCTTGGCGATTCATTTTCAATTTTTCGGGAAGTATAAAATTTATATCTCGCTGCAAAAACGAATAATGTGGACTTAAAATGATCGGATAACAATTTGATTAAATCCGAATACTTTTTTGTTTCCGGTTCTGCTGGCATGCATAAATTATGAATTAATTTATAAGCATCTTCATTAAAAACATTAAATAAAATAGCCACTTTGCGATTATCGTCTGTGATAGCATTAGCTACAAAATAATTTGCTACTCGCCTTTTGAACATTGACCAGTCCGAATTTGCGGGGTCAAATTCGTGGAGATGTCCAACGTTCCCAGTTGTAAGGGCCATTATTTAACAATGCGGAAAAAAATTTAACATCCCATCTTCGTCGCCAGTTGTGAAGTCTTTGATAGAAATAAACACCAACTTGAGTTTTGTAATGTATAATAAAATAAATGTTCTCACTTATTACAAACTAAAGTATTGACATGGTTAAACCCAAAGGTGTAGACCGACTGACTTGATGTATATATGATCCCAATTTATTTGCATATTAACAATATAACTAGTTCTGTTATCAACCATAAGACAATTTACATATTGATACATTACAATTGAAGTCGACAGTAGATGGTCCAAAGGTCCAGCTGTCTCCAAGAAATCCCCCCAAGTATTTCCATAATGAATTCTAAAATAAGCGTGGTCAGATGTCATATTTTAGGTTTATGTTAAGTAGGCTTATTAATAGTAACTTACTGTCAGCTGTCAATAGGTATTAGTTATCTGTTAAATCAAATACTATTTCCATTTTGTTGATTAAACCTTTACTACAAAGGTCTTATTTCATTACAGTATCGTAATACAATAGGCATGATGACACACAATTAACAATAATATATCATTATTGTATGTAAGCGCGAGCCCTGTTGGGATATTTTAGCACATTAACCCTAGCTGACTAACAAACTTCAAGAGTGCAGGTCGTACAGAAGCAAAAAAATGATTTTTTAAATTTTGTTAAGGTGTTTTTATGAAAATCTGGAAAAATTTGTGAACCGAATCGAACACGTTTCTGTAAAAGGTATGTGTTACCTTGGTGTACCTACACTAGCTGCCTACCAAGTTTTAATACCGCAGGTCTTACAGAAGCCAATAAAAAAATTATTTAATTTGCTTAAGTTGTCCTTATGAAAATTCGAAAAAATGTGTAAACCAGGGCAAATACGTTTCTGTAAAAGGTATGTGTTGTTTTAGTGTTCAAGTTTTGCTTATGTCGTTTAAAATTATTTTACACTAGCCTTAAATTTAAGAATAATCAAGTTATATCTTATGATTAAGATCTGAATAATAGATTGAAACGTCAAGTTCAAAATGAATGATTATTTGACAGTTGTTTTATTTATGACCAAAAACATCCCAACACAATTAATTTCATCTTCATATTAAATATATATATATATATATATATATATATATATATATATATATATAAGGTAAGTTGATAAATACTAACGTATTACAATTAATAAGATGAAATAATAACTTAGACTTTTATGCAAAGCCCAAATAATCATTTCAAATCGAACTGTAATTGAAAGAAGGAAAATATAAGGTCTTGAACAGGACTTAAACCTGTATCTTAGTCTTTCCAGAACTATGCATTTACCAATTATGCCGTCGAGACCGATGACGATAATTGGAAAGTTTACAAATCTAAATCGTGTACACAACTATAAATAACTTTCAATTACATTTAGCATTTTTGTCAATCATATCTAACATTATCAAGTTTTTGACCTATGTCAGTTATAGACAATGTCAGGTATGATTGACAAAAATGCTAAACGTAATTGAAAGTTAGGTTTATATATAGTTGTGTACACGATCTAGATTTGTAAAATTTCCAATTGTGATCATCGGTCTCGGTGGCATAATTGTTAACGCATAGTCCCAGAAAAACTAAGATACAGATTCAAGTCCTGTTCAAGACCTTATATTTTCTTTCATTCAATTACTAGCTCGATTTGAAATGATCATTTGGGCTTTGCATAAAAATCTAAGTTATTATTTCGTCTTATTAATTTTATATATATATATATATATATATATATATATATAGAGTGATATCGACCTTATTTTTTAAACAATATCAAAATTTTTTCATTGAATTTCTTTCCAAACTTTCGTGGACAACTTCATCAAGGATATAAAATTTATAAAATCATTTTTGTTTAACATCAAGCATGTGTGTAGAAATACATTTTTGTAATATCAGTTTATCGTTTTAAATAATATAATAATACATATCACAGGTTTATTGTATTTATTAATGAATGCTTTCTACGTCACCAGGTTCGTTTTCCTTGCAACCTCGTCGATGGTCAAGATGTAAAAGCTTTTACATCTGGAAAGCTTGGAAATAAATTCAATTAAAAAGTTTGGATATTTTATTTAAAAAAATGTCGATATCCTAACATTAAGTCTAAGTACCAAAAAGTGACGACAGTTAGTTCCCAAAATTTATTATATATATATATATATATATATATATATATATATATAATTAGGCTAATATTGACTGTAAAATATATAACTTTGGAATATGTTGTTATTGGGGATTCAGTCTATATTTATTAGAATTATAACTTCTTTTTTTCTATTCGAGCTTTCGAAAATTTATTATTTTCTTCGTCAGGAAAACTAAAGGTACATTTTATGAGTGTTAACAATTAATATTAAGGTTACTTACGAATAATGAAGCTTTAACAATTTAAAATAGGGTATAGCATCTAAAAGTTTTATGTGAAATTATGTATAAAATAAACTAGCTAACAATTATTAGATTAAAAATTAATTTGACAGGATTTTGAAATATAACATATGTGTGTAAGTGTATCCTAGATTATAGTAGAATTAATTGCGTACAGTTCAAGTAAGGTATCTGAGTACAAGCATCAAAAGATTTTATAAATTATGTTAAGTGTTAAATCGATTTTTATGTTTTTAGATTTTTGAATGACGGTTAGTAGATGTGAATAAATGTTGTTGAGATTTTTTGAGTATCAGTTTTTTTGTTTAAAGCTGTGTTTGTTAAGGAAATGGCAATAATTTCTAAGAATATTCTTGTTTTATAATTATTTTCATTGAAGATTATTTTAGTGTCATTATAATTGATTTTGTGACCAGTTTCAATAGCATGGGAAGCTAGTGCGCATGTTTTGTTATTATTTCTACAATTACTTTTATGAGCGGTTAGTCTTGTAGATAGCCAAGTAGATGTGTGACCTATATATTTGCCATCACACTCTTGACATGGTATGCAATAAACTATTCCCGATTTTTGTAATTTTTTAGTAGGATCTTTTAAGTTTGTGTATAAATTTTGGTTGAGTGTTAATATTGGTTTTATTGAAAATTTTACATTGTTATTGTTTTTGAAGAGATGTTTGAATTTGGTAGTAAGTTTTTCTATGTAAGGCAGTGAGATAAAGGTTATTGAATTATTATTAACATTTTGGTCGGTATTGTCTATAGTATTGGGTGGAGTTTTTAATTATTTTGAAGTATTGAAAGAAGTTTATTGACTAGGGTTTTAGGGTATGAGTTTTTTAATAGTAGATCTTTTAGTATAAGTAAGTTCTTATGTTTTAAAGTATGGTGTGTCACAGATTCTATTTTTTTATTTAAGCCTAGGATTATATTTATTTTTATATACATAGGATGGAAAGAATAGTAGTTTAAATATCTGCCGGATGACATTGGTTTATTATACCATTCTGTTATTAAAGTGTTATCTTTTCTTATTATTTTCATGTCTAAAAAGGGAACTGAACAGTTTGTTTCTTTTTCTATTGTGAATTGGATTGATGGATCGTAACTGTTAAATATTTGTAATATATGATCTTCAGTGTTTAATGGTATGCAGCAGATTAAATCGTCGACATATTTTTTTATGAAAGGAAAATTAAAATCAAATTTCGTGATGCAATTGTCTATTAAATCGTCCATAATAAATTGAGCGATGATAGGTGATACACTGGCTCCCATAGGGGTTCCTAGGATTTGTTTATAGAAGTTGTTATTTACAGTAAAGTAAGTAGTGTCAAATAAGAATTCGATTAGCTTTAAGAAGTTAGTTTTGTTGATTTTGCTGTTTTCTTGTATATTATCCCAATGTAAATCAATACTTTTTTTGGTTAGATTTAATGAAATGTTACTAAATAAAGATATGACATCTAAGCTGATGATAACGTAATTTTGAGGTATCTTGAATTCATTAATAAAGTTGGCAAAATGGAATGAATCTTCGACATAGTATGGATTATTAGTGTTATACGTGGATGTAAGAATTTTGGTTATTAATTCAGAAATTTTAGAGTTAGGTGCTGATATCGAAGAAATTATTGGACGTAAGGAAAGTGTGGGTTTATGAATTTTAGGTAGGCCATAGAATTTTGGTGGAGTAGCGTTATAGATCATTAATTTAGTGGCTTCTTCTGGATTTATTTTTTTGGTATCTTTAAGTTCTTTGATCATTTTATTTGCTTTCTGTTGTATAGTACTAGTTGGATCTCTGTTGATGGGAATGTAATATTTACGATCTTTGATAATTGTGTCTGTCATTTCTTTATATTGTGTAGTGGTTAACAATACTGTTACATTACCAAATCAGACAAAGGTAATGTAACAGTATTGGAAGTTTGCAAGTTTAATTATACGTTTAATCAAGCTATCTCGGGCAATTTTCATTACTTCATTAATGCTTTTGTCCAAACGTTATACTTTCCGACCTTCCAAATACACATACTTCAAAACTTTGTGCATCGATTCAAGATACATGTTAGTGTTTATTCCTAAACCCAATTGATAGCAATATGCCCAAGATGTAAGACGATTTGCATAATTATTATGAAAATATTCAGCAAATGATTGTGTATCAACATCGTCATAAAGATCTTCTACTACCAGATTTAAAATGTCATTAAATTCATCAATAGATGCACACTGTAATAAAACACAAAGGGATTTATATACTACTACTTTCTTTTCAATCCCTCCATTGATTTTTGACAAATTCTTGCGCTAATTACGATTCACATGCCAGGTACATAGCAACTGGTGAGGTACCTTGGCCATAACATAAGACCATGCATTATAAAATGCTGGAGCATCATCAGACATAAAAACAGTAGTTGATATAATACCCACTCTTGATTTAATTTTTCCAAAAAAACAACTTCAAAATCATTTCGTCAGCACGATTTGAAAAACAAAATGCCACTGGGCACCCTGAACCAAATTCATCCACTGTCATTAGTGTGTAGATCTGAAAATCGTAACTATTTGTACCATGTGTACCATCAACGCACACCTTGTCGTTCCCAAATTTAAGCAACTGTTCACGTTGAAAAGAAGTGATTATGACTAATGCAAAATCTTGAACATCTAAAATTATTTTTGAGTCATTTGGGTTTCCTTTTACACCTTGGCTTTTATAATATAACACTGGGCAGTCGCTTCCTAAGTTAATCATCTCCTCTACCCAGAGCGGTACGCTAATTGCATCATTTAGGTGATGTTTCACACCATACTCAATATTGAAGTCCCTAACAATATTGTGCATATTTTTTGTTTCTAACAACAAAATTCTCTGTAAATTTTCTTGTTTTAAAGCAGAAATGTAATACCTTCCTTTAATTTTCCTGAAACACATCAATTGTAAAATTTCAAACTAGAACTTTATGTTCGAAAATACCTGCAATTTCTGCTTTACTCTCTTTACTTAAAAAAACTCGACCAATATCGTTGGTATGTCCAACATGAGTTGTCCAGAAGTCTACTGCAACAGACCCATCGTTCTTTATCATCGCTTCCATTCTTGAGGGACAAACACTTCCAATTTTATTAGTGCCTGTGCTTTTAAGCTTCTAAAACCCTTGCCTTTTGGAATGTAGTTGTACGATCGATGGCAATTATAGTACTCCTTTTTGGTGCCATCAGACAATAATTTAGCTGAAGTGTGAAGTATATACATTGCCAAAGATTTTTCCTGTTCTTGGTTTTTCAGTTTTTGAACTCTGTTGAACAGAATAAAATTAGTATATAATTAACACTTTGCATAATAATCTTCAAACCTAATTGTGAATTAAAATGTAGTTGATCAAGTTTAGTTTCAATTTGATGTTCATTTGCCAAATGTTGAAGTTTTTTATATCCCTTTAGATGTGTTGTACAATTTTCATAAAAGCACTTGATTCTTGACGAGTTGAGAATTATTGCAATACTTTTATGAACAGTTCTGCAATGACGACGTGAAGTTGCTTTACTGGTCAAGGATTTGCCACATGTATCACACAAAAATTTACTAGTTAAAGTAACTGGTTTCCTATATTCAAAATTATAAATCTTTCTTAAATGGGCATACAAATTCTTCTTTTGTGTAAACTCAAAACCACAATCTTCGCAAGTATTCAATTTTACTCCTCGTTTACAAATAACACGATAAACAAAATTAATAGGTAATTTCCATAGATCTCATTCACTATATGTAAACAAAAAAATTACATAACCTCAATCTGTTTACAACTGTCATTACAGCCGCGTTATTTCTACCGCGAGACGCTCGTAATTTATTGACATGATATAGAATAATCGTATTATACTGATATAGTGCATTCAAAATAACTTTAGTATGAAGTGAAATGTAATAATGAAGTATGGGTAACTGTATGCAAATGAATACCTAGAATTACGCTTGAAGAATATTGATAATTAAAACAATAAAGGTTGGTAGCTTTGTACGGTGTTGCCGCCAATTTCTTTTGCAAATTCAAGCATTTGTCATTCGACATATTGCCATTTTGTTGTTCTGCTGGTTCTTGTTTATTTTTTTGTTTATGTTTTTGGATATTTTAAAAACAGTTCTTCTCAGAACTAAAATATATTATTTGAATTGTGAATACATCTTCATCATCATTTTGTTTTCGACCTTACTTAAGGTCGGTTTGACGCAGCTCTAACTTCTTTTCTATTCTGTGCTAATCTAAAAATTTCTACATATCCTTCACAACCTAAATTTCTAATAATTTGACTAATATAGCTTAGTCTAGGTCTTCCTATACCCTTCTATCTTTTTCCTATCTACCTGGCTCTACATAGATATTAGCAACCTGATGGTTGTTAAAGAACTCGAACATGTTTACATAATTCCCATTTATTAGGAAAAGAAATATTACCTGGTTATCCCCTCCAAAAAAGGAAAAGTGTTAAATTATATGTTATGGTAAGGCTTAAGCAACGAATCGCTGCCAACATAACAGACCGCTAACTAATTGTGAGTTATGTCATGGTGGCGTTTATTAAATTATATGTTATGGTAAGGCTTAAGCAACGAATCGCTTCCAACATGCCAGACCGCTAACTAATTGTGTAAAAGCAGTTAGTAATTTCCAAACCCCTTGAAAGGCGAAAATTTTTTTGTATTTCAGAGGAGCAGATTACTATAACAAACGTATAAGAAAACCTTTGTGACCGAGCATCATTTTAAATTGTACGGTGACAAGTAATAATTCCTATAAGCTTCATTTCAAGATATCCCTCCTTCTATAAGTAGAATGATACATTGATCATTGTAACTGTCAAATTGACAAACACTTTTATGTTGGCTGTTGTGGCTGAAAGTTAAACTTCTTATCAAGAAGATGGCTCTGAGCAATTATGCTTGGTGCCGGGTTCGAAAAAAACAGTAAAACTAGAAAAATATCGTGTAGTGATTAGATTCCTGGCTTCATTTTAGTTTTGAGAAGAAAGCTTTTCTTATTGTGTTTCTGCTTCAATGATGTCTGTAATTCACGATGTTAATTTTATCAAGCATCAGTAACGCAGCGAGTATAAATTAATCTCATGGTATTTTGTTAATTCTTTTTCGTAGTGCAACAAAAGTAATTTAGAGAAAGGTGTATAATTTCGAAAGTTTCAATTTGAATATTAACATATTAGAATATTCAGTGTCTGGAATTTAATTCTTAATTGATAAATTTATCTACAGTAAGATTTTTGGTTAGGGTTTACTTCAGATAATTTGAGAAATATTTATCAATTTTGTGATGTAATTAGTAGGCTTTAAGATTTGCATAAATTCATGGAATGGTATAAATGCATCACTGATATTTATATAAGCTGTTGAACATCTGGGTACCTATTTTCAAACTCATGCGATATTTATCGCATGAAACACACCAACCATTCGAAACGTTTAAAAATTATCGCATAGAGCATCGAAAACGTATTTTCAAACATCATGCAATACTTAATTTTTGTAAGTTTTAAAATATCGCACGATACACTTAGCAAGGTTGCATTTTAGTCAATTATCAAGAGTGATAAAATTAAAAACGCTAGCAGTTGGACTAGAGATTTTCAATAGCATCTGTTTAGAAGCTAAATATTAAACATTCTCTTAATTTTAAGTACTTTTAGTTTATATCACGCCCGAACAGAAAAAGGAGTTGGTTGCTTTCTTAGAAAGCCATCCCGAATTAAAAAGTGGGAAATTTACAAAAGAGTTAACCTTTAAATGGGGTCAAGTAGTATGATTGGAAATTACCAA
Source organism: Platerodrilus igneus (assembly GCA_036346225.1). Taxonomy (NCBI): domain Eukaryota; kingdom Metazoa; phylum Arthropoda; class Insecta; order Coleoptera; family Lycidae; genus Platerodrilus; species Platerodrilus igneus. The sequence continues at coordinate 57,766 of JARFIW010001594.1, forward strand.
CGCGGTAAATGGCCTATCTGAAACTAATAATGACTAGAAACACTGGCGTAAAATAAGTTGTAGAATTTACACGTTTTCTGTTAGTGGATTTGTTTGTAAGGTATAACGTGTACAAATGTTTGTATGGCATGTAAGTCAATCTTATTTACAATATACTTCTTAACTAAATTAAACGTATAACACCTATAATTAACGAAATCAAAAAGGTTTAATATTAATAAAGACCAACGCTAACACAACACAACACAACAACCTTAAAATTAATAAAAATATGCAGAAACTATAATATTGATATCCTATCAATCAAACATCAACATACCACCCGTGCATTGTATGAACACGCAAGCGCAAGTCAATTTTTGTAGGCGATCCGGTATTTGGTGCACGACTTACCCATCCGTTGCAATTACGCATGAGAATGTCGCATGCGGGTGTGTAGCACGAGTTCGAAAATAGTCTAAGTTTAATTTCATGCAACAATGTCACATTTTCGTGCACGACATCTTGTCGTCTAAGTTAAAAAATAGGTACCCTGGTATGTTGTTTGTTCTGAAAGAATGTGCAAGTTTTGATTAGATCTGTACTTCAATCAAGTAAGTGTTTTTAAGTTTTGTCCAAGTTGAAAATTCCTAAGCTATTTAACGTCGTTTGACCTTATTATTTCCTTGTGATTTTGAAGTGAATTTTAGAAAAACTCCATTTTTAATATTGATATGTGCTGCTGAAATTCATAGAGGGTAGTATGTAATTGTGAAAGTTAATAATTATTGGGTATGTCCGGAAATTTCATCCTAAATAGTATTGGTTGTTAATAAAATACTGGGATTCTAAAAAATCTTTGTTTATTAGTTAGGTTATGTACGCCTAATTGAACTTTAGAAATATTTGGAAGTATATTGAATTGATACTTAAATGTGATGTTTATCGTTAGTACTCCACAAGACTGAATAAAATTTTTGTTAAAATATTATTAGTCACTTACATAGTGCAAATTTTTAAATATCTATATGAAAAACAATTGCTAAGTTTTGAGATGTAGTGAAACAAAATTACTGAATTAATTTGATAATGAGTAATCATTTGTAAATAATTATTTTCGATAACTGAGATATTAAGAGAATAGAAACTTATTTTAGTTATGTCCTTTGATTATTATTTTGAATGAGATAATATTTAGTTCATAATATCTATGAAATTTAATGGTAATAATTAATAGAATGCACAAACAGTGCTAGGTATTGATTTTATTTAGTTACAGAAGTGACAGTACATCTTTATCAACTATAACGTGGAAGTAAGTAAGTATTTCGTAAGGGTTGTATTCATGCAAAATATTTGTACAGCGGTATAGAGCTTAGGTTTCCTCATTCTCCGTATACAAATAGGCTGATAGTAGTCATTAGTTGTATTACAAAATTTGGTGGCGCCATATTCACTTTATTTTTAATCATAGTTCAACCCCGACCCAAACTCATGTTCTACCCAGAGCAAATTACTCTACTAGCCGCTTTGCCTTTAAAGGTTTCCTTACTCATAAGCCGTTTTTCATTCAAAGAAACCTCGGGCTTCTCGTTGCAACAGGAAATCCTCGTTTTAGTTACCCTTGCGCTTGACATTTGGCAAGATAGATGTCTTATATTACCTTATTCCAAGGTAATTGGCCACAAGGAAATTTCTCATTAACTGATTACAAAACTTGACGTCACTGATGCCAGAAAACTGTAATACTCATATAGTGTTGCGAGCTACTATTAGGCAACCCGTCAAACACACAAGCGCCGTAAGAGCTGTATATTCTCTATAGACCGAGAATCTTCTAGCAATTACTGGAGGATGAGTCATCCTTTTTAATTCACGGTATAAAAAAGACCGATGATGAAGTACAGAGTTAGTCTATATCAGAATGTCGAATATAAATTATATCGTGTAAAGTTAAATAGTTGAGCTTTTGGAAGTCCAAGAGAGTAAACATAAATGTTATATTATGAGAACGTGTCTAAGGTACATGCAGCTTCTAGAATACATAAATAGACAAAAGTGTAATAAATAAATAGTTGTGTTAGTGTTGTTAATGGACCTATGGTAAAGAAGTTAGTTTAAGAAGATATTAGTGCTTGTAAATTTATTAGTGTGATAGTGCTTCATTGTTAATTGAACCGAAAACATCTATAAATAAGGCATATACTGTTAATTAGACTTGTCAACAGTGAGTAATAAAGACCTTTGTTATTACTTGCTTTAAATTAGTGAAACGCGGTAGTAGTAGCCCGCTACAATAAATATATATATATATATATATATATATATATATATATTGCTGTGATATACTCCTTTGAATGCGGGAACTGGGTCCTTTCAACAAAAAAATTCTAGTCCCACAGATTGGGCGTCATAAACGGCTGTGATCCTCTTTTCGCCTCGGCTGCTCACCTAATGTTATAAACCCCCTCATTCATAAAAAAAAAAAACAACACATTCCTACCAAAAACATCAACGTTAACTCTATTTACATCAATATTCAGAATACATTAAAATTTCAAAATTAAAACTCAGCATAAATTTCAGTTTTAAAAAGAATTTCAAGATTAATTTTATTATCATTTTAATGTGCATCCAAAATTAAAGTCCTTATTGGATGCCTACTAATTAATATAACAATATAAGCAGACCGGAGTCTGAGTATAAAGGGAGCATCTACCACCCCTTTACGTTAATTAACCAGGTTCGTCTAATTGAGCTCAAAGACATACCCAAATTTTCATCATATTACCGAACATCAAAACTAAATACCCCTTTCTACTTAAACAAGCAAATTTCATCTTAAAATTAAAATTTTATGGTTAGTACAATTTCACTAATGTCCATTTAAAGTAAATCAATTATAAAGTTATTCAACACACACAAAAATGTCAAACAAAATAGTATAATTTACCTGAAGGTCACCGCCCTCGCAGCTTCAATGCACATCATCCCCTTAGTTAATCACACCATTCCAACAGGATTATATTTACAGCTTCTAATTCTCAACGCTTTTAAAATTTTCTCCATCACCATTTATTTAAAGTTGTTTCTGGGCTTTTCCGGAATTCATCTGTGTATATCTGACCCTTGTTTCGTGGATCCAGACACGTATTTGAACCATTTAATTATTAACACCCCCGAAAAATAGCAAATAACTTCATACTTCTTTCACCAATATACGCCAAAACTGCCTACTTTTGTGTATACATTTGTCGTTGTAAATTTTGCTAATTGGTACAGTGAAACTAAATTTTATTACCTTGTATCTAAGTGCACTGAAGTACATTCATGTTAGCACGTAAATAACCAACTATTTTGAATCACTAAAATATACGAGCAAAATTTTAAATTATTTTATCAAACTAAAATGCACTGTTTAACATCTTCAATCAAGTCGCGGATGTACGAGCTTTTAACGCATCGAATCGTCAAAAGTCTAAGAGGGCTTGTTTATATTCATCTCGGTATATATAGCAAAAAGCCGGCACGTCGCTTTTGTCCTCAAAACGGTAATTCTAAAGAATTCCTTATTCTATGTTCCCAGTCCGTCGCTCGCGCGTCGGTTTTTACGAATTTTCACTCGTCCCAGTTAAATCTCAGAAATTTCAACACGGCACGCAACGTCTGGAAATAACCGATTAAATTTTATACAGAGCTGTTATTTTTACCTCTCAAGTTTGCCTTTTACTTTTAACCAATCGCAACCCCATGACGTTGCGCTACTCACGCCTTTTACTATATGTGTCTCGTTCTTGCGCATATTATCTGTCTCTATCTAACCTGCTCTTATTGATGCAAAGTGATATTCCTTATTATCGATTATTTTAGTCCACATGGAGTGTGAAATAACCCACCTTTAGCATTTCTTGTAACTATTATGCGACGTTTTCCCAAGATTCTCTGAAACCATTTGTTATCTGCAAACTTTTCGCCGTATGTGACATTTAAACTACGCAGGTGTTCAACATAATATTAATTCTCAGAGCTTTATTTTCTGGTATTATAATCTTGGGTTTTTACAAGTTTCTATAAATATTATCTGTTACTAACGGTTCAATTAACTTCAATTAAAATTAATACTCTTTAATTTTTAGTGAATCCTAATTAAATATTCAATTATTATTTGTACATTTCGTTTAATACTCGTTGCCCAAACTTGAATCAATTAATATAAATCTTGCACGTAATTTCCATTTGATTCTTTACTTTGGAATAATTAAATTACACGTTGAGCATTTTAAAACTGCTTATTTTTATATAAAGCGTCTTGTAAATAATTTTAATCTCTTATTTTAATAAAACGAATGAATTTTTATTCTCCACGGGTTTTAATAAAGCGTATTATCTAATAAACTTCCTTATACACGGTGATTAAAATTATTTGATGTAATCCATTAATTTTCTACCCTGGTCTAAATATGAGTATTTTCCCCCTATTTGAATACAAATAATCCCACTTATTTGAATTCAAATATAAAACATTTAGACAAAAAAAATTACAAACAAACTGCCTATCTCTCTCTACCCTTATCTATCTAACTTACCTACTTTGTCTCCAATCGAAAAAAAAATATTTACACCTATCCTATATCCCTATCCTATTCCTAACTTTCACCTAATTCTATAAACTGAAATTATCCCTAACTTCATCCTACTCATCCATCTAATCCTATATACATCCTATATACCTATCCTATTCCTAACTTTTAACTAATCTTCACTATACTTTACTTCATCCTACCTAATCCTATATGCCTATCCTATTCCTAACTTTATTCCTAACTCTCCACTAATCTTATATGAAATATCTATACTTAACCTATCTTATTTTCTTCCTACATTTACTCTTTATTCTCATCCTAAACCTATTTCTAATTATCTCCCATATTTATCCTCTACCTAGCTCTATTTTCTATCAACACCTATTTTTACTTTTCTATATACACCTATTCTATCCCTTGTTCTATATCTATACTAAAGTTCACCTATCTCTATCCTTTGTTCATTAAGTTATTTAAATCTAACTCTCTTCTTGACCCTCCAAGTCTTCCTTCTTACCATCCTAATATTCTTCATCCCTATCTCTCCCCCTTCTATATCTATACTTAACATCTCTATTATCTCACATACAATAAACTTATCATCCCTCTTATCCTGACTCTTAAATATTACTTCTTCTTCAGTCCCTACACTTGTCTGTTTCTCATTTATTCTTGTTTCCCTTTCTGCCGACAAACCAAACGATACTACTTTACAATTATCGATTTTTCCCTCTATGGAAAACCCTACGTACCTTCTAGAATTTTTGTGTAATGGAATCCGCCAGAATGAATCCCTTAAATCTACTTTATTAAAACAAACTTGCCATCTTTACTTAATTTCGCCTTCACCTGCTCCTGATATGCTGCTTCTACCCCACTACTTCTGCATGTTTTGTATTAAAGCTTGAACCTCTACTTTCCTATCCTCTGGACATCTTATTGTGTTGATCTGTTTACCTTCATCATCTTCTACCTCTACTACATTAATACTAAACCCCGTGTCATCCTCTGTGACTTCATAACTGCCCTTCCATGGCACTACCCTATCCTTAATCCTTATTACCTTCCTTTCCATATCTATCAAAACCCTAACTTCATCATACAGTCAACACCTAAAATGCTCTGAAACTTCAGTCCAGGTACAATTACAAACTCCTGTTCACAGCTTAAACCTCCTATATCTATCCTAAGCACCACAACACTATTTACTACAGCAAACTTCTTTTTATTTGGAGCTACTAAAGGGCTACGCTTTATAGGCATAATTCTATCACAAACCTTATCCCTAATTTTGCTGACGAATTCCTCCGATATTAAACTCGCCTCTGCCCTGTATCAAGTAATACTTCTACATTATTCTCAAAAATTTTAAATTAATAATTGGCAAACATAATTTTTCCTCAGTTTCTGGCTCTACTTCTTCCTCAATTTTGAAAAATTCACGTGGATGTTCATATACATTTACACTGAAATCTAGTGGTCTGTCGCGTTCTAAAAATCCTGTCTCGTCCTGTTTTCAGTGCTTGGTCCTGGTTGTCCTTCTACAACCTGTGCGTATGTCCTCCTTGTATTATTATCCGTGTCCCTGTCTCTATTCGGCGTGCTCGTCACAGTCCTGTTTACTTCCGGTAAACTATTCTGTCTCGTGTAACTAGGTCTTGGCGTTGGTCCCCTAGTCGCACTATTACTTCTGTATTCCTGTCCTCGTCGTTCCCAATTCTGTCGAAAATTTCTGCTATAGTCAGACCGTCTCGGATAATTCGGTGTCCTGTTGTCAAACCTAAGTGTGTTAACGTTTCGTTCTCGTACTCTCTTGTCCGTCCTACACATACATCGTCATATCTCTGCAAATACTCTAAAAATGTCTCCCGTTCTGTGATGTTTTGTAAGGCCACGTGTTGTCTAATTTCCAGTTCAAAATGTCGTGATAGGTACTTAATAATCTGTCTGTCCGTCAATGGTGGATTCAGTTGTTTGGCCACACTGTATTTGCGGATGGCATATTGCTCCCTAGAACCTGCAAACTCTCCCTTAAATTTTCCTGTAATCAAGTCGTCCCTAATCTGATCCTGTTTGTGATCACTCCAGTAATGTTGTAAAATTTGTTTTCAAAGTCCTGATACGTGTCTATGTCCTGTCCTACTAAATTGTACCATGCCTCCGCATTGTCCTTTAATAAAGCCTTTATCGTATTTAGTTTAGTCTGTTCGTCAAATAAATTTCCCACTAGATTTCTTACACTATTAATAAAAATTTGTGGATTTACCCTGTTATCGCCATAAAACTTCATGTGTTGGTCCAATGATACTCCACCTGTAGAAAATCTGGGACCATCCCCGTTAAATTTGACATGTTGTATTTGATACTACTAACTTCGCGTTCTACCCTGCCTAACTGATCCCTACATGAGTCCGTTACTTCAGTCATTTTATATTAATCTCTTCTTCACAAAAATGCGTACTTCGGACCTTAAATGTCCCATTTCCTGTCGAAGACCTGTAATATCACGCTCATTTTATCAACCCTATTTTCAACTTCCCCATCTTTACGGTAAGACTATTTTAAATTCTGAAACTTCTTGATTCGTCTTATCTATTTTCTGACTAATCTCCTCTAACTTCCTGTTCGATTCTTCACTCATTCGGTCAAATTTTCGATTTGAGTCCTCTCTCGCTCTATTCGATTCATCGCTTAGCAGTTCTAATTTTCTGTTAGACTCCTCCATCGCTCTATTCGATTCTTCCCTAGCTAATCGCATTTCCTCTAACATTCTCATCATTAACTCATTTCCTGTTTCTCCTGATTCCGTCCTCGACTGATCTCTACTGCCTCCAGCTTCTTCCATTTTCGAAATTTTCTCACACAATGCACTATCGTCACTTCCAATTTCCACTCCTTGACTCCTTAACCACTCTTTTCTCTGCATACGTTCTAATCACTCACACACACTCTAAAAATACTCTTAAATTTATACACAAACAGAAACTCTCTTTCTCAGATCGCCAGTTTCCTGGAATAAAATAACAAAATTTTATTTGGAGCTCGAGCCCTCACGTTGTGGTCGCCAAAATTTGCTGTGATATACTCCTTTGAATGCGGAAACTGGGTCCTTTCAACAAAAAAATTCTAGTCCCACAGATTGGGCGTCATAAACGGCTGTGATCCTCTTTTCGCCTCGGCTGCTCACCTAATGTTATAAACCCCTCATTCATAAAAAAACAACACATTCGTACCAAAAACATCAACGTTAACTCTATTTACATCAATATTCAGAATACATTAAAATTTCAAAATTAAAACTCAGCATAAATTTCAGTTTTAAAAAGAATTTCAAGATTAATTTTATTATCATTTTAATGTGCATCCAAAATTAAAGTCCTTGTTGGATGCCTACTAATTAATATAACAATATAAGCAGACCGAGTCTGAGTATAAAGGAGCATCTACCACCCCTTTACGTTAATTAACCAGGTTCGTCTAATTGAGCTCAAAGACATACCCAAATTTTCATCATATTACCGAACATCAAAACTAAATACCCTTTCTACTTAAACAAGCAAATTTCATCTTAAAATTAAAATTTTATGGTTAGTACAATTTCACTAATGTCCATTTAAAGTAAATCAATTATAAAGTTATTCAACACACACAAAAATGTCAAACAAAATAGTATAATTTACCTGAAGGTCACCGCCCTCGCAGCTTCAATGCACATCATCCCCTTAGTTAATCACACCATTCCAACAGGATTATATTTACAGCTTCTAATTCTCAACGCTTTTAAAATTTTCTCCATCACCATTTATTTAAAGTTGTTTCTGGGCTTTTCCGGAATTCATCTGTGTATATCTGACCCTTGTTTCGTGGATCCAGACACGTATTTGAACCATTTAATTATTAACACCCCCGAAAAACAGCAAATAACTTCATACTTCTTTCACCAATATACGCCAAAACTGCATACTTTTGTGTATACATTTGTCGTTGTAAATTTTGCTAATTGGTACAGTGAAACTAAATTTTATTACCTTGTATCTAAGTGCACTGAAGTACATTCATGTTAGCACGTAAATAACCAACTATTTTGAATCACTAAAATATACGAGCAAAATTTTAAATTATTTTATCAAACTAAAATGCACTGTTTAACATCTTCAATCAAGTCGCGGATGTACGAGCTTTTAACGCATCGAATCGTCAAAAGTCTAAGAGGGCTTGTTTATATTCATCTCGGTATATATAGCAAAAGCCGGCACGTCGCTTTTGTCCTCAAAACGGGTAATTCTAAAGAATTCCTTATTCTATGTTCCCAGTCCGTCGCTCGCGCGTCGGTTTTTACGAATTTTCACTCGTCCCAGTTAAATCTCAGAAATTTCAACACGGCACGCAACGTCTGGAAATAACCGATTAAATTTTATACAGAGCTGTTATTTTTACCTCTCAAGTTTGCCTTTTACTTTTAACCAATCGCAACCCCATGACGTTGCGCTACTCACGCCTTTTACTATATGTGTCTCGCTCTTGCGCATATTATCTGTCTCTATCTAACCTGCTCTTATTGATGCAAAGTGATATTCCTTATTATCGATTATTTTAGTCCACATGGAGTGTGAAATAACCCACCTTTAGCATTTCTTGTAACTATTATGCGACGTTTTCCCCAAGATTCTCTGAAACCATTTGTTATCTGCAAACTTTTCGCCGTATGTGACATTTAAACTACGCAGGTGTTCAACATAATATTAATTCTCAGAGCTTTATTTTCTGGTATTATAATCTTGGGTTTTTACAAGTTTCTATAAATATTTTCTGTTACTAACGGTTCAATTAACTTCAATTAAAATTAATACTCTTTAATTTTTAGTGAATCCTAATTAAATATTCAATTATTATTTGTACATTTCGTTTAATACTCGTTGCCCAAACTTGAATCAATTAATATAAATCTTGCACGTAATTTCCATTTGATTCTTTACTTTGGAATAATTAAATTACACGTTGAGCATTTTAAAACTGCTTATTTTTATATAAAGCGTCTTGTAAATAATTTTAATCTCTTATTTTTAATAAAACGAATGAATTTTTATTCTCCACGGGTTTTTAATAAAGCGTATTATCTAATAAACTTCCTTATACACGGTGATTAAAATTATTTGATGTAATCCATTAATTTTCTACCCTGGTCTAAATATGAGTAATATATATATTCTGTTTTTACTACATCGCTTAAGCACTGCAATAAATTCGCATAATACGCGTCATTGATTCTTTTTCTTTTTTAAAGATTATCAATAAAAATTATCTTACGTGCATCCCGGAAAACTGACACCATAACCTTGTTTGCGAATGGAACTATCTTCGCCTTCCTTCAAACCGATTTTCCTCTTTTAGTTCATTAGTATGACTATTCCTTCGTTTCAAATATGAAGTGATGAACCCATGGTTATGAATCGACGCAAAAACTTGCCTTTACTGTTGTGAAACTTCGCTAAACACTCGATTGAAACATCCCCACCACGCTATGTTTTCCATTGTGAGTAATAGTGGCACCCATCTTCGCACAGCATTTTCATGTCCAAATTGTGGATCAATATGCGATGTACAGCACTTTTTGAAGTGCCATCTTTTTTGGTCAGCCATTACGATGTTTATCTTGTCAGCTCGTACGACTTCGTTTAAATTATGCTACCTATATTTTACTGTTGTAAACAAGAAACCATACTCCTCTAAAGTGGAATCTAGCTCTGAATAGATATTGATTCGACTGAGACTTTTTTTATGAAATTATTGTATCACATAACGATGACCAATTTTTTTCATGTTTGCATATTAGCTGAGAGCGTTCATTATTAATGGCTGTCAAACAACCACCATCTACACATAAAGTTGGGCACTTCTGGGAATACTTTTGTAGGAGAATAACCAACTAAAGTCTTATGACCCGCATAAAGATAAACTTACTTAAAATTATTATACTGCAAGCGTCGTTCAATGTCAAAACAATTATCAAAAAGCGGTCAAGCTACGTTGAATATTAATGTAACGATAAAACGACCTTTAAGATTACGAGCAACTGTGTTTTCAAAAAATTAATCCGCATATTTTTCTTCGGGAGAAGCATAAGGTTTAGTAGGAAGTTTCTCTATATCGCAAAACTACCGGAGGGTCTGATCAACAAGGTCTTCTATTAAAATAAAAAATTATTGACTAGTAGTGCACTGCAAGCTTCTTGTGAAATTAAATATATGTTGTGAGTTGCACGGGGAACAGAATATGGTTCCTTATTAATATTTTAGCGTGATTTAATAATTTTTAATTTAACACAAGCAATAAACTTTAAGGTTCCTCAAGATGGAGCAATTAGAAAAAAGCGGATTCAAGCAATGCGCAGGGAAAGTTTTTATCTCTTAAAGCAAGCAAAATGTTTACTTCACAGATAATTGTTTCAGCGTCAATGATTGGTAATCTACACGATCATTGAAGATCAATGCTCTGCCCAGTATTTTTAATTTTCCGGGACATATAAAGAGAATTTTATGTTCCACAAACCACCTACAAAAATACAACAACGAATACTATGCAAATCATCTAACAGTAGCGCTGTATCTGTATAACACTAAATACTTCTCCGTCAATTAATGAACCCGTCATGAAAAAAAGGTGACTGGTATAGAACGGGGATTTTGCAGAAACTTCTGAGCTTAATAAAAGTATAGAATTTTAGTTAAAAAATGTTGAAAAAACAAACACGAATAGAACTTTTTGAGCAGTGTAAAAAACACTTTGCAAGAGCTTCAGAATGTTGAAAGCGAAATGTTATTTACGTTCAACTTGCAAACTTAGTTGAGACAGCATATCTTACTACATTATTTCAATTATTTTAACAATGGTTAGCAATATCAAATTTATTTACACTTTTATTGCTACAATTTTTTACAGTGTAACCTTAAAGTATTGTTGATAGCACTTACAAGTTGATTGATAATGGTTGCTCAGTATTTTTACTTCTAGTTAAGATTCTGAGGCTCATAAACAGGGAATCGAAGTATCTGTTGTAGGTATAAATGCTTCAAATGAACAAACTGATGAAGATATAATTCAAAATCACGTGGATAGATTTCATCCAGAATGTAATGCCTTTATTTGTAACAGCAATATATTATGCTCTAAATATTTTTTAGCAATAAGCGAGGCTGCAGTGATGTCACCTGTTACATCAGCAACTTTAAAGCTGCCATCAAAAGAATGTTTCGTAAAAAATCACAATTGTGAATCATTAATTTTTAAATCCAGAAGGTAATATTTATCAGATAAAATACAATTAGTGCAATATGATTTTACTCTTAGCAACAAGTAGTGTTCAATATATTTCTGCGTGCTATACAATTAATTCATTGCAGGAGGATGATATAGAAAATAAAATACAATATTTTGTTATGGAAAATAAAGAATGTAGTAATATTTTTCAAATAATAATAATCTTAATCCAGTAAAGATTAAAAAGAGAGTCGTCCTAGTAAAGCTGATACAACAGTGATTGGTTTAAAGAAAAAAAAGAAAGCTGTTCCAACACTTTTTGTAACAAAAAAATAATGTTTCTAAAGCAGAAATTATTCTAAAATAAGGTTTGGCAACAAATAATATAGAAATGTTAAGTGCTATCTTACATACGAACTATTTAGTTACAAAAAATGATTTAGAATTGATGCATGATAAATGATACAGTTATAGGTATAAAATATTGTCGATTTGACTTGTATCTTTCAATGATTATTTTTTAGACGAACGTGTAAAAATAGAAATGTTGTCCCCATATATGGAAACGGATGCTTTTATAACGTTGCAACGGATTTTAGAAATAAAGATGGCAAATGAACAAATTTTTACAGAAAGAAGTATTTGTTGTGCTGACAGCAATGGCATCACTTTCGCGGTGTTGCATTGATTGGGGTACCTAATAAATGTAGTTTTGTTACAAATGCATGCATGACTTACATGTTAGTTATGAATGATTAAATTAGGTAATGTTAATTTATTGGCATTTAAGCACTATCTTAACATTGAAGAGACTAGCCAACAATCAAATATTTCTTAGTGTCAAATATTTTACTAGATATTTGATTAGTGCTTGAGCTGAGGAGTATATATAACCAATTTTTTTATACCTCTCCTCTCCAATTTAAAACCTCAATCTTCACCTACAATTAGTCATGTGTAGTGGTTGTACAAAATTGTAAAAAATCTACCTGTTGGAAATTATAATAAAAAAGAAGTTGTTACCAGGAATCGAACTCTGGTTTGCTGCGTCAAAGCCAGACATCCATACCACTACGCTAATCCGTGTCATAGATATACAAAAAGTTAATTTTTAAAATATTTACTCCTAAAGTTTAATTACATCTTTTTAACGCGATAAACATTTTGAAATTTAATTATGTGATCAAAATTATTTTAAATGAAATAATATAAAATTATTTTTATAAACAAAGCCATGATATAAATTGTAGTATAACAGACGATTTATACCGTGGCTTTGTAAACACCAAGGTACGTCCCTAATGACGTCATAACCTTTCCTGTGTGGCTAATTTTAATTTTTAACCACACATTAATGTCACGGTGTGGGCACTCTATATACGATTCTGATGGCGCCTTTTAGTATTAACACTATCCGAATAGATGGCGCCCCCAATTTTATCAATTGTGAATTATCTGATATTATTTTGACGTCAGGGTGTAGTCACTCTATAGGCCGTTTTAAAATAAAGTTTTTGGCGCCACCAACTGCATTGAAACTGAGTAAAAATTGAAAATTTTACAGATATCTGTATCTGTCAATCAAAATGCGCTGCGCGTCTCATAAAATGAGGATGACCACACCGACCAATATTTATTTCAATTTCGTATCTATTTTTGGTACAGTAGCAGTCATTTCAGGCGAAAAGTATTATAATGTCACAGTTAAGAAAGTGTGCAGTTTTCAATTGTGAAAACAGAGATGCAATTCGCCATAGATTTCTTAATCCAAAGAAATTTTTGTATGTTTATTACCAGTGGATGGATTTAATCAGAACAGCTTTTCTGAAAAACATAGATCCTGCATGGGTCTACAAAAATTTACGAGTTTGCCATGCTCATTTTGTTCCAGAGGATATTTGTCGAAATACGTATGTAGTTGCGCAATTACAATTTGTAATAAACATCTTTATATTTTTATTTTACCAATATTTAAATTTAAATATATACTTGTGAAACTTAGGTTTGTATTGATTAGTTTACATTTTAACATAAAGCATAAATTTTTTCTTAAGGAAGCCACAGGTTTATCTACCCCTTTTAATGAATGGAATGATAGGTGATTTGATAGATCTTTCTTATAACAATTTTAAATATACAGTTAGTAAAATATAAAATGTGGTACAGATATGCAATAAATTGAACAAACTCTAAGTACAGTATTTAACTAAACAAGTATAGTACTCAACAGCAGTGTTCAATGAATTACAATATGATATTACATTTTATATTTACCTAATTTGTATACATTTCCAAGCAATACATTTGAAATTCCCGCTAAATACGCATTTAGTTGCATTTTTCCGCCAGATGGCGCTCATCACTACCTTTAAATTTCCCGCCATAGCAAGTAGTTAATGTTCAATCTGCATAGTGGCGCTAAACTTAATTGTAATTGTTTATGTACAGTGACGCATCTTTTGTATTATTGGTCTGTGTTTGACGTTTAGAATTGTTTATCTAACCATAACCTTATTTAAAGATTGTTTAATTCGAATTGCTGCATTTCAAAAAATTCATTGTGAATTAGGGTTTTAATAATCGACTTTCCTGAATATATCCAGGTGTGTGTTTACAAAAAATACAATTAGGTTAACTTAAAATTACATTGGTGTTGTTTTTGTAGGTATTTAGTTCACTGTCAATGCTGTTATGACATACTGAAAATTAAGAGAAACTGATATCTTAAAGTTAAAGCTTGGTGTATGTTTATACATTACTTTTTATAGGGGAAATTCATGTTTATTAGTTTTTGTAACAAATAGTAGATTAATGGGTTACATATTTTTATCTGATTGGATTATGGATGTTCTCTACTATGTGAGATGTTGTGGAAATAAGAATGCCACTAGACATAGATTTTCAAATACTGATAAGAATGAAATACATTTTTATGATTGTTTTTTTTTAATTTGTATGTCGATCGCCCCTGTTTTGTTGCATTTGTCAATAGTACCTAAAATCAGTTTTTATCCGTCCTATAATATGCAATAAGTCAATAATATATTTTGGTAAAATGTTCTGTTTATTTTATTTCTTAAAATGCATATACGATGTACAAGTTTATATTTTCAGTTTTATTAATTTGGCCTATATACATACATAAAGTATGTATGTAGTTCATTTTAGTAAAATATGGAAATATAAATTTTTGCATCTATAAACTTTTAAATTAATTTGCAGTGTCATTTTAGATGTGAACCATAGCAGGATTTGTAACGAGAGTCTCTGCACAGTATGGACTTGGCATCTAACCTTGATTTGATGACAACTTGACAAGTGAAATCCTAGAATATTATGTATTTATATCATTATTTAATATTTTTAAGAAATAGCATAATCTATTTATCTAGTTGAAACTAATATAGTGCATGCTTTCAAGAGATTATAGTGCGTAGAGTAGAATTTATTTAAGAAAAGCCTGTACGTCATTTGACATATGCGCAAACCTTGAAAGTCAGTGGCGTAGCGGATTTAAAAATTTGTATCGTACTCCCATGGAGTGAATATTCTAAAATCAAGTTTTATTTTGTTCATGGCTTTAAATTTACATGGCGAATACGCAAATAAGCAAGGAATAAAATACAAAAAAACAGAAAGAAAACTATGAAAGCGTAAGAAATAAATATAGGATATCAAAGTCACAAACATCAATTGACATTTAACAACAAATTATCTACGCCACTGATATGCTGAACGAACACTCCTATTCATAAACAATGGACTAATCTGACACTGTTTTAGCCGTGTGCGAATGATAACGTACATGCTCTTTTTAAATAAATTTTACCATACTAAGTTTTAGTACATCTAGACAACGGCTATACAAAACTTTAAAATTTGCTAAGAATACAAAAATTCAATATCCTTGGTTATGTCAATGTTATGTTTATCATTATCAGTTTCAGGGCGTTAAATACCTTCAAACCTGCTCTTAACCGCGCTAAGAAAATGCGTTGTTCATGTGACATACATTCAAGGTAAAGTGCCAAGTCCATACTGTTGCGAGACTCTCGTGATTTTTAACCTTTTAAGTATAGTGTAGATGCAAACCAAATCTATAATTTCATATAAAGTATTAACTTTATCAACAACGGTATTAACACTATTGATTTAGAAAATATACATTTGGGAATTATGTATGAAACAAAATACCTTGTAAATGGCATATGCGTACTCTTTTGACAAAATTTTCAATAACTTTATTGAGTACATGTAGTGGTATTTCATTGATACAGCGTCTAATTTCGGCTTTCAATGCTTCGATGGTTGCAGGCTTATTTGCATAAGCCTATGACTTCAGATAACTCCACAGCCAGAAGTCTAAAGGCGTTAAATCGCAAGAGCGTGAAAGCCAATTCTGGTCACCAAATCGGGAAATGACACGACCAGGAACAAAGTTGTGTAAGATCGTCAATGTTTCACGGGCGGTATGACATGTGGCACCGTCCTGTTGAAACCACATGTCGCCAAGATCAATAGCTTCCAAATGAGGCACAAGAAACTGTGTTATTGTAGCACGATAACGTTCGCCATTCACCGTTACTGCATTTCCTTCTTTGTTTTCGAAAAAAACGGTCCAATTATTCCTCCAGACCATAATGCACACCATACAGTGACCCGTTGTGGATGCATTGCTTTCTGATGAGTCATTCGTGGATTTTCTAAGCCCCACATGCGACAGTTTTGCCTATTAACGAAGCCATCGAGGTGAAATGGGCCTTATCATTGAAAATGATTTTGTTTGCAAAATCAGCAGGTTGCTCAAGGATCCAACTGGTAAATTCTCTTCGCTGGACATGGTCTCTTGGCAGAAGTTATTGAGTCAGTTGGATTTTGTAGGTATGCAGCTGTAAATCTTTCGTCAGAATTCGCTGTAGAGTTCCTGTTGAAATGTCCAATTCTTAAGCCCGATGACGAATTGACGTCTCTGGCCTTTCTGTCACACTCTCGTGAACTGCCATGATGTTTTGTTTTGAACGACTTCTACGAGCTCATATCGTGTGTTTCACATCACTAACCGAACTAGTACTTTCGAGTTTTTTGATCATTCTTTTCACAGTATATGAATTAGGCACATTATTTCGACCGAATATTGGTCGCACTTTACAAATAGTGGCAATTAAACTTTCACTATTTTCATAATAATTTTTGACAATCAGGACGCGTAGTGCTACGGTGTAATACTCCATGTTTACTAACTCCCATCTGTCAACTTCCGATCTGTCACGTCATAATCATGTGACATTATGACTGTCAAACGTTACGCGCAATTCAAATCTTGCGTTCTTATTGAAACACCTTTTATAAAATATTTATTCCTTTACTCTAAAAAAAATAAATTGTGAATGTAACAAGTACTGAAAGTGAGATTAAGGTGTATAAGCTTTATTAACATTGTATATTGTATTCCTTTTTTTAGGCATGGACTAAGATTGATGTTAATTAAATTATCATTAGTAACCAACCCCAATGCACATTGAACATACAGCAACTAAGAGTTTTTATACTGTAAATATAAGTGAATCGTATAACGCAATCGTGCTTTATTTTAACATACAAATCTGCTTGTATTAAAGGAAATATTTTGTAGATTGTCATATATAGGCTGCGTTGTACGAAGCAAGTTGAACGATGGTTCAAAGTAGAACTCGGTTCAATAAGAAAATTTCGTTGCACGATGTTTGAACTACCGATCAAACCTCGATCACGTTGAACGGACGTTTACGTGCGTTCAGATCTGGTTCAAGGATAACCTAACCTCAAAGTTTTGAGTGTTTAGGAAGTAAAAATTATGTATTTCTGTAAAATTAAAAGACTAACAATTAATTTGCACCGTTAAAGCATTCAATTGGGTTTACTTAAAAAAGCTTAATTGTAAGCGTTCTAGTATATTAATTTTACAGTTGTAGTAACATACTATCAAGAAGAATTTTCACTTCAAAATGATGCAGGATGACTTTCACGAATTAACAGATGACGAGGATTTTTTGGAATTGGTTCAACATGAATTAAATCTTAGAGTGCCAAGACGTTTTCGTGAAAGGCCTAACAATTTTGAGAAATGGAGAGACAATGAGTTTTTTGACCGATTTCGGCTTTCAAAACCTGTTGTCCGATTACTGATTGATAAACTATTAGATGAGATCAGTCTTACTACTGCTAGGTACGTTTCTATTACTGTGTCAATCACAATGATTTATGCTAACACATTATAGAAGCTCAGCATTATCAGCAGACGATACGGTTTGTGCTACGCTGCGATTTTTAGCAACTGGTTCTATGTTACGCGTTATTGGAGATTTAGGAGGTATAGACAAGGCAACAGTAAGCAGATCAATCACTAAAGTTCTTCACTGTGTTGCTAGATTGTGGCTTGAATATATTGAAATGCTTACGAACAACGGCGAAATTGATGAAATCAGACAAGGATTTTACAATATTAGCAAATTTCCTCGTTGTATTGGGGCACTAGACTGCACACATGTGAGAATATGTTCCCCAGGTGGCGTTAATGCAGAAATCTATAGGAATAGAAAGGGATTTTTCTCTTTGAATGTGCAGGTTTTGTGTGATTCTGAACTAGTGATTCGGAATATTGTATGTCACTGGCAGGGATCTGCACACGATTCTACGATATTCAATAACTTGCGATTGAGATCGCAATTAGAAGATAAAAAATTTGGCGATGATAGTTTGGTTGTTGGTGATAGTGATTATGGCGTTCGGAGTTATTTAATCACCCCACTTGGTAATCCACAAACTGATGCTCAAAATTTGTTCAACGAGTCACAAATGCGTACAAGGAACCCCATAGAAAGATGTTTTGGAGTGTGGAAGCGGCGTTTTCCAATTTTAGCCCTTGGTATTCGATTACACATTGACAAAGTTTAGCCATTAGTTGTAGCATGTGCAGTACTACACAATATTGCTTGTCGAATGAAGGAAGATGTACCTCCTACTAATGAGAACATTGAAGCCGCTATTTATTTAACAAATAATGTTAATACATTCCTACCAAAAAGAAGAAATAATCCAAATGTGAATACTGTAACAAGGGATATTTTAATAAATAATTACTTTGGAAACCTACTGTAATAGATAAATAAGATTTTTTTGTAATGTTTTACCCCCTGCATGGTAGACATGTGCAGTTTGCTTTTGAAAACTAGTAGATATTGTTTGAATAGATTTATAATAAATAAACAAATTTTGATATGGTATTTATTATTTATTGTATTGTTTATATTAATTATTTCAACAATTGCATTTTTTGTAAGGATAAAATTTCCATTTTCAACTTATGCTCTTCTGCATTGTGTTTAAGAAATTGTTCGTGTTTTTCTTGAAGATGCTTCAACTTCAAGTTGTGCTCATCCAAGAAACACTTCTTTTGCAATTCCGCTAATTCACCTTTCGATGTGGCCCATTTCCCCAAATTAGATCTTAGTGGGTTGCATTGTTTTGGGGTTTCTATGGTCATTTCGGTAATGAAAAATTCTACATGTAGCAAGATAAATAGTATTTGAAAATAGCATCGCACTTCAAACTTGTTTATCCAAATGTGAACAAACCATTCCTATTGCTGATATACAAAATTTAAATAAGTTAATGGCGTTAAAAGTTACTTGTATATGGTATTAATATTAAACATAGTAACTACCATTATCTATGCAAGCAACATAACGACAACAGTTAACGCACAAACTTTGGATACCCAAATTTCCAATACATCAATATTCTTACGTTTTTGTTTACGTGCTTCATTTATTGGAGTTTTCAGCACCTTTGTAGAACGTGTTATCCAACGTTTATTATTCTGCTCTATAAATAATTCAAGTTAATCGGAAATTTGAATTGAATTACTACTCTAACCATTTGTACCGTCTTAAGGATTTCAACCTCATTTTCAATTGTTGGATCGCTCACCTGGCAACTCCTATTTGACTCATATTCAATTTCAAAGTTCAAGTAATCTGCAATTTATTCATATAACATACTGTAGTTTATAATAAGTAGTTACCATTTATGTTATGTGAAACCGAAGGTTAGTTATCGACAAGTTGGTCATCAGAACATTCATATAAACAATCATCATCATATATTGCTGTATTCCCTGTCATCTGGCTACCAATAATCTCCAAGATTTGTACGTCCGTGCTATTGTCATCTACCACTTTTTTAGATGGGCCTTCCCCGTTCCATAAGAAAAACGGTTTTCGTCTGCAAACTTCTTTTTTGATCGTTTTTTTAGGTTACCGTACTTATTTTTTAACACTTGTGCATCTCGATAATGTGCTGATGAATTTTTATTAAAGTCAGCACACACTTTAGACCACGCTGCTTGTATTATTGTGATAGTACTAGCATCAGTCTGCTTGCATTTAATGTCTTTAGCATACTTCTTCAGTAATTGCATTAAAAGTGCTTGCTCTAATGGGATAAAATTTGGTGCTCTCTCCATTTTCATGCTTCTCTTATTATTCATCGTTGCACCTACAATTACCAAAACATTATGTTTTAATATTTAATCCAGTATGTACCTACCTTCTTTGTGCAAAAACTGAGAAAGCTCCAGAACTAATAATCAATAACAAAGCAACAAGAATAACAACGAATAACACAAAAATAACAATTAAGTAACAAACAAATAACAAAGAATTAACAATAAATAACAAAGCAATTAGAACGAATATGAACAATTTTAATCCGCACTACAAGAACCAACTCAAAATAACTAATACAGGAAAACTGCAATCAATTAATATCAAGTGTCAAAAATGTACTATATTCTTGAATTTTTATGGGCTACAGAACTGCCA
This sequence comes from Platerodrilus igneus, assembly GCA_036346225.1. Lineage (NCBI taxonomy): Eukaryota > Metazoa > Arthropoda > Insecta > Coleoptera > Lycidae > Platerodrilus > Platerodrilus igneus. The sequence continues at coordinate 78,446 of JARFIW010001594.1, forward strand.
ACCACAACTGAACTGAGTTCACTTAAACGCTCATAAAAATTTGTTCCAACAACGATATTGCTGTAGAACCAAGTTCAAGTTTGATGTGGCTGAAGTTACATTCAGATTCATATTCACATTTATTTTTAATTCCGCCCAGTTCCAGTGGACCAAATCAATACCTATATGGAAAAAACTTAAAATTAAAATCAAGTTCTTCTACCATCGACACAATGCTAAAAACATCAAAACTACTACAAAGCTGCCGCACTAAATCAATCCACACGGAAACAAAATTGCAGGGTACATTAATCCCCAGATATAGCAAAGAAAATCAACTTCCAAACCAGGGGTTGCATCAAGATGGGAACAGGAAAAACATTCTTCAGCCAAACGGTACTTGGTATCAACTAGCCATACATTGCAAACTAATCCTTAAACAAATAGGAACTTTACATAAAAATATCAGGTGATTTGAAAGGGGATGAAGGGGGGTAGTTAAATACCCAACACAATGAATAACGAATATCTCCTAAACGGTGAGTTGTATCAACTAGCGGTAAATTGCAGAATAATCCTTAGGCCCATAGGTACCTTCCACAAAACTATCAGGCATATTGAAAGGGGATGAAGAGGGTAGTTAAATACCCCAACATAATAAAAAATGAATATCTCGAAAACGGTGCGTTGTATCTACTAGCGGTAAATTGCAGAATAACCCTTAGGGTCATAGGTACCTTCCACAAAATTATCAGGCGATTTGAAAGGGGATGAACGGGGGTAGTTAGATACTCCAACACAATAAAAAATGAATATTTCCTAAACGGTGCGTTGTATCAACTAGCGATAAATTGCAGAACAATCCTTAGGCCCATAGGTACCTTCCACGAAAATATCAGGCGAGTCGAATAGGGTCGAAGGGGGTAGTTAAATACCCCAACATAATACAAAATGAATATCTCCTAAACGGTGCGTTGTATCAACTAGCGGTAAATTGCAGAATAATTCTTAGGCCCATAGGTACCTTCCACCAAAATATCAGGCGATTTGAAAGAGGATGGAAACGGGTTGTTAAATATCCCAACACAATAAAAAATGAATATCTCTTAAACGGTGCGTTGTATCAACTAGCGCTAAATACCAAAATATTCCTTAAACAAATAGGTACCTTCAACAAAAATATTAGGTGATTTGAAAGGGGTTGAAGGGGGTAGTTAAATACCCCAACATAATAAAAAATAAAAACATCCTAAACGGTAGGTCGTATCAACTAGTGGTAAACTGCAGAATAATCCTTGGGCCTATAGATACCTTCCACAAAAATATGAAGCAATCTGAAAAGGGGATGAGTGGGGTAGTTAAATTCCGCAACATAATAAAAAATCAATATATCCTAAACGGTGTGTTGTATCAACTAGTGGTAAATTGCAGAATAATCCTTGGGCCCATAGGTATCTTCCACAAAAATATCAGGCGATTTGGAATGGGATGAAGGGGGTAGTTAAATACCCCAACAATAAAAAATGAATATCCCCTAAACGGTGCGTTGTATCAACTAGCCGTAAATTGCAAAATAATCTTTAGGCCCATAGGTACCTTCCACAAAAATATCAGGCATATTGAAAGGGGATGAAGGGGGTAGTTAAATACCCCAACATAATAAAAAATGAATATCTCCTAAACGGTGCGTTGTATCAACTAGCGGTAAATTGCAGAATAATCCTTAGGGCCATAGGTACCTTCCACAAAAATACTAGGCAATTTGAAAGGGGATGAACGGGGGTAGTTAGATACTCCAACACAATAAAAAATTAATATCTCCTAAACGGTGCGTTGTATCAACTAGAGGTAAATTGCAGAATAATCCTTAGGCCCATAGGTACCTTCCACAAAAATATCAGGCGAGTTAAAAGGGGTTGAAGGGGGTAGTTAAATACCCCAACATAATAAAAAAAGAATATCTCTTAAACGGTGCATTGTATCAACTAGCGGTAAATTGCAGAATAATTCTTAGGCTCATAGGTACCTTCCACAAAAATATCAGGCGATTTGAAAGGGGATGAAAAGGGGTAGTTAAATATCCCAACACAATAAAAAATGAATATCTCCTAAACGGTGCGTTGTATCAACTAGCGGTAAATACCAAAATATTCCTTAAACAAATAGGTACCTTCAACAAAAATATCAGGCGATTTGAAAGGAGATAAAGAGGGTAGTTAAATACCACAACATAATAAAAAATGAATATATCCTAAACGGTGCGTTGTATCAACTAGCGGTAAATTGTAGAATAATCCCTTGGCACATAGGTACCTTCCACAAAAATATTAGGTGATTTGAAAGGGGTTGAAGGGGGTAGTTAAATACCCCAACATAATAAAAAATAAAAATATCCTAAACGGTGGGTTGTATCAACTAGTGGTAAATTGCAGAATAATCCTTGGGCCTATAGATACCTTTCACAAAAATATTAAGCAATTTGAAAGGGGATGAGTGGGGTAGTTAAATTCCGCAACATAATAAAAAATGAATATATCCTAAACGGTGTGTTGTATCAACTAGTGGTAAATTGCAGATTAATCCTTGGACCCATAGGTATCTTCCACAAAAATATCAGGCGATTTGAAAGGGGTTGAAGGGGGTAGTTAGATACTCCAACACAATAAAAAATTAATATCTCCTAAACGGTGCGTTGCATCAACTAGCGGTAAATTGCAGAATAATCCTTAGGCCCATAGGTACCTTCCACAAATATATCAGGCGAGTTGAAAGGTGTTGAAAGGGGTAATTAAATATCCCAACATAATAAAAAATGAATATCTCCTAAACGGTGCGTTGTATCAACTAACGGTAAATTGCGGAATAATTCTTAGGCCCATAGGTACCTTCCACAAAAATATCAGGCAATTTGAAAGGGGATAAAAAGGGGTAGTTAAATGTCCCAACACAATAAAAAATGAATATCTCCTAAACGGTGCGTTGTATCAACTAGCGGTAAATACCAAAATATTCCTTAAACAAATAGGTACCTTCAACAAAAATATCAGGCGATTTGAAAGGGGATGAAGGGGGTAGTTAAATACCCCAACATAATACAAAATGAATATATACTAAACGGTGCGTTGTATCAACTAGCGGTAAATTGCAGAATAATCCTTAAACAAATAGGTACCTTCAACAAAAATATTGGGTGATTTGAATACGGCTGAAGGGGGTAGTTAAATACCCCAACATAATAAAAAATGAAAATATCCTAAACGGTAGGTTGTATCAACTAGTGGTAAATTGCAGAATAATCCTTGGGCCCATAGGTACCTTCCACAAAAATATCGAGCAATTTGAAAGGGGATGAGTGGGGTTGTTAAATTCCGCAGCATAATGAAAAATAAATATATACTAAACGGTGTGTTGTATCAGCTAGTGGTAAATTGCAGAACAATCCTTGGGCCCATAGGTACCTTCCACAAAAATATCAGGCGATTTGAAAGGGGTTGAAGGGGGTAGTTAAATACCCCAACAATAAAAAATGAATATCTCCTAAACGGTGAGTTGTATCAACTAGCGGTACATTGCAGAATAATCCTCAGGCCTATAGGTACCTTCCACAAAAATATCAGGCGATTTGAAAGGGGATGAAAAGGGGTAGTTAAATATCCCAACACAATAAAAAATGAATATCTCCTAAACGGTGCGTTGTATCAACTAGCGGTAAATACCCAAATATTCCTTAAACAAATAGGTACCTTCAACAAAAATATCAGGCGAGTTGAAAGGGGTTGAAGGGGGTAGTTAAATACCCCAACTTAAAAAATGAATATTTCCTAAACAGTGCGTTGTATCAACTAGCGCTAAATTGCAGAATAATTCTTAGGCCCATAGGTACCTTCCACAAAAACATCAGGCGATTTGAAGGGGGATGAAAAGGGGTAGTTAAATATCCCAACACAATAAAAAATGAATATCTTCTAAACGGTGCGTTGTATCAACTAGCGGTAAGTACCAAAATATTCCTTAAACAAATAGGTACTTTCAACAAAAATATCAGGCGATTTGAAAGGGGATGAAGGGGGTAGTTAAATACCCCAACATAATAAAAAATGAATATATCCTAAACGGTGCGTTATATCAACTAGCGGTAAATTGCAAAATAATCCTTTTGCCCATAGGTACCTTCCACAAAAATATCAGGCGATTTGAAAGGGGCTGAGGGGGGGTAGTTAAATACCCCAACACAATAAAAAATGAATATCTCCTAAACGGTGCGTTGTATCAACTAGCGGTAAATACCAAAATATTCCTTAAACAAATTGGTACCTTCAACAAAAATATTAGGTGATTTGAAAGGGGCTGAAGGGGATAGTTAAATACCCCAACATAATAAAAAGTGAAAATATCTTAAACGGTGGGTTGTATCAACTAGTGGTAAATTGCAGAATAATCTTTGGGCCCATAGGTACCTTCCACAAAAATATCAAGCAATTTGAAAGGGGAAGAGTGGGGTAGTTAAATTCCGCAACATAATAAAAAATGAATATATCCTAAACGGTGTGTTGTATCAACTAGTGGTAAATTGCAGAATAATCCTGGGGCCCATAGGTACCTTCAACAAAAATATCAGGCGATTTGAAAGGGGATGAAGGGGGTAGTTAAATACCCCAACAATAAAAAATGAATATCTCCTAAACGGTGCGTTGTATCAACTAGCGGTAAATTGCAGAATAATCCTTAAGCCCATAGGTACCTTCCACAAAAATATCAGGCATATTGAAAGGGGATGAAGGGGGTAGTTAAATACCCCAACATAATAAAAAATGAATATCTCCTAAACGGTGCGTTGTATCAACTAGCGGTAAATTGCAGAATAATCCTTGGGCCCATAGGTACCTTCCACAAAAATATCAGGCATATTGAAAGGGGATGAAAGGGGTAGTTAAATACCCCAACATAATAAAAAATGAATATCTCCTAAACGGTGCGTTGTATCAACTAGCGGTAAATTGCAGAATAATCCTTAGGCCCATAGGTACCTTCCACAAAAATATCAGGCGATTTGAAAGGGGAAGAACGGGGGTAGTTAAATACTCCAACACAATAAAAAATGAATATCTCCTAAACGGTGCGTTGTATCAACTAGCGGTAAATTGCAGAATAATCGTTAGGCCCATAGGTACCTTGCACAAAAATATCAGGCGAGTTGAAAGGGGTTGAAGGGGGTTGTTAAATACCCCAACATAATAAAAAATGAATATTTCCTAAACGGTACGTTGTATTAACTAGCGGTAAATTGCAGAATAATTCTTAGGCCCATAGGTACCTTCCACAAAAGTATCAGGTCATTTGAAAGGAGTAGTTAAATATCCCAACACAATAAAAAATAAATATCTTCTAAACGGTGCGTTGTATCAACTAGCGGTAAATACCAAAATATTCCTTAAACAAATAGGCACCTTCAACAAAAATATCAAGCAATTTGAAGGGGGTTAAAAGGGGTAGTTAAACACCCCAACATAATAAAAAATGAATATATCCTAAACGGTGCGTTGTATCAACTAGCGGTAAATTGCAGAATAATCCTTAAACAAATACGTACCTTTAACAAAAATATTAGGTGATTTGAAAGAGGCTGAAGGGGGTAGTTAAATACCCTAACATAATAAAAAATAAAAATATTCTAAACGGTGGGTTGTATCAACTAGTGGTAAATTGCAGAATAATCCTTGGGCCCATAGGTACCTTCCACAAAAATATCAAGCAATTTGAAAGAGGATTAGTGGGGTAGTTAAATTCCGCAACATAATAAAAAATGAATATATCCTAAACGGTGTGTTGTATCAACTAGTGGTAAATTGCAGAATAATCCTTGGGCCCATAGGTACCTTCAACAAAAATATCAAGCAATTTGAAAGGGGATGAGTGGGGTAGTTAAATTCCGCAACATAATAAAAATGAATATATCGTAAACGGTGTGTTGTATCAACTAGTGGTAAATTGCAGAATAATCGTTGGGCCCATAGGTACCTTCCACAAAAATATCAGGAAATTTGAAAGAGGATGAAGGGGGTAGTTAAATACCCCAACAATAAAAAATGAATATTTCCTAAACGGTGCGTTGTATCAGCTAGCGGTAAATTGCAAAATAATCCTTAGTCCCATACGTACCTTCCACAAAAATATCAAGCAATTTGAAAAGAGGATGAGTGGGGTAGTTAAATTCCGCAACATAATAAAAAATGAATATATCTTAAACGGTGTGTTGTATCAACTAGTGGTAAATTGCAGAATAATCCTTGGGCCCATAGGTACCTTCCACAAAAATATCAGGCGATTTCAAAGGGGATGAAGGGGGTAGTTAAATACCCCAACAATAAAAAATGAATTGTCATAGTCATTGTCATAGTCATTGTCATAGTCATTATCATAGTCATTGTCATAGTCATTGTCATAGTCATTGTCATAGTCATTGTCATAGTCATTGTCATAGTCATTGTCATAGTCATTGTCATAGTCATTGTCATAGTCATTGTCATAGTCATTGTCATAGTCATTGTCATAGTCATTGTCATAGTCATTGTCATAGTCATTGTCATAGTCATTGTCATAGTCATTGTCATAGTCATTGTCATAGTCATTGTCATAGTCATTGTCATAGTCATTGTCATAGTCATTGTCATAGTCATTGTCATAGTCATTGTCATAGTCATTGTCATAGTCATTGTCATAGTCATTGTCATAGTCATTGTCATAGTCATTGTCATAGTCATTGTCATAGTCATTTGTCATAGTCATTGTCATAGTCATTGTCATAGTCATTGTCATAGTCATTGTCATAGTCATTGTCATAGTCATTGTCATAGTCATTGTCATAGTCATTGTCATAGTCATTGTCATAGTCATTGTCATAGTCATTGTCATAGTCATTGTCATAGTCATTGTCATAGTCATTGTCATAGTCATTGTCATAGTCATTGTCATAGTCATTGTCATAGTCATTGTCATAGTCATTGTCATAGTCATTGTCATAGTCATTGTCATAGTCATTGTCATAGTCATTGTCATAGTCATTGTCATAGTCATTGTCATAGTCATTGTCATAGTCATTGTCATAGTCATTGTCATAGTCATTGTCATAGTCATTGTCATAGTCATTGTCATAGTCATTGTCATAGTCATTGTCATAGTCATTGTCATAGTCATTGTCATAGTCATTGTCATAGTCATTGTCATAGTCATTGTCATAGTCATTGTCATAGTCATTGTCATAGTCATTGTCATAGTCATTGTCATAGTCATTGTCATAGTCATTGTCATAGTCATTGTCATAGTCATTGTCATAGTCATTGTCATAGTCATTGTCATAGTCATTGTCATAGTCATTGTCATAGTCATTGTCATAGTCATTGTCATAGTCATTGTCATAGTCATTGTCATAGTCATTGTCATAGTCATTGTCATAGTCATTGTCATAGTCATTGTCATAGTCATTGTCATAGTCATTGTCATAGTCATTGTCATAGTCATTGTCATAGTCATTGTCATAGTCATTGTCATAGTCATTGTCATAGTCATTGTCATAGTCATTGTCATAGTCATTGTCATAGTCATTGTCATAGTCATTGTCATAGTCATTGTCATAGTCATTGTCATAGTCATTGTCATAGTCATTGTCATAGTCATTGTCATAGTCATTGTCATAGTCATTGTCATAGTCATTGTCATAGTCATTGTCATAGTCATTGTCATAGTCATTGTCATAGTCATTGTCATAGTCATTGTCATAGTCTTTTTTTTTTTTTTTTTTTTTATTTGTTATTAGTTATATCTTACATTAAGATGTAGTATGAAATCAACATTGAATATTTAAGTTTGTCAAGTATGATTCTCACATGATTATATAGTTGATATGCTTTTATATTTTTATTGTCATCATTGTCATAGTCATTGTCATAGTCATTGTCATAGTCATTGTCATAGTCATTGTCATAGTCATTGTCATAGTCATTGTCATAGTCATTGTCATAGTCATTGTCATAGTCATTGTCATAGTCATTGTCATAGTCATTGTCATAGTCATTGTCATAGTCATTGTCATAGTCATTGTCATAGTCATTGTCATAGTCATTGTCATAGTCATTGTCATAGTCATTGTCATAGTCATTGTCATAGTCATTGTCATAGTCATTGTCATAGTCATTGTCATAGTCATTGTCATAGTCATTGTCATAGTCATTGTCATAGTCATTGTCATAGTCATTGTCATAGTCATTGTCATAGTCATTGTCATAGTCATTGTCATAGTCATTGTCATAGTCATTGTCATAGTCATTGTCATAGTCATTGTCATAGTCATTGTCATAGTCATTGTCATAGTCATTGTCATAGTCATTGTCATAGTCATTGTCATAGTCATTGTCATAGTCATTGTCATAGTCATTGTCATAGTCATTGTCATAGTCATTGTCATAGTCATTTGTCATAGTCATTGTCATAGTCATTGTCATAGTCATTGTCATAGTCATTGTCATAGTCATTGTCATAGTCATTGTCATAGTCATTGTCATAGTCATTGTCATAGTCATTGTCATAGTCATTGTCATAGTCATTGTCATAGTCATTGTCATAGTCATTGTCATAGTCATTGTCATAGTCATTGTCATAGTCATTGTCATAGTCATTGTCATAGTCATTGTCATAGTCATTGTCATAGTCATTGTCATAGTCATTGTCATAGTCATTGTCATAGTCATTGTCATAGTCATTGTCATAGTCATTGTCATAGTCATTGTCATAGTCATTGTCATAGTCATTGTCATAGTCATTGTCATAGTCATTGTCATAGTCATTGTCATAGTCATTGTCATAGTCATTGTCATAGTCATTGTCATAGTCATTCTGTCATAGTCATTGTCATAGTCATTGTCATAGTCATTGTCATAGTCATTGTCATAGTCATTCATAGTCATTGTCATAGTCATTGTCATAGTCATTGTCATAGTACATTGTCATAGTAACATTGATCATAGTCAAGTTGTCATAGGTCATTGTCATAGTCATTGTCATAGTCATTGTCATAGTCATTGTCATAGTCATTGTCATAGTCATTGTCATAGTCATTGTCATAGTCATTGTCATAGTCATTGTCATAGTCATTGTCATAGTCATTGTCATAGTCATTGTCATAGTCATTGTCATAGTCATTGTCATAGTCATTGTCATAGTCATTGTCATAGTCATTGTCATAGTCATTGTCATAGTCATTGTCATAGTCATTGTCATAGTCATTGTCATAGTCATTGTCATAGTCATTGTCATAGTCATTGTCATAGTCATTGTCATAGTCATTGTCATAGTCATTGTCATAGTCATTGTCATAGTCATTGTCATAGTCATTGTCATAGTCATTGTCATAGTCATTGTCATAGTCATTGTCATAGTCATTGTCATAGTCATTGTCATAGTCATTGTCATGTCATTGTCATAGTCATTGTCATAGTCATTGTCATAGTCATTGTCATAGTCATTGTCATAGTCATTGTCATAGTCATTGTCATAGTCATTGTCATAGTCACAAAAATATCAGGAAATTTGAAAGAGGATGAAGGGGGTAGTTAAATACCCCAACAATAAAAAATGAATATTTCCTAAACGGTGCGTTGTATCAGCTAGCGGTAAATTGCAAAATAATCCTTAGTCCCATACGTACCTTCCACAAAAATATCAAGCAATTTGAAAAGAGGATGAGTGGGGTAGTTAAATTCCGCAACATAATAAAAAATGAATATATCTTAAACGGTGTGTTGTATCAACTAGTGGTAAATTGCAGAATAATCCTTGGGCCCATAGGTACCTTCCACAAAAATATCAGGCGATTTCAAAGGGGATGAAGGGGGTAGTTAAATACCCCAACAATAAAAAATGAATATCTCCTAAACGGTGCGTTGTATCAACTAGCGGTAAATACCAAAATGATCCTTAAACAAATAGGTACTTTACATAAAAATATCAGGCGATTTGAAAGGGGGTGGAGGCGGTAGTATAATACCCCAACATAATAAAAAATGCATATCTCCTAAACGATGCGTGGTATTAACTAGCGGTAAATTGCAAAGTAATCCTTAGACAAATAGGTGCCTTCCATAAAAATAGAAGGAGGTTTAAAAAGAGATGTAAATTACAAACCAATGATCGCACAGATTTTGTATTTTTAGCAATATAATTTTTTACAACTCACATCACCCATAAGAATTTATTTTTATATATGCCAAAAATATATCACATACTACTACTTGATATAATTAATAACAATTAAAGATTCATTCATTCGAAGTAAAAACTGGCACAAATCTTTGATTAACATGTTTGGTGTAATTAACACTTTCGGTAGAATCAAATCTCTCCATCCCACTTTGGCAGCCAATTGCAGTGGGTATAGGTGGGACTTCCAGAATTCTCCATTCTGTAGACTCTATGTGCTAACAGAAGTTTTCTTTCAGCTTTGCCTAACACGTATACATCAATTAACTTATCTAAAAAATAATCCTTGGCCAAAGGAAAAATAACGATACGAACAGAAAAATGCAAGCTTAATTTTGACTCATGACTTTTATCTTCGCAATTGGTTTACATAGACACCGTATATTTGATTTCTTCAATGCCGTACTCAAAGGTACTACATTGCCAGGAGGTAAGTTTTATTTCCCTGGGAATTTGAATTTTGCCCAACTCTTGGTGTTCCAAGCAAGGTACGGATTTTTAACGTGAATGACAACACACACATCTGACCTACATTTTGCCTCTCATCCGAACGAGGGCGTATTTTTGTGAAGTGCTTGCTTTAACATTATTCAAACGGTCTGTGTAGGGAATTGAACCCGGGGATCTTAAGATTAGTGGTCATCCGCGAACCAACTATAATCCACGGAGGTGCAGATATTATGTTTACATAGATACCGCGATCCATACAATGTTCTGGTAACGAAAAGAACGTAGCTAGTTGGAAGAATCGATGTTTTTCAAAACGATTATAGATAGGTATAAGACATAAGAAAAGTGAGAAGTTTTTTAATCCTAAATAAAGCAAAAATAAATATACAGAGTGTGCTATTTAAAAAAGTAAAAAAACTTATTTTGAAGGTTTCCTAATTTAGGCGGTTATAATAAACTGTTGAAAAAATGAAGAATATTTCTGGAGCTAAACATTAATATAATAGCAGTTCTTCCTTCTAACAAATATCAAAACATTAAAGGCTTGAATTATAAAATATCAAGAAAAAAAACTGTTCATTTTCCAACTCCATGAAAATGCCAATTATATTCTTTAAATGGGAATGTCTTAAACATTATCATCTTTCCGATGCATTCTGTATAACTTTCAATATTTTTAAAATATGGGCGTTTCTTACCTCTAGCCTATGACCGATACGTGTACACAATTAATATTACTTAAGTGAAAACCTACTTTATCGTTGGGACATCCTGGACATTGCTTATGCATAGAATATTTTAATACTTGCTTTAAATATTCGATACATAATCTAAAAGTATTATTGTGCTCTGTGGGAATACGGGTTTGTTTTAATTGTATTTTGCTGGGGGCGTCTCGTAATTTCTGTTAACAATTGTGAAAACCAGTAAAGTACAATAGCTACCTACCTGAAGTTTTGAAGCATCTAAGTAAAAGTCTTTGATCGTTTTCTTAGAAATGCCACCAAATCAGGCATAAACCGTGAACTTATTATTTGTTGAAATCGTAAATTATTTTACTATCAACGAACAGAGTACCTATTTGTATAGAGGGTTGTGTTATTAAGTACTTATCTGCAACTCTAATTCAAATTTACCTTTTGGAAAGTCAGTGATTCATATTATGGGTTTTTGCTCATGTTGCCCAATGTCTTACAAATAAATTGATTGAAAAGTTTAGAACGACACGCAATAGATATCACACACAAAATACCCAAGAATTTCTTAATTTCAGAAAGTGGTCACCAGTACAAATCAAAAAATATGCTAAACAAAGGGATTCCTTAAACTATGGTCCTTTATTCAGAAGAACTGTTTTACAAATGTTTTATATGTGGTATTCAGTTACGTGAAAATTATATTTAATGCCAAATTTACCAAAGATGGGTTCATTTCGAAAACTGTGCTAGACCAGAATTGCTAAAGCTTATTACGTTTTAAAAATCGATAATTCTTACAATTAAGAAGTCGGTAATCCAGTTAAAAAAGTCGGTAAATACATCGCGCAAGCGCAATGAATAAGAAAGCGAGCAACGCCCCTGGCGGATGATAACGACAACCTTATTACAGATTCCGCGTTGCCAACTGCCAATGACGTCACCAATGCACAAATTATATTGCGTAATAATCGGAAATATAAAAATTTAAACAAAAGTTCATATCAGTGAACAAATTAAACACTGTACTACTTACCCCGGAAATCCGAACGTTCTGCGGGGTTGAGCTAAAGTTGGCCTCTATCAAGGTCCATCAGGGCTCCATCCCGGAGTAATTAAAGATGGTAACTTGTTCATCTCGGGTCGTGGAGTCCGGTTTGCCAAGGCTGCAAATTACCTACCTATGCAAGGATCGGATAAGGAAAATAAGGTATAAAGGGCGACAACAAAGATAATTAGGCAAAGGAAATCTACATAGATAAGATAAGCACGATACAATACCTCAAAGCGTTCACTCCACTCGAAGGCACGGGCTAAAAAGCCACGTTCAAGCGTCTAACGGAAACCTCTCACCACTTTTTGTCTTTTTCACGTCGGCGCGAAGTTATTCGTCCAACCCTCTCGCGTCGCGCGATCTGCGCAAACGCACTATGACGTAGCGAAAATACGCGCCTAGTCTTTTAAAATTCCGCGCACCGCGTCTTTTGAAATTTATGGCGCGAAACCTCCGCACATCAAACCCAACCCAAAACAATGCTTAAGTGCCAATTGGCACGTAACAAGCTGCTACTTTTGAAGAAGCAAGTAAAGATGAATTCATTTATGAATGCCCTGCGTGCATTGCTAACAACTTTGTATATGTTCACTTCCGCAAAACATGTCCCCTAGATTTAAACTATCTGCTTTTCGGCATATAAAAGACACGGCACGTATATCAGAAAATTTTCCGCTAACTATTCTACCTCATCTGACACTAACAAATTTAGCAATACACAAACTTTTAATATTGTATAGAAAAGACTTACAGAACACCTATAGTAAATCAATTAAATCCACACTATCTGAAATATATAATGAAGATTCCAAAAATATATTAAAATCTCTACAAGAAGATATATGTAGACTACCTACTAATGAACTGATGAATGAATTTGATTCTATGGAAGTAAAAGATAGAGAACACTGTTTTATAGCCATGTGTGTAAACTTCAGTAAAACACTGATTAAATATTTTTATGGGGACGTTGATTATATTAAAAAAAAATACAGATCAACTTCCAATAGGGGATCCATCATGTATTTGCAAAAACATTTTGAAATAAATAAATGATCATTATCGAGCATGTGCATATGTATACCCTGACACTAATATTAATTATTCTGCAGTATATAAGTGAATTTGTTGTTATATCGCTAGGATATTTGAATGTTCTACGAACAAATTTTAATTATAAGAAGAAAAAAATTATAATATTGCATATGTGTTCACAGTTGTGAATAATAAGTTTAGTAAAAACATATATTATAATATAATTACACCTGTTAAAGTCATCAACTAATTTAATGTTGTATTACGGAGAATAAGTGCGAATAATGCTCTACATTTAATACATTTCTACAATTAAATCAAATTCAAATCGCTCGATATTTTTATGTAAAGTACCTATTTGTTTAAGGAATATTTTGGTATTTAACGCTAACTGATATTTATTTTTTATTGTGTTGGGGTATTTAACTACCCCTTCATCCCCTTTCAAATCTACTGTTATTTTTATGGATGGTACCTACGGGCCTAGGGATTATTCTGCAATTTACCACTAGTTGATACAACGCACCGTTTAAGAGATATTCATTTTTTATTGTGTTTGGGTATTTAACTATCCCCTCAACCCCTTTCAAATCGCCTGATATTTTTGTGGAAGGTATCTATGGGCCTAAGGATTATTCTGCAATTTACCGCTAGTTGATACAACGCACCGTTTAAGAGATATTCATTTTTTATTGTGTTGGGGTATTTAACTACCCCACTCATCCCCTTTCAAATCGCCTGATATTTTTGTGGAAAGTACCTATAGGCCTAAGGATTATTCTGCAATTTACCACTAGTTGATACAACGCACCGTTTAGGATATATTCATTTTTTATTATGTTGGGGTATTTAACTACCCCACTTATCCCCTTTCAAATCGCTTGATATTTTTGTTAAAGGTACCTATTTGTTTAAGGAATTCCGCTAGTTGATACAACGCACCGTTTAGGAGATATTCATTTTTTATTATGTTGGGGTATTTAACTACACCCCCCCCACCCTTTCAAATCGCCTGACATTTTTGTGGAAGGTACCTATGGGCCTAGGGATTATTCTGCAATTTACCGCTAGTTGATACAACGCACCGTTTAGGAGATATTCATTTTTTATTGTGTTTGAGTATTTAACTACCCCCTCAACCCCTTTCAATTCGCCTGATATTTTTGTGGAAGGTACCTATGGGCCCAAGGATTATTCTGCAATTTACCACTAGTTGATACAACGCACCGTTTAAGAGATATTCATTTTTTATTATGTTGGGGTATTTAACTACCCCCTTCATCCCCTTTCAAATTGCCTGACATTTTTGTGGAAGGTACCTATGGGCCTAGGGATTATTCTGCAATTTACCGCTAGTTGATACAACGCACCGTTTAGGAGATATTCATTTTTTATTGTGTTGGGGTATTTAACTACCCCCTCAACCCCTTTCAATTCGCCTGATATTTTTGTGGAAGGTACCTATGGGCCCAAGAATTATTCTGCAATTTACCACTAGTTGATACAACGCACCGTTTAAGAGATATTCATTTTTTATTGTGTTGGGGTATCTAACTACCCCCTCAACCCCTTTCAAATTGCCTGATATTTTTGTAAGGTACCTATGGGTCTAAGGATTATTCTGCAATTTACCGCTAGTTGATACAACGCATTGTTTAAGCGATATTAATTTTTTATTGTGTTGGGGTATTTAACTATCCCCCTTTATCCCTTTTCAAATCGCCTGATATTTTTGTGGAAGGTACCTATGGGCCTAAGGATTATTCTGCAATTTACCGCTAATTGATACAACGCACCGTTTAGGAGATATTCTTTTTTTTGTGTTGGGGTATTTATCTTCCCCCCCTTCATCCCCTTTCAAATAGCCTGATATTTATATGTTAAGTTCCTGTTTATTTAAGGATTAGTTTGCAATTTATGGCTAGTTGATACCACGCACCGTTTGGCTGAAAAATGATTTTCCTGTTCCCATCTTGAAGCACATCCCCTGGTTTGGAAGTTGATTTTTTTGCTATATTTGGGGATCAATCTACCCTGCGATTTTGTTTCCGTGTGGATTGATTTAGTGCGGCGGCTTTGTAGTAGTTTTGATGTTTTCTTAACATTGTATCGATGGTAGAAGATCTTGATTTTAATTTTAAGTTTTGTCCATATAGGTATTGATTTGGTCCACTGGAACTGGGCAGGATTAAAAAGAAATGTGAATATGAATCTGAATGTAACTTCAGCCACATCAAGTTTGAACGTAGGTTCAGTTGAACGTTAGATCAAAGCTTTCGTACAACGCAGCCATAGTTAATTTAAAAGTAGGTTTCACTGTCACTATCTACATGAATAACTAACTCATTAACGGTTATGTCCAATGCTTTTTCACGTTTATACCAATCAGTCACCAGTTTCTTTGTATGTCTAATACATTTTTTCCAAACTTCTTCTGAATATTGATGTAGTGCTTTTTCCTATATTGCGAATACTTGATTGTCACCTTAACCACCACTTCCCATATGTTTATTGTAATAACCTTTTGCATGTGCGCAAACCATTTGTACTGGATTGAATTGGTGGTGATATGATATCTCAGAAACTCGTCTACGTTGTAACTTTTCTTTTCTGTATAAATTTACTATAGACTTTACAATTTCTAAATAGACCTCGTCATTCGCGATGTCACACACGTACTAACTATTTATACAGACGTTTGTCAATAATAAACCGTTAGTTGTTGCCCATACGCCGATGGGGTAACATCTCGCGTATTCAGACCACCGCCTTCGGGCGTTCAAAGGTGGGCAGCGGAACGGTGACGTCCTGAGGGAGTTCTCCAGCTATGCGGGGTGCCGAGGAATGGGTACACAAGTGAAGTCGTCGGGGATGCACATCCGTCAGTCCTGTTTAGACGAGCTACCTGACGATGGAGCGGCCTGTGGCGAGTAGCCAGTCCTGTTAGGCGAAAACCACAGGCCAGTGGACCCAGGATCCGGAATACTGTGTAGTTGGGGGACAACTAAGGGGAAGATCCGGGAAACTGCCCACTGCAGAAAATCAAGAGGATTCCAGGAGCAGGTCTGTTGGGATCCAGTCCTGCAAATTTATATATTTATTTATTAATCAAGAAGATCTACCGATAGAAACATCACAATAACTCAAGAAACAACAATATCTACAAGCCGAAAAACTCTCGAGTTACAAGGCATTTTTAACGACGCTGAGAGCGTCGTGTCCAGCTACTGCGGTTTAATAAACCGTAAAATAAAATACTTACGCTACGGTTTTGATTTGAATAGTAGCAATGAGTAGCGTTGCCAACAATTCTAGCGGAATTTTAATTGATTTGACTTTTAATTTTTAGGTTATGTTTTTTAGTTATTCATACATCTCATGCACTTTTTATTTCTATTCGTTCATAATTTGATCAGTTTTTGCTTCAAACAGTTCTTTTCAGAACTCATATTAGTGTTACACCGAACTCTGATCACTAATGAGTAGAATTAGTTTAGGCGTTAGGGCTAAACAATTTGTTGTTAGTTTAATAACTTTTTTGAAAAAGAAAGGGATAATGGTGGATCGTTTATTCCGTTAACAGCGGTTTGTGAGGTAGTTTAGTTCATTATTTACTTTAAAAACTATTTCTTATGCATATTTTTAGAGAATGTCGGTTGCTCTGGGTCTTAGTATTGGCACTGTAAAATCGATTTCTCAAACAATTGCGAAAAATGAACCATTTACGTCAAAAAAGCGAGTCCACACAAAGCCTGTCACTGACGTAGATGAATTTACCAAAAGTGGAATTAGAAATGCGAATTATAGGTAATATGACAATCGTAAGTACTCATTTCCAAGTTAATGTATAATATTACATGTATTTATTTTAGATGAACATATTTCTGTTCAGATTTTGTTGCAGAATCTAAAGCATGATGAACTTTTTAATGGTTCTAAACAATCCCTGAATACAATCCTACACAATATAGGATTTAAATGACAAAAAGATAACCCACGGAGAGGTTTAATGAAATTGCCAAATATTGTTGATAGAAAGATACGTTTCTTGAAGACATACAACAGAATAAAAGAAGAGAATCTGTATCAGTTTGTGTTTGTGGACGAAACATGGATTCTTCAGAATGGTGCCATGAGCTGCTCCCGGAAAGACAGTGATTTAAGAACTATAAAGAGTACACGAATTGATGGAAAAAGGTTTGTGTCATATACTTTCTTTTAAAACAGAATAATGTAAATCATCTTTTAGGTACATAGTATTGCATACAGGAAATGTAAATGGTTTCATAGATGGGGCTGACTTGATTTTTTCTTCGTCCACAAACAACCCAGATTACCACGGAGAAATGTATGAACAGAATTTCTTGTATTGGTTTACAAATCAATTATTGAAGAATTTGGAAGCACCATCTGCAATAGTTTTAGTCAACGCTTCCTATCATTCTGTTGTGTTAAACAAAATACCTAACAATTCCTGGAAAAAAGTGACATCGCAAAACAAGCAATTTCTTTTGATGGTAGCACTTTGAAAGCAGAGCTTCCTGAACCTGTCATGATGTAAGTCAAAATTATGTGCTTTATAACATATCAGTATTTATTAAAAATTTTAGGCATAAACCGCCAAAGATTTCAAAGCGGATTTGCTGACCGAACAATATTGACATAAGGTGTTAAGATTTCCTCCGTATCACTGCATATTCGATGTAATTGAAAATGTATGGGGTGTTAGTAAGAGCTACTACAACCAACACGCTGGAAGAGATGGGAGGTCTGTTGAAAACTGTTTACAGATGTGGAAAAAAGCATTAGAAAAAATAACACCAGAAATTTGGGCACATTCGATAGAACGTGCAAAACAAATTATCAAAGATTGTCAAAGATTATCAATTATCAAAAATTATCAAAATGAACGTTCCACGGAGCATATGGTACTGGGAATTGTCAAAATAAGCTCTGCCAAGTTATACACTTCTTTAAGTCCAGATATTAAATCGTTATTTTTCATAAACCAAACAAGTTCAAAAATAGCCATACCTTGAAATTCGGGGCTGGTATAAACAATAAATACTTAGTTCACTTTTAAGAATAACGTAATCGAAAGTGGTTCCTTAAGTTAATCTTAAAGTATTTATAAGTTCATTAGAAAAATTTTGTTGGTAGTGCTTAAATTTTTGATGGGAGATAAAAAAATACCAGTTTGAAAAACGAGCTGTACCTTGTTTTTATCTGTTTACAATATTGTCAATAATTTCATAGTATAGTCTAAGCCAAGTTACCTTAATCACTTCAACACCTTTTAGTTCTTGGTTCTGAATAGTTTTCTTTTTGAGATGTTGCCGATTTCCAAAGTGCTTTAAAATTTACATCATCTCTGTTTTTTTATAGTTGAAAAACGATTTTATTTGATTTTTGTACTACAATAAAAAATGTCCACTGTTATTGTCTGCAAAACATTATACAATACATCTGTGTAGGAGAACAATTTTGTAAACATTTCTAACAAAAAAATTGTTTCAAAGTCGATCAAAAATGATAAAAATCCCATTGCTTTTACAGTAGCATCCGCATCCCATTCACTTAAGTTATTAATTAGCCACTCAAAAAAAAACAACAAATTGCTTATAATACTCGTTGACTGTATAAACTAACCGAGATGTAAAGTTCCATCTTGTAGGGGCCACTGAGAGTATTTTTTTCTGAACAAAATCTTGAAGTTTAATTTTCCTTTTGGAGGAATGTGAAAAAAATGCCGATAGTCCTTAAAGGTCTGAAAAAAATTCTGCACTTTTTGATGTTAAACAAGCCTTGCTGTAGAACTAAGTTTAACACATGCGTATAACAATGTGTAAATAGAGCTTTTGGGTACGTTTCTATAACTTTGGTCTGAAGACTGTTAAAGTGACCACTCATCACAGAAGTTCCATCATATGTTTATACGACTAATTTGGCACTTAAATTAAATTCAGATCAGTTGCATGATTAAATAATCTATTTGCAGTTTTGTCCGAGCTGACGTCTTTAAACCCCACGAAATGCTCACATGAAGCACCATCTCTGACGTACTTTATCACAGTTGACAGTTGAGATTTGCACATTAGATCTGATGCTTTATCCGACATAATAGATACAAAATAGCCGTAAGAATTGCGTTTTTTATTTCATTTAATATAACATCACTTAGTGGTGTTACAATGTCATTCTGTACAGTTGGAGAAGTACCTCGAAACACAGTTGCATTTTTTAAATGTGAATCAAGAAGAGGATCATAAACTCTAAGAACATCCATAAATTTTAAATAATTTCCTTTATTAAAAGACGTACTTGATTCATCGTGGCCTCTCAAGGGAAGCTCCTGTTTGGATAAAAAGAAAATTGCATATATCTCTTTTAAAAATGTTTCTATGTTTTTACCTGTTCGTTGTGTTGGTTTATGTTCGATTTGTTCCTGAATCAATCAACGTCAATTCGCTGCATGTCAAACAATTTACATTTTACAAAGAGACCGTTCGTGTTTGTGTTGTGCCGAAGACAGATGACTTACATCAAAAAACCTATTTTTGTCCATACGCCATTATCACTCGAAGATAATAAACAGGGTCAATAGAACGGTTTATTTAATTTCGAGCAGCCCGTAATACATGGAATCGATGTGCATTGTAATACCAAAAATTGCTGTGTGTAGTCTTTCCTTTTACCTTTATGTTTGGTAATTAACTCAGGTAAAGCGAAACAAGGTCTTCCATTTTTAACAATTTCCAATTTTTCTTGAAAACCTTTTGTTGAAAATTTGTTCGTTAAAAGTTCGTCAACTACACATTTATGGTTCTCCATATTAGAAAAAAACACACTTGTTATATTTAAAGCGACTTCACAAACCTATAATTTCAGTTCCTGAACGCGAGAAGATGATGCGGTGCGGTTATCTGGCAGCACACGCAAAAACCGTTGACTGTATCAGTCAATGCTAAAACGTAAACCGAATTAATCTTACGTACTCATTCAAAACTGTATACTTACCACTATCATAAATTGTCTTAATTCATTTCACTATCAAATAACAATAAATACACTAAAATAGAATGCGATTATGTCACTAAGAAAACACTATTAAAACGAAATTAAAGGAGAAGTCCTTGCCGTTGTATGTTTATATTACCACTAAATTAATATTAGAAACTAATTAAAAGTCAATAAAAAGAAGTTCATGTGTCCAATAGCAAAAACCTTAAGCAATGCACGGCGTAGAAATTCTTTTATAAACAATCGTAACAATTTGTTACTTAAAAACCTGAAAATAAGTGAAACATCTAATAAGACGATGTGCGGTACTAAAGCAGCACAAGGGACCTCAATCCTAGGTATGTAGTTTGAACCCTCCGAGTGAAGCGATGTCAAGCCGAAAGCAATGCAATTACATTTCTCGTAACCCAGTAAAAGTAAAGTATTGTGCGGTCGGAACACATTACGCTATCCTGTTTACAAATGATATTATGAGTAATACGAACACGGCGTTGGATAATATAGGCTGTACCATAATTACACTGAGCAACAATGTTTTTTTCTAAATACACCGGGTGACACAATTTTAATAAAACTTATATTTAGATAATTGAAAATACGTATTAAAATGTCAAACCAGATTTACTAATCCCATCATTTTTAAGGTGTGCGGCGCAAGCTTCACACATATGGAACATCCGCCCCTGCCATTATTATCACGTTCTTTTCAAAATAGTTTATTAGTTAAGCTACCATTTCTTGAGCACGCGTATCCAACGGTTTAGGTATTGTGAAAATCTAATATATATATATATATATATATATATATATATATATATATATATATAATTGTGTGTCTACCTAAAGACACAAGTATAGTAATACCTATATTAATTATATATATATATATATATATATATATATATATATATATATATATTATGTGTATTCACAATTCAAATAATATATTTTAGTTCTGAAAAGAACTGTTTTATAAAATATCCAAGAACATAAACGATAAAACCAAAAATAGCCAAGAACCAGTAGGACAACAAAATGACAAGGTGTTGAATGACAAATGCTTGGATTTGCAAAAAAAATTGGCTGCAACACCGTACAAAACTACCAACCCTTATTGTTTTAAATGACAATATTCTTCAAGCGTAATTCTAGGTATTCATCTTACAGTTACCGACACTTTATTACTACATTTGACGTCATCCTAAGGTTATTTTGAATGGACTATCTCTCCATTTTCTAAACATTAGTATACTCGTCCCACTGTACAATCTAATACACGACTTAACATTTCAGGAGTTATTTTATTGAACACTGCTCGTACACATCGAAGTAATTGTTCCTCATTTTTACAATTTTCCCCGAATACTTCATCTTTTTGTAACCCCACAAAAAAAGTCCAGGAGGGTTAGGTCCAGTGACCTTGCAGGCCACATGCTTTAATACGAGTGTCAAAAATTTGTCTTGGAAACCGCTCTTTTAAATAATGACGAACATCTCTGTAGTTATGTACTGGGGCACCATCTTGTAGCAAACAGCAATCGTGTACAACACCCAACGGCAAATTGTCTAATGCATCTTCCAGGTCGTGTTGCAGACGGTCAAGATAACGGTCTAAATTTAGGGAACCGCGATCAATAAAAGGACCTATTATCCTTGTGCCAGAAATACCACGCCACATATTAAATCTAAAGCGATGTTGATATCTGGCCGTTCTTCTTACGCGTGGATTACTTTGTGTCCAATGATGCGTGTTGCGTCTATTGAAAGTACCATCATGGGACCAAATAACTTTAAATGGAAAATTTACATTGTCCTCACACATCCTGGTATACCGCTCGCAGAAATTTCTTCGTCGTTCGTTATCATTATTATTAGAAAATTTTCACGTTTTATAAAAACGTTTAGTGCCCTAGGGTCTATACACACTCTGATGTCACCACTTGGCTGTGCAACTACAACAATGGAATTCATCCAATCTGTAGGCTCGCTTATTGGTACTATAATATTTTCAGTAAACATTTCATCAAGCTTTTTTTTACTTTTGGTTTTAAGGCCAAAGGGATTTTTCTAGCAGCCGAAATTCGAGGTATAGCATTTTCAGCTAATGTAATTTTATAGCTCCTGTTCACACAACCAATACCGGAAAACACAGATAAATGTTTTTCCACAATTTCCTGGATGCCACTAGGCATGTATCTTGGAGTTTTTGCTATTATTTCAATAGCACCTGCAAGGTATTCAATAGACTTTTTCTTAACATTAGGATTATTAATTATTTTCAATTCCTTAATAGCATCAAGTCCCAACAATGAACAGGCAGATGTTGAATCCGCAACATAAAACAAAAGACACTTCTGCATTTGTTTAAAGCTACATTGTAAATTAATTTTACCTAATATTACAATTTTATGATCTGTATATGAACATAGTGTAGGAGTTGTTTTGACTAACTCGCTGTTGTCAATACCTAAACTTTTAAAGTCATTTAGATTTAATATATTAACTTGACTCCCTGTATCTATTTCTAACGTTACAGCAAAATGACCTATTTTAATTGTTTCCAACCACTCTACTGAATTAACAGTTGCATCAGTGATTGTCCAGACAACATGATCGGTTGAATCAGACTCGTTACTGTCGAAAACATCTAAATTTTCAATGTCATAAACATTCAGAGTTTTACAAAATTTCCTGTAGTGACCTTTCAGCTTACATCTACTACAATATCGATTTAAAGCAGGGCACTTACCATCTGAATGTACTAAACTGCACCTTGTGCATTTGTTACCTTGTTTGTAGTTACTTCCCTGGCTAGAAGGCGTTGCAAATCTACCTTGAGCAGGATTGCTCTTTCTAACTGAAGATTCACCAGTTATGCCTTTATTTTGTTTCTCATGACGTGTTATTGCACTAATAGTGGCTGTTTCCCGAATGATCTCCTTTTGAGTGTTTAAACTGTTTTCCATCGAACTGCAGATTTGAACCGCCTCGTGAAGTTCCAAGTTTTGTACTGGTATAACTTATCTTGAATTCGTGCATCTCCTATGCCCAGTACAATTCAATCCCTTATCAACAAATCTTTTTCTTTAAATTCGCAAGTAGAAGACAGTTGTCGTAATGCAGTTATAAACTGATCTACCGTTTCATCCGGTAGTTGGTCTCTTTTAAAGAATTTAAAGTGTTCGTACACCAAATTTTTAATTGGATTTGAATATACATCAAACTTTGATAACACAACACTTAATTTAGTCTGGTCTTCTTCAGCTGTATATTCAAACGTATTAAATATTTGAATTCCTTCATCGCCCAGAATATTAAGTAAAATGGCAATTATAACATTATCTGCTTTTGCTGTTTTTACACTTGCTAACAAATAAAGTTCAAATTTTTGTTTCCATAGTTTCCAGCTATTAGCGATGTCAACTTTAAAGCGCATTTCTTCCGGCGCTTTGCTTTGCTCCGTCATGCTGCTTTTTGTTTTTTATGCAGGTTTTGATAACGCGTTTTTTAACAAAAAAAAAAGACTTTATTTTCCAATGCTCAGTATTTACTACTAATTTCAACTAAACTGTAATAAATTGCGAGTGTAGCTTTGTCTTTTCATCCAGACATTTTTCACACCGTAACCGCAATTTTTTCACACGATTTTTACCGCTGCCACCATGTTACATTTTATATTAACGTTTTATTACAGTTGCGTTTTATAACAATATCTATTTGACAGACATTAATAACAGCCGTACTGTTGTAACATAGACCAAATACTTTATTAAGTGTACTTTTTACAACTTGTTCATAACGAATTATATTATAACTAAAACATATGTCAAATTGACATCTTTCAATACATTAAAACATCAAGTCCTCTATGTATAAGTAATGACTACACTACTGTTCATGTATACAATACATGACAATAACCATAAAAACACTTGCCACCGAAGGAAACTTCAGATTGAATTCGAAAACACAACACAAATAATAGTAATATGTCAATAAAATTGATTTTGTTTCCACGCCTACTATTTAATAAAATTACTTCCTAAAATGTGAAGTCGTATCTTAGACTCTACAGTGAGACGAGCATATTACTGTATGAAAAATGGAGATAATTTGTTTGAAAATTTATTGTAGGACTGTTTTTTAGTAATTCCAATTTGCTTCAAAACATGATTAGTTACATTAAAATAATTAAATTACTAAAATGACACTAAAATCTTGGAAACTTATTAAGAAGCCTTTTTTTAAATAAAAACACATGGCAGCCGTACCATTCCATACATCACTGAATTTGTAGTACAAAATACTATTTAATAGAGAGCGTATTTTTTACGGGCCATATAAAAAATAAAGTTGATAATGATTTCTTCGAAACGAAACTTTTTATAGAATATTTGTAAACGCTGCTTAAGTGCCTTTTGTTTTTTAATACTTTTTCAAATAACTTAAAAAAAATAAAAACGAAATTACGATATTTCAGATATTTCCGAATATCTCCGGAAGTAAGCCGAATTTTGAGATTTTGCCAACAGCATATTATTGATCCCCAAATTGCACAACTCTTCTGTAATTTAACCGTCTTTGTAACTTTTACAGTTTCCGAGATCCCAATGTTGTCCATTCTAATCTTGGGCACGCTGTATATAGAAGGGGCCATATACCAAAATGATCTTTTAAATCGTGTAGAAGGGTATCACAAATGAATGCGGAAGCATAAGTAAGAACATTCAGTTTTTGAGTATATATAGAAGTTTTGCAGAGCATCCGAATTGCTGTCTTTTGCAGTTTAAATATTATTCCAATGTTTTTGAGAGGAGCTCAAATACATAACTAACAAAGTTATATTTTCAAAGATATAAAACGTGTACGTTGCGTAAGGTATTTGGTTCTGTAAGTGCGAAAAATAAATTATTTTTTGTAATTCCTATTCACTGTACCGCTATACACTCAATTCTTAATAGGTTTAAAATTTAAATAAATTAATCTTATAGATGAAACGCTGTACACTTACTATATGTAAAACTTCTGGTTTCAGGCAATAGGCATTGTTGCTCTGCTATGTATATTGCCTATACTACCAGTATAAGTACTACATTCCAATCTAAATAGAAAACTTGTTTTATTCTTACCTTGACTTGGCTATTCAGCAGTATCAGTTAAGGTTAGATAAAGTGGGGTACTGGTTTCGTTAGTTGAATGGAACACGAGATTATGTTTAAACGTACAGGTGTTTCTAGTAGTCGAAAACGTAGGTCTGATTGGTAGGAGTATCCGTAGCTTTCGCGCGCGCGTGTATTATATTCTCAACGTTTAGGGTTGTTTATTTACATACGTCATTCTGTTACCTTAAAGTAATTGGTGCAATAAATAAACAAAAGCAACGGTTTGTGTATATATATACTACAATTACAGCATTCGCGAACATTATTGCGGTAAGTAAGCATGTTATATTAGGTATTCCTAGGTAAACTTGGGTTGTATGAGTCAATATAATACGATGCGTGGCATTCTCATCGTGTACCATTCAATTATGCCCCTATTTATGTATGATGAAGACGTATAGAAATTTACATATAGGAAACAATTGAAGTATTTAAAATTCAGTCACACGGTAACTTGTAATTAACTAAAGTAGATAAGTGTCCGATAAACTAAGCTAAAGGTGAAGTTTTTAAACGTACCGCCTACTTTACAATAACCTTAAAAGTTGTTATCGTTGTTGAAAGCATTTTAATTAATTCTGATTTGTATTCGAACACTTGAGCTTTGCGTAATCACACTAAGTTTCACAAACTGTATTTTACCTTATTTTACTGCACAATATCTATGTTGTTCTAATATTAGTCAGCGACCCATTGCTAAATTTTCTCCTATACACGCAGAGCCGTGTCCACTGTATCTTGCACCAGGGCTGTTCTTGAGTATCTGCCGCCCGTTTACGAAAATAATGTATTTTGTTCCCACCATGTCGATTAATTGAAATTAACCTTAAATATTTTTCTTTAAATGAAACAACGAATTACAGATAATATAAAAATTACATAATATTTTAATTATTAATTTTACACCCTAACATAATTATTGATACAATAACCAAATGGATAGGTAAAATTAAATACATAGAGGGTCGCCCATTAGTGGGAGGAAGACCAATATATATATATAATATGAGTAATAATAATCTTGGATTTAGGTCATTAGTAAATCTTGGTATATTGGAAAAGTTTCACATATAAGCCAAGTAATAACAAATGTAGTGATAATCTTTTATTTGACGCGTTTCAGTAACACCATAATCAATAAATTTTTCTATAAATACTAAAACAGTGTGTTAACAATTATTAGATTTTTATACAAATATATACATACCATTATGCAATTTTAGTTATAGTATAGTATATGTCAAAACAAACAAATAATTCTACAAACTAACATTTTAACTTGTTCCCAGTTTCGCTTTAATAAATAGTATGAATAACAATAATATAATTGGTTGTGTAATCTAATATTTAATCACTCTGCAACATGGTGTATTCAAATATGTAGGGATTTTTAATAGTTTAAATAATGGTAGAATATTTTTGTTAAAATTTAGAAGATTCATCTTTTACAAATTAAATTATGGTAAATATTCATAGATCCATCTTGGTCAGTTTTTGAATTTATGGTATTCGGGTATTTATATATGTGTAAAGTTTCCATTACATTTCTCTTGTTGTCATTGTTTTCAGTGTCTAAAATATCTACATTATTGAAATCAAATTCGTGTAAGTTGTCAATTGCATGAGAAGCAAGAGCAGTACTTTTTTTATTATTAGTTTTTATGCTATATTTGTGCTCATAAATTCGTTTACAAAGGTATTGTTTAGTATTACCTATGTATATCCCAGGACATTCTGTGCAGTTAATTTTATAAATTATGTATTTTACACTTGTTTGTTTTATTTTTATTCTTATTGTTATATTAATTTTTAATTTTTAGTAGTTAATTGTTCACACATTAATATAACAATAATATAGAACAATAGAAACATACACGATTATCTTACATAATAATTTTTAAACTGTAATACATTAAATAAATTATAATATTTCACATAATTTTTAAAAATAATTTTAAAGAATGACTAACATTAATAATAAAGCCGTTTAATATTTATATTATGATTCTAACTAACATAATTTAAGTAAAATACCCTATACATATCAAAAGAAAAATTTTTATTAAACTTTTACAAATGTACTAAATAATAATCAAATATATTGGAATGAACACATCTTTATGTAAAAATAATCTTATCTATACTGATACTGCTTGGACATATTAACACTATTATAAATTTCGCCATTCATTATGGTCTAGTACAATGCAATATAATATGTAAATAACACGTAAGATTTTGTAAGTTTTATTAATTAACTATATATATATTTTTTAGATTTTTAATAAGTGATCAAGGTCAATAAGATTGAAACGCGTAATATGTTAATATAATTTTATATTTTAATAAATGACCTATATCCCAAGAATATTTTTATTGATTTGATAAATAAAAGGTCAAGAAACATACCAACTATATATATATATATATATATATATATATATTACTCAAATTTAGACCAGGGTAGAAAATTTATTAACGACATCAAATAATTTTAATCACCCTGTATAAAGAAACAAATAGAAATTACGTGCGAAATTTATATTAATTAATTCAATTTTTCAAGTAACGGGTATTAAACAAAGTGTACAAATAATAATTAATATTTAATTGGTATTCGCTAAAAATTAAAGGGTAGAAGTCAATGCCATTCATTATTATTTTAATTGGAGTTAATTGAACCATTAGTAATATATAATAAGCATAAAAGCCTGTGAAAATCCAAGGTTGGTAACAAACAGCTAAAAGGAAGGTTAAAATACCATGAAACAAAGCTCGGAGAATTATATTAAAACGTTCATTGGGAGCACACACCTGCAAACTTTTAAATGTCAAATTCTAATAAATTTGAATAGATAAACATGCAGCTTCTACGTATATTGGAAACGGTCGGATGTTTTAGCAGGAAATGCTAGATGAGGGGTTATTTTACTCAAGTAGGAATCCACGTGGATTTAAATAGCAGATAGTAAAGAATATCGATTTGCATCACTTAGACCAGGGTAGAAAGGGATGGATAAAACGCGTAAAGCAGAGACACTGATAATAAAGACGTGATTTGTGAAGCTTCACTAGGGCTACGATTGGTTGAAATAATATGCAAACATGAGAGGGGAAAGCATAACAGTTGGTGTGTAAAATTAATTAGTTGTTCTCGGACGTGTTGCGAGCCGTGTAGAAATTTCTTAGATTTTCAACTTGGACGTATGCAAATTTAGTAGAATCGCTGTGCCGAGCCGTCGAAAGGGAAAATAGAACGCGAAATTTTAAAAATTGTCCGTTGCGGGACAAATTCGACTTGCAAGCGGGCCATTATATAAACCCGTGTTAATAGGAGTTTCGCTTTCTTAGATTTTTGATTTTATTCAATACTTTAAACAGTTTTGCTCTTTATTTTTTTTTTATTATTCGATACTTTAAGTAGAATACGTGGTGGTTACGTGCTACAATAAAAGTTATTAGTGCACTTAGACAAGATACAAGGTAATAAAGTCTAGTTATATTTGCGAGTATTGCTGTACCAATTATCCAAATTAATAACGATAAATAAATAAATAGAAGTGGGCAGTTTTTGGTATAGCGTGAAAGAATTACGAATTTCAGTGCTATGTATCGTGAGTGTTAGTAATCAAATGTTATTCGTAAACGTGATTGGATCCACAAAACAAGATTTCGATATATTTAGATGAGTTCCTGAGAAACCCTGAAACCGTTTAGACGAATGGTGGGGTAGAAAAATTTTAAAGGCGGCTAGAAATCCGACGACGTAAACATAAACCAGCTGGAATGGTGGAATTAGCAAGGACGATGTACATTGGAGTCACGAGTGCATTAACCTTCAGGTAAATTATGCATTTTTGTTCGTTCTTTGATGTTTTGGTGTGTGTTGAATAACTTTATAATTTGTTTGATAAAAAATGGACAGTAGTAAATTTGTATAAACAACAAATTTTTAATTTTAAGGTAAAATTTTCTTGTATAAGTAGAAAGGAGTATTTATCAGGTTTATGTTTTTGATTATGATGAAAATTTGGGTCTGTCTTTGAGCTCAATTGGACTAACCTGTTTAATTAACGTAAAGTGGTGGGAGATGCTCCCTTTTCTTCAGACTTAGGTCTGCACATATTGTTAACTTAACTAGTATGCATCCTACAAGGACTCTAATTCTGGATGCAAATTAAAATGATGACAAATTTGAACTTGAAATTTTATGATGCTGAAATTTAATTTTGAAATTTTAATGTATTATGAATATTGATGTAAATAGAGTTAACGTTGATGTTTGTGGTAGGAATGTGTTTGTTTTTTTTATGAATGAGGATGAAAGTTTTATCTAGGTGAGCAGCCGAGGCGGAGAGAGTAAAGAGGCGATTATCAGAAGAGAATCACAGCAATTTTGGCAACCCGAACGTGAGGGCTCGAATGATCAGCAGAAAGTACCAGTTCTCGTGACCAGAGGCCCATTTCACAGCAATTTTGGCGCCCAACGTGGGCTCGAATTTCAGATAGTGTGTAACTGTTTCAGGAAACTGACGACCCTGAAATTAGGAGCTGAGTGTGAATATTTTTTTGTAGGTGTGTGAAAGAAGTGTGTAGGCGTGTGTGGGGGTGAAAAGTGTGACGTGTGCAAAGAAAAGAGTGGCTTCGAAGTCAAG
The DNA here is from genome assembly GCA_036346225.1 of Platerodrilus igneus. Taxonomy (NCBI): domain Eukaryota; kingdom Metazoa; phylum Arthropoda; class Insecta; order Coleoptera; family Lycidae; genus Platerodrilus; species Platerodrilus igneus. The sequence goes on from JARFIW010001594.1 coordinate 108,747, forward strand.
AGGTGGAAATAGGAAGCAGTGATAGTGCTTTATTTAAGACGACAGAAGCAGAAATGGAGGAAGAAGCAGGAGGTAGTAGGGATCAGTCTAAGACGGAGTCAGGAGAAACAGGAAATGAGGCAATTTTGAGAATGCTAGAGAGGATGAACGAAGAATCGAATAGAGCGAGGGAGGAGTCCAACCGAAAATTAGAACTGCTAAGCGATGAATCTAATAGAGCGAGGGAGGAGTCCAACCGAAAATTAGAGCAGATAAGCGGGAAAATTGAGCAATCTACTAAAGAATTTACAAAGTTTAAAAATAGTCTTACCGGGAAAATGGGGGAAGTAGAAAGTAGGGTTGATAGAAATGAGAAAAACATTACAGGTCTTCGACAGGAAATGGGAAATTTAAGGTCCGAAGTACGTATTTTTTGTGAAGAAGAGATAAATATAAAAATGACTGAAGTAACGGACTCGTGTAGGGATCAGTTAGGCGGGGTAGAACGGGAAGTTAGTAGTATTAAACACAACATGTCAAGTTTAACGGGGGATGGTCCCAGATTTTATACAGGTGGCGTATTATTGGACCAACATATGAAATTTTATGGCGATAACAGGGTAAATCCACAAATTTTTATTAATAGTGTAAGAAATCTAGTGGGAAATTTATTTGACGAACAGACTAAACTCAATACGATAAAGGCTTTATTGAAAGACAATGCGGAAGCATGGTATAATTTAGTAGGACAGGACATAGACACATATCAGGACTTTGAAAACAAATTTTTACAACATTACTGGAGTGATCACAAACAGGATCAGATTAGGGACGACTTGATTACAGGAAAATTTAAGGGAGAGTTTGCAAGTTCTAGGGAACAATATGCCATCCGAAAATACAGTGTGGCCAAACAACTTAATCCACCATTGACGGACAGACAAATAATCAAATACTTATCACGACATTTTGAACTCGAAATCAGACAACACGTGGCCTTACAAAACATTACAGAACGTGAGATATTTTTGGAATATTTACAGAGATATGACGATGTATGTGTAGGACGGACAAGAGAGATACGGGAACGAAACATTAATATGGTTAGGTTTGATAACAGGACACAGAATTTTCCGAGACGGCCTGACTACAGTAGAAACTTTCGACCGAATTGGGAACGACGAGGACAGGAATACAGAAGCAATAGTGCGACTAGGGGACCGACGCCAAGACCTAGTTACACGAGACAGAACAGTTTACCGGAAATAAACAGGACTGTGACGAGCACGCCGAATAGAGACAGGGACACAGATATTAATACGAGGAGGACGTACGCACAGGTTGTAGAAGGACAGCCAGGACCAAGCACGAAAAACAGGACGAGACAGGATTTTTAGAACGCGACAGACCACTAGATTTCTGTGTAAATGTATATGAACATCCACGTGAATTTTTCAAAATTGAGGAGGAAGTAGAGCCAGAAACTGTAGAAAAATTATGTTTGCCAATTATTAATATAGGGATTTTTGAGAATAATGTAGAAGTATTACTTGATACAGGGGCAGAGACGAGTTTAATATCGGAGGAATTCGTCAGCAAAATTAGGGATAAGGTTTGTGATAGAATTATGCCTATAAAGCGTAGCCATTTAGTAGCTCCAAATAAAAAAAAGTTTGCTGTAGTAAATAGTGTTGTGCTGCTTAGGATAAATATAAGAGGTTTAAGCTGTGAACAGGAGTTTGTAGTTGTACCTGGACTGAAGTTTCAGAGCATTTTAGGTGTTGACTTTATGATGAAGTTAGGGGTTTTGATAGATATGGAAAGGAAGGTAGTAAGGATTAAGGATAGGGTAGTGCCATGGAAGGGCAGTTATGAAGTCACAGAGGATGACACGGGGTTGAGTATTAATGTAGTAGAGGTAGGGGATGATGGAGTTAAACAGATCAACACAATAAGATGTCCAGAGGATAGGATAGTAGAGGTTCAAGCTTTATTACAAAAACATGCAGAATTAGTGGGGGTAGAAGCAAGCACAGCGTTAGGCTATGAGCACGTGTTGGAAGTGGATAATTCAGAACCGTTCAACGCAAATGTTTATCCAATTCCAGCATCATATCGGGAGCAGGTGAAGGCAGAATTAAATAAAATGTTGGAAGATGGCATAATAGAGGTCTCAAACACTCATTTCATAAATCCGTTGGTGGTAGTTAAGAAAAAGGATGATAGTATTCGTTTATGTTTAGATGCAAGAAAAATTAATCAACGGACCAAACCGCAATTCCATTGTCCACCATCCATGGACACACTTTTGACGAGATTAAATGGCAAGTTTGTTTTTAGTAAATTAGATTTAAGGAGTTCATTCTGGCTGATTCCATTACACAAGGATTCTAGAAGGTACACAGGATTTTCCGTAGAGGGAAAAATCTATAATTTTAAGGTAGTATCGTTTGGTTTGTCCACAGAAAAGGAAATAATAATAAATGAGAAACAGACAAGTGTAGGGATTGAAGAAGAAGCAATATTTAAGAGTCAGGATAATAGGGATGATAGGTTTATTGTATGTGGGATAATAGGGATGATAAGTATAGATATAAAAGGAGGAGAAATAGGGATGAAGAGTATTAGGATGGTGAGAAGAAAGACTTGGAGAATCAAGAAAAGAGTCAGATTTAAATAAGAAATGAAGATTAAATGAACAAAATATAGGGATAGAAGTAGGTGTATATAGAAGAGTAGAAGTAAGTGTTTATAGAAAATAAAGCTAGGTATAGGATAAATATGGGAGATAGTTAGAAATAGGTATATAGGATGAGAAGGAAAATTAAAGGTAGGAAGAAAATAAGATAGGTTAAGTGTAGATATTTCTTATAAGATTAGTGGAGAGTTAGGAATAGAATAAGAATAGGATAGGTATATAGGATTAGGTAGGGGGAAGTGAGTATAGTGAAGATTAGTTAAAAGTTAGGAATAGAATAGGTATATAGGATGTATACAGGATTAGATGGAGAAGTAGGATGAAGTTAGGGATAATTTCAGTTTATAAAATTAGGTGAGAGTTAGGAATAGGATAGGGATATAGGATAGGTGTAAATATTCTTAGGATTGGATAGAAGTTAGGTAAGTTAGAAAGATAAGTGTAGAGTGAGATAGACAATTGTTTTTGTAAATTTTTTTTTGTAGTCTAGAGGTTTCGTATTTGAATTCAAATAAGTGGGATTATTTGTATTCAAATAGGGGGAAAATACTCAAATTTAGACCAGGGTAGAAAATTAATTAACGACATCAAATAATTTTAATCACCCTGTATAAAGAAACAAATAGAAATTACGTGCGAAATTTATATTAATTAATTCAATTTTTAAGTAACGGGTATTAAACAAAGTGTACAAAAAATAATTAATGTTTAATTGGTATTCGCTAAAAATTAAAGGGTAGAAGTCAATGCCATTCATTATTATTTTAATTGGAGTTAATTGAACCATTAGTAATATATAATAAACATAAAAGTCTGTGAAAATCCAAGGTTGGTAACAAACAGCTAAAAGGAAGGTTAAAATACCATGAAACAAAGCTCGGAGAATTATATTAAAACGTTCATTAGGAGCACACACCTGCAAACTTTTAAATGTCAAATTCTAATAAATTTGAATAGATAAACATGCAGCTTCTACGTATATTGGAAACGGTCGGATGTTTTAGCAGGAAATGCTAGATGAGGGGTTATTTTACTCAAGTAGGAATCCACGTGGATTTAAATAGCAGATAGTAAAGAATATCGATTTGTACCACTTAGACCAGGATAGAAAGGGATGGATAAAACGCGTAAAGCAGAGACACTGATAATAAAGACGTGATTTGTGAAGCTTCACTAGGGCTACGATTGGTTGAAATAAGATGCAAACATGAGAGGAAAGCATAACAGTTGGTGTGTAAAATTAATTAGTTGTTCTCGGACGTGTTGCGAGCCGTGTAGAAATTTCTTAGATTTTCAACTTGGACGTGTGCAAATTTAGTAGAATCGCTGTGCCGAGCCGTCGAAAGGGAAAATAGAACGAGAATTCTAAAAATTGTCCGTTGCGGGACAAATTCGACTTGCAAGCGGGCCATTATATAAACCCGTGTTAATAGGAGTTTCGCTCTCTTAGATTTTTGATTTTATTCAATACTTTAAACAGTTTTGCTCTTTATTTTTTTTTATTATTCGATACTTTAAGTAGAATACGTGGTGATTACGTGCTACAATAAAAGTTATTAGTGCACTTAGAGAAGATACAAGGTAATAAAGTCTAGTTATATTTGCGAGTATTACTGTACCAATTATCCAAATTAATAACGATAAATAAATAAATAGAAGTAGGCAGTTTTTGGTATAGCGTGAAAGAATTACGAATTTCAGTGCTATGTATCGTGAGTGTTAGTAATCAAATGTTATTCGTAAACGTGATTAGATCCTGAAACCGTTTAGACGAATGGTGGGGTAGAAAAATTTTAAAGGTGGCTAGAAATCCGACGACGTAAACATAAACCAGCTGGAATGGTGGAATTAGCAAGGACGATGTACATTGGAGTCACGAGTGCAGTAACCTTCAGGTAAATTATGCATTTTTGTTCGTTCTTTGATGTTTTGGTGTGTGTTGAATATCTTTATAATTTGTTTGATAAAAAATGGACAGTAGTAAATTTGTATAAACAACAAATTTTTAATTTTAAGGTAACATTTTCTTGTATAAGTAGAAAGGAGTATTTATCAGGTTTATGTTTTTGATTATGATGAAAATTTGGGTCTGTCTTTGAGCTCAATTAGACTTACCTGTTTAATTAACGTAAAGGGGTGGGAGATGCTCCCTTTTATTCAGACTTAGTTCTACACATATTGTTAACTTAACTAGTATGCATCCTACAAGGACTCTAATTCTGGATGCAAATTAAAATGATGACAAATTTGAACTTGAAATTTTATGATGCTAAAATTTATGCTGAAATTTAATTTTGAAATTTTAATGTATTATGAATATTGATGTAAATAGAGTTAACGTTGATGTTTGTGGTAGGAATGTGTTTGTTTTTTTTATGAATGAGGATGAAAGTTTTATCTAGGTGAGCAGCCGAGGCGGAGAGAGTAAAGAGGCGATTATCAGAAGAGAATCACAGCAATTTTGGCGACCCGAACGTGAGGGCTCGAATGATCAGCAGAAAGTACCAGTTCCCGTGACCAGAGGCCCATTTCGCAGCAATTTATATATATATATATATACAGTGCTTCCCAAAAGTAACGGATATATTCGATTAAATGATTATTGACCATTTCTGAGTAAAAAGCTCTGACACGTCAAATTTTATTTTTAAATTGTTATTTAATTATGTAATTTTTAACCCCCCACCCTTCAACCCCTAAGCGCTAGCATCCCCTACTTAAAAATTTTAAATAGCAATGTACCCCTTGTGATACCTCAATTAATAGCATTATTTATGCAGAAATAAAATTTTACAAAAAATTCTAAATCGGTTGATAAGTAACTGTTTTATTCAATAAAAACTTATTCACTTAAAGTGCCAATTATCGGGTATGCCTTGACAAACAAAATGTTTGTAGAGTGTCAAATAAGTTTAGTGAAAGTATGTTAGTTAAGTGCTTGTTGCTTGTTTAATAATAAGTCAGCAAAAATGAGACTTAACGAAGCCGAAAGGATTGAAATTTTAATGATGATTGGCTTTGGAGATAGAATTCGAACGCGAAAAGAAGTTCGAATTTTATTCAATGAAATTCATCCCGACCTCCCCCCCTATCAGGCAATCAACGATAAGCCAAATTGAAAATAAATTTTGAAATATTGGACATGTACGAGATAAATCTAAAGATAGACGTCCATCAGCTTTAGATAAAGATTCAGAATTGGATGTCTTGCTATTTGTGCAGGAAAAAGGAAAATCCACATTCAAGCGTTGCGGGTGTCGCTTCACAGTTAAATGCATCAAAAAGTGCAGTTTATAGATTTCTCCGTAAGCAAAAGTTTCACCCTTACAAAATGCAATTAGTGCAAGAGTTATCAGATGATGATTTTGATAGGCATGCGCAATTTTGTGAGACAATGATGGAACTTTGCAATCCTGGATTGGAAGGAAATATTACGTTTTCTGATGAGGCAACATTTTCTTTAAATGGTACCGTTAATAAGCAGAATTGCCGTTATTAGGCTGATAAAAATCCCCATTGGCTGATGGAAGCAAATACACAATTTCCACAAAAAGTTAATGTTTGGGCGGGGATAGGGGGTAATAAAGTTATTGAACCATACCTTTTTGAGAGAACACTCAATGGAGAACAATATCTAAATTTTCTCCAATTTGAATTAATTCCGGCTTTAGCGGTACTACATTCGAATGCAGAAGATCCTGATTCACCTCATCCCAGTATTTGGCTACATCAAGATGGTGCGCCTCTCCACTATGCACGTCCAGTACGGGAATATCTTGACCAAGTATTTCCTATGCGGTGGTTTGGTAGACGAGGACAAATTGAATGGCCCGCAAGGTCTCCCGACTTAACCCCTTTGGATTATTTCCTCTGGGGTTATTTAAAATCTAAAGTGTATCTGAATAGGTCTCAAAACGTAAACGAGTTAAAGCAGAGAATTCGGAATAAAATTCGCTAATTTCCCCTCAGATAGTAAACAAAGTTTAACAAGAGTGTGTCTCTAGATTAGGACACTGCCTAGCCGCTAACGGACAGCAGTTTGAACATTTAATTTAAATTGGGTTTGTTTTTTATTTAAGTTTTGTTTATTGAATAAAATAGTTATTTATCAACCGATTTAGAATTTTTTTGTAAAATTTAATTTCTGCATGAAAAATGCTATTAATTGAGGTATCACAAGGGGTACATTGCCATTTAAAATTTTAAGTAGGTGATGCTAGCGCTTAGGGGTGAAGGGTGGGGGTTAAAAATTACATAATTAAATGACAATTTAAAAATAAAAATCAACGTGTCAGAGCTTTTTACTTAGAAATTGTCAACCATCATTTAATAGAATATATCCGTTACTTTTGGGAAGCACTGTATGTATATATATATATATATATATATATATATATATATTGCTATGATATTAGAAGAATTATCATGCCCCTACTTTGGGCTGTTATTTTTATTGCTATGAACTGGAATTCTCTTGAAACAACTTTGTCTACCAATCGCAAAATTCGATACGTTACCGCCTTGCGTGTTATCAATTTCCTATTCAACTTGTGGCTCCGCCTTGTAGTATTTAATTCTTATGACCTCGGCTAGCATTCATTTGGAATTATAAAATTCAGTAAATTTCGATTTTATATAATGAAACCAATATGTTATGTACAGCTTTTGAAATTATTCGAAATACACTTTTCAATCAGTTAATTTTATAAATCTCATTTATTAACAATCATTTACTCAAAACCTAAAGTCACCAAAAAAAAAACTTATTATCTTTACCAACAAAGTGTAGAATATTCTAAACCTGTTATCATATTACTCATTCTATACGTATGCAACCTCTTTTGTTGACTTTTTCACAAGCATATCATATTTAGCAAATTCAATATTAAAAATAAAAATTTATATAGAAAAACAAAATGTCTTATAACTAAAAATCTGACCTGGTTTATCTTTTTTCACATCGACGCTTCCAATAAAAATAATCTTCCCCAATTCTGGATTCTATTTAAATTATTGCCATTACACTATGGACCACCATTATTAAATTATACCCCAATTTATTGTCGTTCCATTTCAAATTTCTTCAAACTTAGACTTTTATCATTCTTGCCCCAGACTTAAAAATTGTAGTTTGTTTCACCCCCGTACTTCAAAATTGTATTATTCTTCTTTTCCCCTGGACATCTAAATTGTATTACTGTATTTTCCCTGAACATCAGAATCATAGTCTATTTCCCTCAGACCTCGAAGCCCTATTATTTTTATGTTTTAGTCTAAAATAAATTCATTAAAAACGTACTTACGTTTAAACGGCAATTATAATCTTCATATTCGCACTCATTTTATTTCACTTTTATAATTATTACGTATTACTTTGTTTAATGGCAACGCACTTCGGCCTTTGTTGAGTTCAAAACTGACTTTCTTATCAAGGTGCTTGCTAATATATTCTCGAATTTCCACTCCATCCGTGGGTATGGTCTAGAACTCGTCGCTTATTTCTGACCAATCGAATAATTACATTTAGAGCAGTTTCTGATGTAATGCTCCACGATTCCCCATAATCACAACCTGCCCGCAGCTGTCTTTCGTTATCAACATGCTGTATTTTGATAGATTACTTGCCTTTCCATAAACAACTGATGCAACTCGACTTTAAATTTTCATATTTACATGTTGTTCACGCAATTTTTAATCATTTCTCTTATCAAAAAATGGTTAGATATTTGTACGCATTTATATTAACTACCTGAAACTCTATTTCTATATCCGTATTAATCTAATCGTCTGGAACTCCTTTTAAATGCGTGTCTAATTACACTTTATCATTTATTTCTAAATATACACGTGCTTCCACTGAAAAATATCATTATCTGTTTTACCTAAATTAACTAAACTTTATCTACAGGGTATTTAATATTTACTATCCACTTAATGAATGTATTTCTCATTCCTTCGCCAACTATGCGTCTTCCTATGTGTATCTGCGTCGCTTAAAAACTATTTCTACTTTATATACAGGGTGTTGACTGCTTACTACCTACAAACTATGTCCATTTCTTAATTATTTCCTAAATAAGTGCCGTTTTCTGCTGCCTATGATAATTTTTCTTTCCTGAATGACCTTTACTATGAAGTGCACCCTTAAACAACCCCTTATCACAGCATAATTCCCCAAATTAAAATATAAAATTTTATATCAATGTCCTTTTTGGCGCCCAACGTGAACTTAAACTCACATTGGTATGAAATTATTATATTTTTATTTCCATTTTCAAAATCTAACTATTCCTTTATTAAACCCATATTTACATTTTATTTATCTCATACCTATGTCCCATTATACTATACTATTCATACCTATACCTATTCTTATATTCAAATCCTATTCTATTTTTCTATGTATACCTATTCATAATTTTATTTTACATTTCATGCATTTATTCATCTGTCTTTGCATGGGTTAACTAAATTTATTTATTTCTAACTTCCCTCTTTATCACTCTTGAATCTGGGTCCTTTTAATTTATATTTCTTAATCATATTTTTTATATCGGGGTCCTTTTAATTCGTATTTCCTAATTCTATCCTTATTGTCTATCCTATGACCTAAAAATCTAACCCTACTTTGAAAAAAATTCACACTTCCCTAAATTCAAAATCAAACCAGCTATATTCAGCTCTAACAAAATTCTATCTAAATGCACGTAGTGGTCCTCTACACTATTACTAAATATTAATAATTCATCCATGTAGTGGATACAAAATTCCTCATACGGTCCCAAAATATTCTTGATTACATTCTCTAATGCATCCGTACTCGAGGACAAACCAACCGGGACCACCCTAAATTGGTATAACTTTCCTTCTACTGAAAAACCCGTATACTTCCTTGATTCTCGCGCTAATGGAATCAAACAAAATGAACTTTTTAAATATAACCTGCTATAAATTTTCTTATTACCTATTTTCCCTAATATTCTATCTATCTTTGGTGGACAATCATATCGCGGCTTCATTCGCTTATTCATTTCACTTGTATTTATACACAACTTAATACTATTATTTCTTTTATTTACGACGATTACTAATAAATTCACAAAATTCGTACTGGAGCTCTCTATAATACCTTCACGTAACATTTCTTCAATTTTTTCCTTCACTCTATTTCCATATACTACTGGAATAGGATATATTTTACTGTTAAACGGTTCCTTATTTATTATTTCCAACTTGTGCACATAACCCGTGGCAATTCTCGACTTCGACCCCATTAATTCTGAATGCTTATTTAATAATATATTCACCCTATTTCTTAAATCATCTGGACACTTAATATCATCATTTTCATTACCCCCATTATTTATCTCATCACTAAACTGATTAATATTTACGCAGTCGTCTTCTATTTCAATATTCCCCTCTTCATACCATTTAATATATTTACCATTACACTCAATCTCTTTGCATTCCGCATTTATTTTCAACCCCAACTTATCTATCATATTCATCCCAAATATAACATCTATCTTCAGTCCAGGTACTACCATAAACTCATTTTCCCATATTTTATCCCCCATTTCACATCTCAGAATTACCATTTCATTTATTACACTAAATCTCTTATTATTCGGTGCTACTAAATTACACCTCGCTATAGGTATTGCTTTATCCCCCAATTTTTCTCGTTTAACAAACTCTTCCGCAACAAGTGATGCCTCTGCTCCAGTATCAATTAACACTTTAACTATTTTATCTTCCACCTTTAAATTAATTATTGGTAATAAGTTCCTTTCAAATCTTCCTAATCCATTATCCATTTCATATTTAATAAACTCGCGCTGGTGTTCATATCCGTTAATTCGTAGAATTTTCCTTGGTTTGTCCGTACTCAAAAATCCTGATTTCGCGTCAAAGTTCCTGCCTGACTCATTATCCCTGTATCTGTGCGATTCGTATTCCTCATTTCTATACTATTAATATTTCTTGCTTGCGTCCGTCGATCATCATTTTCCTGCCTATTTATTCCTCTATTATTATAATTTCCCTCGTGATTCTTTCTGTCCATTCGTTGCATTGGTATCTGACCAGTATCCCTGTTTTGCCTAAAATCATTATTAAAGTTGCCATAGTTCCTCCTATTAAAATTTCTTCCACGATCATAATTATAATTGTTCCTTCGATAATTATTCCGAGTCTCCTCATTATTCCTTATAAAATTCGTGCGTCGATCCCTAACATTATTTTCCATTTTATAATCGAATTCCAAATCATCATATCTCTGCAAATAATCAATAAATGTATCTCTATCCACTATATTTTGCGTCGTTATATATCGCTTTACGTCAGCGTTAAAATGACCTGCTAAATATCTTATAATAATTTTATCTTCTAAAGGAGGATCCAATTGCTTCGCTACAGTAAGTTTCTCAATCGCATATAATTCTCGCGTTATCCCTTTCGCCGAATCGTATCTTCCCATAATTAAGTTACTTCGAATTCGATTTTGCTGATTGTCATTCCAGAATTGACGTAAAAATTTGCTTTCAAACTGTTCAAATGTTTCTATTTCACTCTTAACTAAAATGTACCATCTTTCAGCATTCCCCCTCAATATTGCCCTAATTAAATTTAATTTGAATAATTCATCTGTAGATCCCTGTATCAACATTTTAAAATTTTTCAGAAATATCTTCGGATTTAATTTTCCGTCCCCGTAAAATTTCGTAAACTGTTCAATTGAAAGATTCGTTTGAATTAACCTATTTGATTCTCTATTAAAATTTATTGGATTACTTTTTAAATTATTTATTTCTTGATTTATTGATCTGAATTCCGTTTCGCTATTTTCTTCAATTTTTCCTAATTTAATATTTAAATTCGTAATTTTATTGTTGGCCTCGCTTTCGTACTCTTCTTGTTTCGTTTTAACTAAAGTAATATGGTCCCATAAACCGTCTATTTCTTCAGAAACCTTCCCAATTCTTTCATTCAATTGTGCCTTAATCTCCGCGATAGTGTGGTTCGTTTCTTGCAGTCCATTGCTAAGAATCTTAATCTCATTACCCAATTTCTCGCTGTATTCATCCATTTTTGTTGTAACTGTTTTTATGGCTTGTTCACTCCTATCCATTTTATCATTTAATGCCATTAAAATATCCAACATTTTGGTTTCTTGTGAAGTTCGCCTTTCTTCAATGGAACTGGTTTCCTGAATTATTACGCTCTCCTGGGATCCTATCTCCACTCCTTGTTGTCTTAAAGCTTCCCGTGTTTCCCGAATTTTTTTATCCATTCTTCTATTTACGCTAAACTTTTAAATACTAAATAAATCTACCTAACTTTAATTACTGTACAAATTTCTCTATATTTCCTTTAATTGAAACTTTTCAAATCCCCGGTTTAATTTAATTAATTTATTTTTACTCTTACGGTCGTATTTTAAAATTTAATTTAATTTAATTCGCGCCTCTTAATCTCAGGTTATTTTATTGTGGTAAAATCGTGCTTTTAATCCGTGCCCTAACGTTGGTGCGACATCTTTATTGCCATTATATTAGAAGAATTATCATGCCCCTACTTTGGGCTGTTATTTTTATTGCTATGAACTGGAATTCTCTTGAAACAACTTTGTCTACCAATCGCAAAATTCGATACGTTACCGCCTTGCGTGTTATCAATTTCCTATTCAACTTGTGGCTCCGCCTTGTAGTATTTAATTCTTATGACCTCGGCTAGCATTCATTTGGAATTATAAAATTCAGTAAATTTCAATTTTATATAATGAAACCAATATGTTATGTACAGCTTTTGAAATTATTCGAAATACACTTTTCAATCAGTTAATTTTATAAATCTCATTTATTAACAATCATTTACTCAAAACCTAAAGTCACCAAAAAAAAAACTTATTATCTTTACCAACAAAGTGTAGAATATTCTAAACCTGTTATCATATTACTCATTCTATACGTATGCAACCTCTTTTGTTGACTTTTTCACAAGCATATCATATTTAGCAAATTCAATATTAAAAATAAAAATTTATATAGAAAAACAAAATGTCTTATAACTAAAAATCTGACCTGGTTTATCTTTTTTCACATCGACGCTTCCAATAAAAATGATCTTCCCCAATTCTGGATTCTATTTAAATTATTGCCATTACACTATGGACCACCATTATTAAATTATACCCCAATTTATTGTCGTTCCATTTCAAATTTCTTCAAACTTAGACTTTTATCATTCTTGCCCCAGACTTAAAATTGTAGTTTGTTTCACCCCGTACTTCAAAATTGTATTATTCTTCTTTTCCCCTGGACATCCAAATTGTTTTACTGTATTTTCCCTGAACATCAGAATCATAGTCTATTTCCCTCAGACCTCGAAGCCCTATTATTTTTATGTTTTAGTTTAAAATAAATTTATTAAAAACGTACTTACGTTTAAACGGCAATTATAATCTTCATATTCGCACTCATTTTATTTCACTTTTATAATTATTACGTATTACTTTGTTTAATGGCAACGCACTTCGGCCTTTGTTGAGTTCAAAACTGACTTTCTTATCAAGGTGCTTGCTAATATATTCTCGAATTCCCACTCCATCCGTGGGTATGGTCTAGAACTCGTCGCTTATTTCTGACCAATCGAATAATTACATTTAGAGCAGTTTCTGATGTAATGCTCCACGATTCCCCATAATCACAACCTGCCCGCAGCTGTCTTTCGTTATCAACATGCTGTATTTTGATAGATTACTTGCCTTTCCATAAACAACTGATGCAACTCGACTTTAAATTTTCATATTTACATGTTCACGCAATTTTTAATCATTTCTCTTATCAAAAAATGGTTAGATATTTGTACGCATTTATATTAACTACCTGAAACTCTATTTCTATATCCGTATTAATCTAATCCTCTGGAACTCCTTTTAAATGCGTGTCTAATTACACTTTATCATTTATTTCTAAATATACGCGTGCTTCCACTGAAAAATACCATTATTTGTTTTACCTAAATTAACTAAACTTTATCTACAGGGTATTTAATATTTACTATCCACTTAATGAATGTATTTCTCATTCCTTCGCCAACTATGCGTCTTCCTATGTGTATCTGCGTCGCTTAAAAACTATTTCTACTTTATATACAGGGTGTTGACTGCTTACTACCTACAAACTATGTCCATTTCTTAATTATTTCCTAAATAAGTGCCGTTTTCTGCTGCCTATGATAATTTTTCTTTCCTGAATGACCTTTACTATGAAGTGCACCCTTAAACAACCCCTTATCACAGCATAATATATATATATATATATATATATATATATAGTGCTTAGATTTTATAAGGGGTGTCCACCTTTTGTATTATGTTAATAATCATCCAAATTTATAACATTATTTTTATTAATGCTCTAAATCTTCCAACTTCATCGGGGATCTAAAAGTTGTGATACAATGGAAAACAATATTTGGAATGGATTACTTACATTCGTAAAAATAGATTTGCATAAAACAATAAAAAGTTAAATATCACAGTGAAATTAAATATCAAATGTATAACTCTTTCATTATTTGTACAGCAGGTTGGTGTTAACCTCGTGCTAGATTGGATTGAAAAGGATATTAAATAAGATGCAATTTTTGTCTGAATAATTCTGCCATTACATATGTCAGGTGATCAAGGCTGATAATAAAACTTCTCAATTGTTCTATATTTCGAGTATGTTCCGATTCCCTTCATTGGTTAGTGGTTACTTTTTCGTTTGTTTCGTTGATCTTGTAAATGTAATAGGTATAGGTGTATATGCTATTTAGTTGTTAGGTGTCCGTTTTCTTATTAATTTTAGCTTTCTGTTTATGTTTATGATTTCTAAAATTAATCTCTTTTTATAATTCATTTGTTTTGCCAAGATTTTTGGGTTATTCCAATCAATCGTATGATCGAGATTACTCAAAACATGCTCTGCTAGTGCGTAGCGATTTTTATTTGTATGAATATCACTTTTGTGATCTGACAGTCGTTGTTTTAATAAGGTGCTAGTATGACCAATATATTTTTTATCACAGCTACAAGTTAGCTGGTATACCAAATTTGATTGATATAACTTTGGTGTTTTGCTTTTTAATTTACTGTATAATATTGATCCAATAGTATGGTTGTATTTGTATGCTACTCGTATGTCATCTTCTTGAAACACTTTGCCAATCTTGTTTGATAGTCCTGTGAGATGCGGCAGAACTATAAATTTGGCTTCTTATTGTTTTGGGGCCGGTTGTTGTGCTCTGTGTGTTGTGTTATTTTCTTGGAGTACGTTCTGTATTATTTTATTCGGGGAGCCATTTTTTAACATTATGCATTTTGACTGTTTAAAATTTTTTGTGCGGTAATCTGGATGTGAAATTTTTTAAATTCTATTCCTCATTTGTTTTATTAAATTTTCATTTTACTAGTGTGATCTGAATTATAATGTATGAATCTATTAGATGCTGTAGACTTTTGGTACCAGTCTAATTTAATTGTGTTTCTTTCTCTTATTACCAATGTGTCCAAGAACGGTACACTGTTGTTGTTTTCTTCTTCAATTGTAAACTGAAGGTATTTATTATAACTGTTCATAACAGTCAGTATTTCTTGACTACCTCCTTCTCTGGGAACAGCTAGGATTAGGTCATCGACATACTTTTTGATGAACGGTACTTTAAAACTCGGTTTTGGTAGGTTAGTGTCCAGTAAGTCATACATAATATATTGGGCTAAGATTGGGCTTAGTTTAGACCCCATTGCACAACCAAACACTTGTATAAACAATTCTTCATTATAGACGAAGAAATTGTTATCCATAATAAATTTTATAATGTCCACAAATAATACTTTACTTCCTTAAAAACCCTTTTTATTAAGTCCAAATTTTTGTGTAACACTTTTGTCACTACTTCTTTTGAAATGTTCCCATCTAAGGAAATCACTTTTGAATTAGGATCGGCTTTATATTACTTTCAATGTAACACACGTATGTTGAAAAATGTAAGTGCAGAGAAAATGTGTGTAGCTGTTTTAAATTTGGTTTTCTAGTTAGAAGTTATAAAGTATGACAGATGCAAAAAAATATCGCATTCAAATCAATTGTGTTTAACACGTGCACCGTTTTGAATTAGGATCGGCGTTATATACTTTTAATGTAAAAATGTGAAAACCTGAATTCTTTTCAAATGTAAAATACTTGTAGGCACGTTTTGAATTAGGATCGGCTTTATATTACTTTCAATGGAACACACGTATATTGAAAAATGTAAGTGCAGAGAAAATGTGTGTATTTGTTTTGAATTTGGTTTTCTAGCTAGAAGTTATAAAGTATGACAGATGCAAAATATTGCATTCAAGTCAATTGTGTTTAATTAAAGTGGATTCTGATTTATGTTTAGAGGCTGCAAATACACACATGGGCCGGTTTCAATTCAAAATGTGTTCACTCTTGTGATAGGTTGAAAAGTGGGTTGGCAAAGTACGCAGATGGTGGTAATCTGCTATATAAGGAGATTGCTCTAATATTAATTTAATTAGTCGAAGTTTACTGCATATATTAACATAAAACATGTATATAATCGATATTCAGGGATTTAAATACAAGAAAAACGAGTTTGTGTGCAAAGAAATTGCGGTTTTGGACTTGTTGTTAGGTGATGTTTGGCATCAAATTTTTAAACTGCCAATGCAGTCTAGTTGTTTGAGTCAAGATCATATAAAACATAATGACTGGGTGACAAGGAATATTCATGGTCTTTCTTGGGATGAATCTTCAACGGCTGGAATGGTGTCAACATATATAGCGCTTTATTTGAAGCAAATTATCCGACCCGGTGAAGAAGTATTTGTGAAGGGTCTAGAAAAGAAGAAATTGATTGAAACATATATAATGCAAAACTTTGTAACTGATATGCTTGCACTAGGTTGTCCTAAGCTATCGGAGTTAAAATCAACAATCGTTTAAAATATAACATACATTGTTGTAAACACAGCAATAACAATCTGCAATGTGCAAAACAAAATACCTTTTATTAAAAGAATGGCTTGATAATAATAAAAACAATAGAAAGATTTTGTTTGTATTATTTATTTTAATATAATTTTACAATGTTAGCCTTACAAAATTCCTTTATAATAATAAAAACAATAGAAAGATTTGTTTGTATTATTTATTTTAATATAATTTTACAATGTTAGCCTTATTAACTATTATTATAACAACTTCTAGCAAACATTATTTTTATCGATCCAGCTATTGTGTACGTTAGAGAAGCCTAACCATTTTACAAATACTTTATTTCCACTCTTTCTTAGGACTTTTCCTACCAGGTAAATTCCTGGATGTTTAACCTTTGCAACTCCGTTTCATAAAATGCACCTTTGATTTCTTTCTCGTCTTGATCTTCTAATATATATGTTGTCGGATTGGTTACGTTTACCTTTTAATCTTAAAATTTCATTTGACCAGTTTGGCGTGTAACCTTTCGTAAATGCTTCCTGTGTTTATTAATCCTCACACTGTCTTTAATTGAATATTTTGGTATTTTGGTTGCAAGTTTGATGTGGGTAAATGATGATTTAAGAATAGTTTTTTTATTTGATTTATCAACTTTTACAAGTTTGACTCCGATAGTATTGTGGACTGTATTGTTGTATTGTTTCACAATATCGCTTAAATTTTTATCCAATTGTAAGAACCGTTCAGGTTAAACAAGCGCCACATTTTTCCTTTAAAGTTCTAATTACACGTTCCACAATGCATGCTTTCTTTGTAGAAAAACACCATAATGGTTTATGCCATATGTCCGCATTAAGGATTGAAAGTGTTTGTTATAATATTCTTTACCAAAATCAGACTGCAAATTTCTTGGAGGATTTTTAAATTTATTTAAAATTGTTTTCATTGCAGCAGTAACATCAATACCCGTTTTACTTTTAAGTGGTACAGCCCATACGTATTTGGAGAAACAATCAATAACTACTAAAATGTATTTAAATCCTTTGTTTGTTTGCGAATATGGTAGCATTTCAATCAAATCGGTCTGAAGAAGGTCATTTAAACCTTTTACTATCACTTTGCGTCTCTTGAAATTTATTCTTGCTGGTTTATGAAGTTCATTTACTATATCCTCTTTCACTTTTGATTGAGCAACTAACATAATACTTTTTTTCTAATCAGGATTTATTAAATACAATTATTTAAGATACTTCTATGTTTGAATGTCGCGGGCTCCACTTGCTTTGAAAGGAACTTTTAATATAAAATCAAGAAACATTGTGGTATTGTTTATGATAGCACCGCTGTCACGAAAGCTGATTACATCCATACGTTTAAGCAAAAATCCTTGTAACTGTGCAATTACATAACTTTTTCGTTTATAAGAATTTCAATGTCTTGCGGGTATCCTTTAATATTCTCAATGACTGCTTCCTCATAAGGAAATTCATAATTATGTTTAATATTGAAAATAAGAAATGTCTTATCACCGTCGAGGAATGTATTAGAGTAAAACGTTGCTACTACCGTGTAATGTAGCATATGTAACTCAATCAAGGTTTCAAAACCTTCACTTTTGTTTTCATATTCCTGTTCACTTATATCTATTTTACGGTTATGTAAGTGCCTTCCAAATTTGTCAATTGTCATATCATCTAATTACTTTTGCATCACGCAATTCTTCAATGATCGAATTTATTTCGTTGCCGTGACCTGTGTGTCCAGCAGTCTGTGATGAAACTAAAAGTCGTAATCTATCAACAAGTTCATTGGGATCATTCCAATATAAATAATCTATTGCGTTATTTGATACTTCCATTGTCATACCGTCTCCAAGACGCTTTCTATAGGGTAATGTTCTAGGTCTACGGGGTGTTTGGGGAAGTATGCTTAATGTAGATATTATATTTTTGTACTTATATGAAGTATTACCCTGAATTTGTTCTGTTTCAGAATAATATCTTCTATTAGCATTTGTTCTTTTCACAATATCAAGGTACGACTTTAGATCTTGCTGACTGTACCCGACAGGATATTTTTAAACAGTAGTTCGTATAATCCAGGAGTACCTGTATATTTCAAATCATTTATTAGAACATTTTCATCATCCAACGCGAAATTCGAATTGCCTATCATAAGACCATTCGAATCAGGGTTAAACCTAATACCATATTTATGATTAAATTCGTTCTTAACATCTTTAAACATATTGTAAATATATTCTCGAGGTAGCGGATGTAGCTGTTCGAGATAATGTGTCATACCAGGTGAATCGACAAAGCTTTGAATATATTCCTGAGCTTCTTGTGCATTTCGATTAATTTCTGCTTCGTATTCATTCTTAACATCATCATCATTTACCTCTAGGGCATCATTTTTTATATTTGGTATATGCTGTGCAATAACCGGCGAATCAATATAGTCAACGTTCCTTTCTAGCAATGTAGGTTTAATTTTTTTTACACTGCTATGAGGCAGTTCTTCTTCTTCTTTAAATTTTTCTTTCTTTACCGCACTTTCCCCATCCAGTTTATTAGCAATAGTTTCTAATCGTGATGTTATGGGTAATATTGATTCCACTTGGACGACTTCATTATCTTTTAACTGACGCAATTTGTTTTTTACAATGTTTCTTTTCTTAATTAAAATTCTTTTAAGTTTTATCGACTTCTTATTCATTGCGTAAAGTTTATTGTAATAAAAAATTCTTCGATGCTAACGATACTTGCGTCTCTCAAGGTTTAAATATGTATGAAGTGATCAAAACCTATTCGGTACCTTCCTTGATCTGGTTCACTATCTTTGTCTACAACTAAGAAACCGTATTTGTCTCGCCAACAAGCAGCACATATTTCACGGAATTTATCATACTTCATGTCAGTATTGACGTGATCGTCATATATATGTTTTAAGTTTAAATCATCTTGTTTAAATAAAACTAAAAGATTAGCATTATCACGTAGTAAGTGCTTAGGTATACGAGTATAACTTTGACAAAGGTAAAAACTGTCTACTTGTTTATGACGCCCCATACTAAAGTATTCCCTAATGATACCTTGTTTATCGCAAGCTACATCATCAAAAACAAATATAGAATTATTTCGAGCATCAGATGGTGATATAATATTATCAGAACTGGAAAATGTATAATAGTTGATCCCTTTTATTGGTTGCAGTAGACTTTCAAGGTATTGATACTTTGGTTGATAAAGTGATTTAGAATAAACATATACGTTTTTAAACTTTAAACCATTAGGATGTTCTATCAACCCAACCATAACGTTGGTTTTACCGCAATTTGAAGGACCAACAACTAGTCATCGAATAGATGCAGGTAGAAGAACGCTATGTTTTTTCTTTTTAGCTAAAGATTGTGCACCAATGTCATTATTGTTTATGGTTAAAGGTGTTGATTGTTTCACAACATGCATGTTTGCAAGTACTAAATTCGATTTGTAAAAAAGTAGAATTATATATATATAAGAAACGGCTAGTATATAAAGAATCATTAATTCATAATATTTTATTTATTTGCTGCACAGCTTGAGAGGATAGTTGTCCTCTAATGATTACATATAATAATTCTAAAACTACTGGGAACGGACTATTAAATACTGTAATTAACAATTTACCATTCGAAGCGCATATTCCGGGTTACAAATTTTGCGGTCCGGGTACAAAACTAATCGAACGGTTAGCTCGAGGAGACAAGGGAATAAACAAGTTAGACGAGGCTTGTAAGGAGCACGATATTGCATACTCCAAAGAAAAGGATCTATCTAAACGCCATCAAGCAGATTCGAAGTTAGCTCAGTTAGCTACAGAAAGACTAAATTCTGGTGACTCGTCTTTAGGTGAAAAAGTAGCAGCATTTGGAGTAGCTACCGCAATGAAAGCTAAAGTAAAACTTGGTATGGGTGCCTGTGCATCACTGAGAACAAAAAATATCGATAAAATAAGAAAACTGATAAAGAAACGTAAAATAAGAAGTACGCTAGGTATTAAAAGTATTATCAAACAAGCACGTACAGCTTTAAAAAAGTCTAAAGGATCTAATGTTATGGATGCAATCAACATAGCAATTAAGGCAGCCAATACAGCAAAACAAAAGAAGCATATTAAATCAGCTCGTATTATATCAATTCCTAAAACAGGAGGTTTTCTACCACTAATACCAATTTTGCAGGCCTAAGCGCTCTTGGTACTCTTACTGGAGGTGCAGCTGCTGTTGCAAAAGCAGTTTCAGATACTAAAATAGCTAAGGAACAACTAGCGGAAAAACAGCGTCATAACAAGGCAATGGAGGACATTGCAGTCGGAAACGGCATGTACATCAAACCTTATAAAAAGGTTTTGGTCTTTTTAGCCCTGCAAAACCTCAAAGGAACGCAACTTGATTTTACCTAATCGTGCACTAAGCAATGTAGAATTAATAGAGTTTGTTAAGCAATTAGAAGTACCATATTTCCGTGGTGTGTTCATGAGAAACAATCTTCCCAAGAAAGTTAATTTTAAAGAATGTGGTATAATTAATTTAGATGGAATAGAAGGTTTAGGCACGCATTGGACCTCTTACAAAAAGTACGGTAGTAGCGCTATTTACTATGACAGCTACGGAAACCTGCGACCGCCAACAGAGTTGATAAGTTATTTGAATAGCGGGAGTAAATGTAAAATTCTTTATAACATTAACCAAGAACAATCGTACGGTACTGTGTTTTGCGGACATTTATGCTTACAATTTCTAAGCGGTACATAGAACTGCGTATGAAGTTGTCATGTCGTACACTTTTACTCTAACGGGAAACAATTCAGTTTTAACAAGCAATTTTAATCCACCTATAAACTTGGATAATGATTCGGAGTACGTATTAGGATTAACAAATTTTGAGTCTTATAACACAATTCCAAACATAGAAAAAGGAATAAATAATAAATTTTATTATGGATCTAACGGAGAATTCATAGAAATACCTGAAGGTGCTTATGAGATTAGAGAAATTAATAAATATCTTCAAAAAGCTTTAGGTGATAAAAGATGGCGTGGTCGTATGGAACAATCACGAAGCGCTAGAAAGACTCCAGTGTATATAGAAATTACAGCTGACAATAATACACTTAAATGTAGTATTAAATGTAGTCTAGATGTGGATTTTACCAAAAGGATTCAATTGGTTCTCTACTTGGTTTCAATCCACAAAATTGCTAGCATTTGTCACGCATCAAGCAGACTACGCAATCAACATTTGTAAAGTGAATGCAGTTTTAATCGATTGTAATATTGCAAGCGGATCCTATTTAAATAGTAAACCAGCCCATGTAATACACGAATTTTTTCCGCAAGTACCTGCAGGTTTTAAAATTGTCGAGTGCCCACCTACGATTATATATCTACCAATCAAGTCACGTATAATAAATGAAATAATAGTTAAAGTGTTAGATCAAGATGGAAATTTAGTTAATTTCAGAGGAGAACTGCTAACTGTAAGGTTGCATTTAAAAAAAATCTGCAATAGCCATGGGTATTAAGTATAATGCACGCAACATGTCAAGAATTGCTATAAATGCTGGAAATTTCAAAGCAATAGACACGCGATTGATTGTTTCAAAACCGCTAACAACACAAAACCGACAGTTTCTACAATCGTTAGGACTGCATTTATTTAATTAAAAAAAAAAGTAGAATGAATAGTGAAATACTGAACGTGCGTGAAAAAGTTTACTTCGATAATGCAATTGTTAATATCGAAAACATACTCATCAACCTTATGCTAACACATCTTTAAACAATAATGATGAAATTCGAATCCTATACAGCAACAAGATGTATACACCTTACCATCGAAGAGCATGCTGTACATAGAAGGCAAATTAATTAGAACAGATGGAACGCCGTCTCAGACAGCAAAGTTTGTAAATAATGGAATTTTGCTGCTTTTGATGAAATTAGATATGAGATTGGAGGTATCATTGTAGATCGTGTTCGGAATCCTGGACTAACGTCTATAATGAAGGGATATGTTTCATATAATAGCAATCAAAGTAAACATTTACAAAACGCTGGGTGGTCTCCTATGGATGATTCGCAAATAGTTGATGCCAATGGGAATTTTAATGTTGCAATAAACCTTTCAATGGTTCTCGGATTATGCGAAGATTTTAAAAAAATTATTTTAAACATACGTCATGAGTTAGTTTTACTACGTTCCAGTTTTGATACTAATGCTATAATTAATCCTACACTCGATGAAGAAATAAAAGTTGTTTTAAACAAAGTTTTATGGAAAATGCCGCATGTAGTCGTTGATGATACTCAACGAATTAATTTAATAGAATGCGTTGCACAAAATCAGGATTTGCATATTCCGTTTAGAGGATGGGAGTTGCATGAATATCAACTTCTACAAGAAACGAAACGTCATACATGGAACATTAAAACAACAACACAATTAGAAAAACCAAGATTTGTGATTGTCGGTTTCCAAACCAACCGAAAAATAGATACATGAGCAACTACAGTCGTTTTGATCATTGCTATTTAACCAACATGAAACTATATTTAAATTCAGAAATTTTCCCGTACGATAACTTAAATTTGAAGTTCGAGAATAAACAGACTGCGTTGTTATATGAGATGTATGCTCAGTTTCAGCAATCATACTACGAAAAGGAAAATGAACCACTTTTTAATCCTGAAGATTTACGAAGTATTGCACCATTAGTAGTCATAGATTGTTCTAGACAAAATGAAACGTTAAAATCTGGTACTGTCGATATTAGATTAGAATTTGAAACTAGCAGAAACGTTTTGCCAAATACATCTTGTCATTGCCTTATACTTCATGATAAGATAGTCAAATACAATCCACTCTCAAACAGCATAAGAATATTATAATTACTTTATTATTATTATTACTGTACCTTTACAAATTATGAAAAAACAATAAATCATTTAGCAATCACAGACTATTTATTAATATTTTTACATGCTTTTACAATATCTTTCACATATTATACATTTCTCAAAATAAACTAACTGGTATGTTATTAAGAAACTGGATTTTTTAAAAACAGAACGGTTATTACTACTATTTTCTCTACAATACATTTATACTAATATAGTTCAAACTCAGGCAGATTGAAAGGTATCCTATTTTAGATACATCCAAAAAACGGTGTACTTGTGCAGGTATAAACATAACACTGAAGTTTTATAACTAAAAAATTATATGTTAATCGAGATAAAATAAATTGCATTCTTTATTTGAGCCAGCGGTTGAAGCTTCACAAGTCATTTCTGAGTGTATAGTTATACCCCAAGGTTTAGTATCAGTGGTTGAGGTACTAAGAATTCTTTTATCTTCACTTGGATTAAGAACAATTTTGTTTTGTTTAATAGTAAAGACATCATGTTTGACTGATCTAATTAAACATTGTTGTTTCTGTACAGACTGGTTATAAAACAAGGCATTCTTATAATCATCAAAAGAAATTTGCTTAATACTTGCTAAGGAAGATCCCTTTGACTTTTTTATTATCCTATCCTGAACTCTGTAAGTGTACATTTTAGATCTAAGCCCTACAAACTCTAGCATGATATCACCATTGTTTTCATCTTTCATAATACCAGGAACTTTTTATTTGATAATGGAATATGATATTTGTTATGAGGGTCGTAATCGGAAGTATCAAATCTATGAATATCTTGTTTGATATAAGAGTAAATATCTTCAACGCTAAACTCGTATATCAAACTATCCGTATCTGTATACAGTAACTTTGCTTTGTTAGCAAATTGCGATTTTATATAACTATAGTGAAATTCATATAAATAGGTTTTGAAATATCTAGAATAGAGAAACCTACATAAATGGGTTTGTTTAAATAAACCTCTAATTTATTCATTTCTATTAAGACTAGATCTTTGTCTAACACAGTGCAACTATGAAAATTAGGCTTCGCTATGTAACTACGAGCTCCAAACCGTCCTTCCCATTTGCTCACTAATTTCACATCTTTCCTTTTCCGTACGTTTTCCATCATTTTCCATAAACCGAATTTATCATATTTTTATAAAAGCATATATCGAAACTGTTTTTGACTGTTGTCTTAATTTCGTATTCAAATCAATGTATTCTTTTAACCAAGGGCTTGTTTAAATCGAAGTACCTTATGAATTTTTTCAGTTCTAAACCGTAGCTTAAATACATTTTTAAATTCTTATAGTGAATAATATAGTTGAGTTTTGGATATAAAGTTGTAAGTAATTTCTTTAAGTTTGATTTATTTGAAGGTACTGGAGGTATCATATGTTCAGGCGCCAAAGGTAAGTCACTGTGTATTTCATGTAAAGATACTGGATAGTGTAAATCGCATTCAAAAATATATCCTACATCAGAATCATCGGAAATATTAAGTATGTCTAAACGTACTATATCTGGACTGGTACCATCTAAAAATTCAAAATCTCCATATGGAAGATATTCAGACATTGCAGCCCCATATAAATTATTAACATCAAAATACATTAAATATTTAGAATCGAAATTTGGATCATAATCTGCATTCATATATTTGTTATTTGCTTTAGCATATCTATTCGAACATTGAGAAACACCGACACGAATTCCCCGTTCTAAAAACATTATTTTTTCAATATCAGTAAGCAACTCCAGTTTAACGTTCGTCGTTTTTAACATCGCATCTAGAGCTAAACCAGGAACCGTAAAGTAGTGAAGCGGATCTAACTTATACGTGAACATACAAGTTTTTCTAAAGTTTTCAAATATATCAGACAAGAGCAGTACATCTGTTTTTAAATATAGGTCTGAATAGTCCCCTAGTGTTTTTATATTAAATGTTTGCCAAACGTGTTTAGCATGATTGTAGTCTTCATCTGATATTTCTTCATTGCGTAAACGATTAAAGAATGCTGTTTTACAGGGTAAATCGGTTTCATTGAGTCTATCCCAAGAGTTAATGTAATCATAGGAAATATGCCTTTGCGCGTAAGTAACTGAAACTCATTATCAGTGTTACAATTTTCCTGGTGATGGATTTTTATTATCATCTAAGTAGGAAGCTAATTTTTCGATGCTAGATGCCATAAACCTGAATGAATCGATAAATCTAAAACTAACTTTCATACCTTTTACATATTTTGTAAAAGATATGTATTTTTCCTTATTTATTGGCAGAATGTTTAACGAACCTGACAACTCTAACGAGATTTTTTTAATAATGAAATGCGAATCGTAGCTTGATAAGTTATGAAAACTACCGGTATCATATAAGAATTATGATAATTGATGTTGCAATCTTGATGAGCCACTCCTCGAAATTCACCTGTAAAGTGGCAGTGATCGCGAACTCTAATATCATCTATACTAAAAGGTTTATTGCAAATGTGACAGTGAAGGGCAAATTTAAATGTTGACTTTTGTTCTTCCGTTAAAGGATTCATAGGTTTTGGGTTACAGAAAATTTTATTAGTCGTTTCTGAAATCAGTTTCAATTGAGCAACAAACCATTCTATACAATCCTTCCCGCGATACAATTGAAATTTGGAATATTTATTATCATACGAGCATTTCAAATAATACGCTACACTAAAGGGTATATGCCTTTGGTAACGAACTGTGTTTAATATTACCTCAGACTCATTGCATGGTTCTAGTATACATTCGAGATCTGCATAAACTACAAATGATACTTTTTCTTGATAGTGGAAATGTTTAAATGTTAGATACTTTTCAGATTCTTCAGGTAATCTTATTGAGCAAGTATTCTGTTTTTCGCAATAATTCGAATGACGCTTAAGTAATGCTGCTGTACTAAAATTATTTAAACATCTATAACAAAAAATTTTTATGGTGATGTGAAGACAACTGTTTTGCAAATAATTTTGACATATCCTTAATCCAAGTAAAATGAAAGTGATTCTCATTAGCATTTGTAGGACGAGCATATTGTAAGGAATCATTATTTAAAACTAACAGATTAATAGGTTCAATTTTTTTAAAATTTTCACTTAAACAAAATGGTAGTATTTTAGCATTTTCTATACAATATAGGTTAATTGCGAGATTGTTAAGCTTTTCAATTTTTTATGTCTTTTAATGCAATTGGAAACTGAATTGAATTGTAGCGTAATACTGTATCAAAATGCGGATAGCTAGATATTCTATGACTATTTTGTTTAGCAGGAAATAAAGCGGAAACCAAGCTCCAAAGAATGCAATGTTGATTGTTATTTATTACATTTACCACAGCTTTTTCTTTTTATAAAGTCCGGGACCGGTACAAACGTTGAACACCCTCCTTTAAGTGGATCATGATTGTTTATATTTACCTTCAAGTGTAAAACTTCTCGGATTGCCCAACCAGAATCTTTCTCGCTAAATTCTTCTAATCGCTTCGAAATCTTGTTCAATACGTTCTCCTTATACCATAGCTTGAGATTGGTATTTATATCGATGTGACGATTTGCAGTAGGAAACGTTTTCAAATCCATTTCGCCAGTTGTAGGCTTAACAAAGTTAGCTGCAAATATTACATTAACTTTCAACATTGACTTTTTTAAGCAAGCAACAATCTTGCGTTTAAAACTAGCGAACGCCTTGTCTAAGAACACTAGAGGATCTCTATAATTTAAATTGGTAATAAGTCCCGTAATTATTCGACTTCCAAAACATGATTGTACATCATGCCAAATCAAATTTTTTCGAGTATGACCTCTAGAAAGCGTTGAATCAACACCTTTTCCACGATATTCCAAAGAGCGTTTCAAGTGCCTCAATCGTACAAGGTAGCTTTTAAGATATGCTAAATTAGATTCCAGTCTACTAGGATTTTCTTGTCGATTGTTTTCGTATATCTTATTTCTAATAGCAAGCTTCAATATACTAATATTTGCTTTGATAACTAAAATGTGTTTCGTTATTTCATTCACTGTTTTCAATAAATTCACGCATTTTACAGTTAATCTCAAAATTGCTTCACTAATCTCGGATACGGTTTCAGCATTCATGATTCTATATAAAATCAAAATACACTACTCAATATACGTATTTCTCTATTTAATATTTATACCAAATATCATCTGACGTAAGCAAAACAATTTCAAAAGGTTCATTCATCTGAGTTTACGGAAAACACGTAAGCAAAACAACTGTAAAAAGAAATAGCATCAAATCAAAATAATTGCATAGCGAATTGCTTTGAATGCAATTGTTAAAAATCTCCTTTATTTACGTTTTTATTCAAGATGATTTTCAAGCAG
Organism: Platerodrilus igneus; assembly: GCA_036346225.1. Taxonomy (NCBI): domain Eukaryota; kingdom Metazoa; phylum Arthropoda; class Insecta; order Coleoptera; family Lycidae; genus Platerodrilus; species Platerodrilus igneus. The sequence goes on from JARFIW010001594.1 coordinate 136,738, forward strand.
AGTTTGCATTCAGTACGTAACTATGACAAACAATTCGCTAAGCAAGCATTTCCAGTATTTACAAACTCAAGGCGACTTTGTGCAAAACAGCTGTAAAAGGAATTCGCATACAACATCATTTTCATTCAGTTACGTTTACTATGAAAAATGTTTTATATGACCTTTGATTTTATGATGTGTATACAGAAAAATACACACAATCATTACAGCGCTATTTTTATGGATACATATGAAAAATGTGAAAACCTGAATTAGGATCGGCTTTATATTACTTTCAATGGAACATACATAATCATCTAGCGTTTACTACAAAAATTCAGCATGATTCGCACAAATTACTATATCCCTATATATGCAGCGCCTTTTTGCAATTTATTTTTCAGTCAATGAATGTAATTCATTATTTCTGCTGAGCAGTACCTTTTAAAAAATTCTTATACAGCGGTAATATAAACGAAATAAATATAATTTAGGGTTTTATTATGTGCATTCATTGCAATTTCTTTTCATACAATGAAACTAATTCATTATTTCTGCTGAGGTATAATTATATTCGCTTACATACTGTTTTGTTTATTAGAATAGATTATAGAGCTGAATTTTTCAGAAAACGAGGCAAATTTTTAATTTTTCTAACAGATCAGTTTATTACTTGAATGTAATTCATTATTTCTGCTTAGCAGTACCTTTAAAAAATTCTTATACAGCGGTAATCTAAACGAAATAAATCTAATTTAGGGTTTTATTATGTGCATTCATTGCAATTTCTTTTTCATACAATGAAACTAATTCATTATTTTCTGCTGAGGTATAATTATATTCGCTTACATACTGTTTTGTTCATTAGAATAGATTACAGTGCTGAATTTTTTCAGAAAAACGATGCAAATTTTAATTTTTTCTAACAGATCAGTTTATTATTTAATATAAATACTTCACGTAGATTTACCAACAGTATTCAATCAGATCTCTTGTATAATTATTAGTTACTATTACTAGCAACTTTTTAAAAAATGAGTAACTTGTCATCAGTCAAAAATTGTAATAGTACCAACGTAAAAGTTCTAGAGCAATTTATATTACATTCTGACGAAGACGTGATTAAAGAAGTTTTTGGTTGTTCTTCGGCTCAACTCGATACTGCTGCTATTTTTGATAGTGACGTAATAGATATATCACGGTAAGTGCTTTTTCACATTTATACATGTGTTTTTTTAAAACACTACTAATTTATAAGTTACATTAGATCAAAAAACCATTCTGGAAATTCTGAGGCTATCGTAGAATCGTTGATACACTCTGAACCTCTCAGAAACATCAGGTAGTATACAAAGAAAAGGTGAACCTACAATAATCTTTTATGTTATGCTCACAGATCAGGCAAAAACATGTCGGCTATGAAAAGTTATGTACAGAATCAAATATGACTGTTTGCTGTGAAGATGACAAATTCTACGAAGATGATGCAGTAGAGTTGCTTAACGCATTTAAAAAGCGTGGAGAGAAGCTACTGCGTCGTATATATTTGGAGCTAGAAATAATAAAGCAAAAAAAAGATGAACTAGCGGTGAGGGAGCAGCAGTTACTTCAAGAACGTGAGTTAATAAATACTTTTTCATTTATAAATAGTTAGATCAAAAATATTCAACAATTTTGTAAAAATAAAAAAGTATTTTATAATAGTTTCTCTTTTGAAACAAGACTTTCTTTAAACAAGGTAGTAACTCGGAAGTAAAACGCACATAAATCAGAATCCACTTTAATTTAATACATAATTTTTTTATACAATCGACTTAGATGTGTTATAATAATAAACTAATTTCTTAAATTAGTGACATATTATTCTGAAAATTCTATGTTGACAGTTAGACCGATCGATCCCTTACTAGTTATGTATACGTGTTTGTTCGAGCCAATACTTTCATTTAATTGTTTCACTCTATGTGCTTGAAGGTATTCAAAATATCTCAATGGCAATATACTCTTGAACTCTTCTGTTTCCACTAATACTCTATCTCCATATTTTGTCTTGAGTGTTTCCACTTTTAAAACTTTAAACCTCTTATTCACTATAATATCTTTTGAATTTACATAAGGTTTGCGATATGTGGTTTTATTAAGAGTATTAAAATCCATATTGCTTTTCTTTGACTAATTAAATTAATATTAGGAGCAATCTCCTTATATAGCAGATTACCACCATCTGCGTACTTTGCCAACCCACTTTTCAACCTATCACAAGAGTGAACACATTTTGAATTGAAACCGGCCCATGTGTGATTTGCAGCCTCTAAACATAAATCAGAATCCACTTTAATTAAACACAATTGACTTGAATGCAATATTTTGCATCTGTCATACTTTATAACTTCTAGCTAGAAAACCAAATTCAAAACATATACACACATATTCTCTGCACTTACATTTTCAATATACGTGTGTTCCATTGAAAGTAATATAAAGCCGATCCTAATTCAAAACGTGCCTACAAGTATTTTACATTTGAAAAGAATTCAGGTTTTCACATTTTACATTAAAAGTATATAACGCCGATCCTAATTCAAAACGGTGCACGTGTTAAACACAATTGACTTGAATGCGATATTCTTTTTGCATCTGTCATACTTTATAACTTCTAACTAGAAAACCAAATTCAAAACAGCTACACACATTTTCTCTGCACTTACATTTTTCAACATACGTGTGTTACATTGAAAGTAATATAAAGCCGATCCTAATTCAAAACGTGCCCACAAGTATTTTACATTTGAAAAGAATTCAGATTTTTACATTTTACATTAAAAGTATATAACGCCGATCCTAATTCAAAACGGTGCACGTCTAACTTCTCGATAGAAAACCGAATTCAAAACAGCTACACACATTCTTCTCTGCACTTTTCAACATACGTGTGTGTTTCATTGAAAGTAATATAAAGCCGATCCTAATTCAAAACGTGCCCACAAGCATTTTACATTGAAAGTATAGAAGAATTCATGTTTTCACAACTATTTTACATTGAAATGTTTTCACGACTATTTTACATTGAAATCATATAGGGCCGATCCTAATTCAAAACGATTCAGCCGTATTCTACACATGGAAAATACGTCTGTCGCGTTTTGAAGTAGGACCGGCCCTACCTCACTACTTATGTCGTCTGTAATATCATTGCTATTTACAAAACTTTTGAATCAAAATTAAAATAAATATTCGTATTAAATTTGTTCATTACCAAAATTATAACCTTTTTTGAGCAATTAAAGCCAGCAAAATTTTTATATCTTTACCTTGATGCTTCGTTGAACGTTCAAAGAACTATTCCCTTAAACGTACTTTTACCAGCTAAAATTTTGTTGACTCTTTACACAAATTATCTAAATTACATGTAAGTTTTAAATATTCAAAATATGATTTATCCTATAAACTGTATAATAAATTCTAACCTGGCATTCCTTCTATTGGTTCCCACGGAAGCTTCCTGATCCAAATCGGTTGCTAGTTTAGCGGTATCCAAGTTGTTGACCCGCAGCTTGGCATGCCCCTCTAGTACTTCGAACTGTTTTCTAGCAACTGCTAATGGTTTGCACAATGCTTTGAAGTACCAACACTGTACTTCGAGTATTATTTAATTTATTGTCTAGAGTTTTATCCCAGTAATTTATTGTTTTAGCGTCGTAATGTATTTCTTTGTTTAGTTAGTTCCTTAGTTCATTGCTTAGTTAGTTCTTTAGTATCATTTCTTATTTAATTCCTTAGTTCATTGCTTGGTTAGTTCCTTAGTGCCCTAAGTTAATAAATAGTAAAGATTATGTATATATTAATTAAATTTAAACTTACGTTTTTATATTAACGGCTGAGTTTTATTCTTATGTATTTCAACGCGAACTTCTACCGTATACTTCACTTGAATTCTTTAATTTCAAAAGTTGGGGAAATCGTGCCCCTCTCTTGGGCCAACATAAAATTTTGCTGAAAAAATTATAAAAAATAAAAAAAAAATCTTTCAATACCTCTAGAACGCCTCCTTATTTCTCCACACTCCGGCTAGCTCTAAAATCTGCTTCTTCCTGGATATTTACCATCCTACGTTCACTCTTAGTCACATTTTACCACTCAAATAATGCAACAAGACATACAACCTTCTTATATATACAAATTTAAAAGTTATTATTATCAAGAAAATATTTACACATTTGTATATACAGTTTCAAAAATTGTTACAATCTCAATCCTTAAACCTTTTGAAATTTCATGATTTGTATTTATTTCAACAGTTTTATTTTATACGAGTAGATGGGCCCGTCGTGAAACCCTAAATTGACTTTTATTCAAGTCTATGGTGAGCTCAGTATAAACCCAGTTACTTTAAACGCCTAAAAACGTCGCATTTTTGTTTAAGCAAATTTAAACCCGTTTACTCCTTACATCAAAAATTTTATGTCATTTAGTAGCACTTATAAATGATAAAAACCAATTGTTTTTTATATATACCTCCTTAAATGAGTTTTAATGGTAATAAAATACACCCCCAATAAGTTAAATCACTCAAGCACAAAATAACAGCACAAATGTTCAAACAAAAGCAAGAGAAATTAATTTCGTTACCTGGAGTAAGCTTTTTTTCATCATCGCCTCTGAAGATGTTGTCTATACACTTCGCCGTTATACATAAATCCAACCCATTTTCACTCCCTATTTAAATCTCTGCAGCCGCCTTCAGTGTTTCTACCTCGATACTTGACTAGACGAAACTAATCACTTTCCGTAATTACTAAAACTCACGCATTCTTGTTCAAACACTTCTGAACTCGCTTACATTAGTACCATCCTTTCATCTGTTTGTTGAGTGTAGTGACAGCACTGTCAATTAACCAGCACTCACTTGTGCAAGACACACGTTTAAAAAAACTACCAACGTGCTGTACTAACACCGCTTAACACTTTTAAATTAGGATGTTGCTTTAGCAAAGCACAGTCAAACGAATAAGCGACGTACGATAATAAGCCAAAGTAAGAGAAAGTAAGAGAACTTTACTACCTCTCCTAGTGTATTTATATTTTCTCATCCACCCTTCTCGGACCCTATTTCAGTCGAAAAGCTTATTTTATCTTAATTGATTCCAAAAATTTTACGCGTAACCGACTAGTACTACCGAAAAATTCTCTTTCCACCGTACTTTTTACCTGAAATCTGTTCAACAACATATAACCGTTTCGAGCTTTTTGAAAACTTCTAGCCCTCAACCACTCATTTTCATATCCCCTATTTCTACGTCCAGCCTTTATCTATCTTCCCTTGTTTAATCCATATTTGTGTCTCTTTTGAAATCCCACTCAAGCAACAGAAAATCGATATTGTGGTTGACCTCCAAATCTACCGCGTACTTTAAACGAGTATTTTAACCAACTTATATTATACATGCTCTCTGTCTGATTTACACTACGGATATTCTATTTCACTTTACCTTCAAATCATCTGTTGTTTTAGTAACTTATGCATTGATCGTTAAATACGATTCTACAAAATTCAGTCCCAACGTTCATTCAAGTTTCTTTGAACTTGTTATTTTCAACTGTCAGGTTTTTCTATGAAGCAACCGTCCGTTGAAATTATATTTCCAAGTTTTAGCATTTCTTAGGATTTGTATTTTAACGAACGTTTAGTTTAGTTAAATTGAAAATATTCGTTTCTTTTATTGATTTGTCTATCCAAAAGCACTGTTTATTATCCGATGCGCTTGATTTAAAATATTAAAACTAATTATGCGTATTCTTGAGTTTTCACGTACTCCAAAGCTCCTACACGTTATGCAAATTTAACATTCCAATTTAGAAATACAAAAATATGTTATTATCCGTCCGTTTTTAATGTCAACACTAATTAATTTGGCGCGTAAATAAATTGTTCCTATTTCCTACATACACAGTCGTTAAAAATTTATTATCTAGACCTATCTATCCTGTTTAACCTATAAATTCCACGACAATATATATATATATATATATATATATATATATATATATATAATAGTTTTTTCGATAAAATGTTACGGTACAATTGGGATATTTTTGTCCAAAAAAAATTAAAACGAAATAATATTTTGCATATATTTAATTACAAATCGACGTTTCGGCAAGGGTTGTTGCCTTTATCAAGATTCTACAAAAGGAAAAGCAATCAATACAGTCATCAAAAAATGTTCTTTTAAAAAATTACTTACTTAATTGTTAATGCATAAATATTAAAATTATAAAAACAACCCTACACATCAGGGTTGTTGTTAGTCATAAATGGATAAAATAAAAAATAAAAATATTGGAGCACCAAAAAAGGATTATTTTAAAGTTAATTAATAAAATTACTTGTTCATAGAGTAAACGACCAACTATGAATGAATTAATATAAAACCAGTCTGATAAGAGAGCGTGTTCCACATTTTGTACGAATATTAGGTAAATAATATGCGCTCTGGCCTTCACATCATTGTTGAAAATTAAAAGTTGACTTTGCAATTCTGTACAGATTGGAATATATGGGATGCAAATTTTGGGTGTCCTGCCTAAAATTTAACGAATTAACTTCATTTCTTATATAATATGCCTCCAAAAAAAGCCTAAGCTTATGATTAGCTTCAGAATCTAAAATTCGAACTTCATCATAATTTGGAGTGTGATGAGTCATATTTATATGTTGTGAGAGGGCGCAGCTGTTCTTCCCCAATTTTACATCTGATTTATGTTGAATTAGTCTATTTTTCAACCACTGACTAGAATTACCCACATATGTCTTATTGCAGGAACACGTTATTTTATAAATAGTGTTGCTACTTAACTTTTTTTCCGTCTTATCTTTCAGCTTAGTGAAAAAGTTTCCTACAGATTTTTCATAACTAAACGCTTAGTTCGATACCTCTGTCGTTAGTATAAATAATTTTGAAAAGTCTGGGTATTCTAATACGGGGTGATTCGTTAATATGTTTTTAATTTTGTTTACGGCTTTAATAAATTCCGGGGTGTGTTCAATTTTGTTTCCCTTTTTTAAACAATTTGTCAGGGGCTTGGTTATCTGAGCGTAACCTTTAATGAATTTGCGGTAGTAACTACTAAGTCCTAGAAATCCTTTAATTTCTTTGGTTGTTTTTGGTAAGGAGTAATTTAAAATTGCATTTGTTTTATCGGGATTTGGCATTACTTCTTGTGGCGTTATTATATGTCCTAAAAATGATACTTTCTTTTGTAAAAATTCACTTTTGTCTCATTGTACTTTGAAATGTGCATGTATCAGTCTTTCAAATACTTCTTTCAGTCTTTCTATGTGTTCTACTAATGATGTGGAATAAACTATGATGTCGTCTAGGTACACAAGGCATTTTTCGTTGTGTATTCCTCGTAATGTATTGTTCATGACTCTCTGAAAAGTAGCGGGTGCGTTTAGTTTGTATTCGAAATGTCCTCTAGGTGTGCTGAATGCTGTTTTCGGTATATCCTTTTCTTTCATTTCTACTTGGTGGTACCCTGATGCTAGATCTAATGTTAAAAATATTGGCATTTGTTTAATTTGTCTAAAATTTCGGTTATATTTGGTAGTGGATATTTGTCATCTACCGTTTTTTCATTTGACTTTCTGTAGTCTATTACCATTCTGTACTATTTTTCCCGGTTGCGTCTAACTTCTTGGGTACTATTAATACGGGGCTGCTCCATGGTGAGTTGGAGTGCTGGATTATATCTTGTTCCAATAAGTCTGCTACTTGTCTGTCAGCTTCTTCTTGGCTTGCATGAGGTAGTTCTAGATAGTTCTACGGGATAGTCATATGAATTTAATATCGTTGTAGTGGCATAGATATCTTTTATTTTTACTAATGCGGTTGGGGTTTCTACTCCTTGTTGGAATGTTATATGATTTATTATTCCTAATTTGTTGTTTGAATTTACTGGGATTTTTATTTTTCTTTCCGTTCGGGGTTCTGTTGTGTATTTCTGTTCGATTTGAGTGTTTTGAAATTTAATGGGGATCTTTCCGTGTTTAGTTCTCAATAAACGATTTTTTATGTCAATGTTGGCTCCTAATTTTCTTAGAAGGTCCATTCCGATTAGTCCGTCATATTTGTCGTTTAATTCGAAAATACAAAATTTATATTTCATTTTTACATTAGATGTTCTCGGTAAGGGTAAATTAGCTACGAATTGGTGTAGTGTCGTTTGATGGGCTGTTTTAATTTTAAATGGTTCTCTTTCTACATAATCTAAATAATGTTTCTTCACGGTTCTGGGGCTAATTAATGTTTTTGAGGCTCCGGTATCGATTAATAGTTTAAATTCGGCGTGGGGTATTTCTATGTATGGTAGTACTAGGTGATTTATGTTATTTAAGTTTATTAAGTTTGGTCGTTTATGAATCGGTCTATCTGAAAATTTGACCACAAGTTTTGTTCATCGTCCTCTTCGTAAGTTTTGTATTGTTCGTCGCGTTTATAAGTTTCTGCATGGATTGATTCATCCTTCGTACTGGGCTGAATGTAATTATTCTGGTCATTGTCAAATTTTTTTACTTCTTGGTGAAATAATTTTTCCGATGTAAAATTTCGTTTCTAATGAGGGTTTGGTGGAATATGTGTTATTTTGGTATTTTGTCTGGTGTTACCAGATGAGGTATCCATGGGCGTTGGTTTGTAATAGTTATTAGGATTGTTATTATTATTTGTCATTGGTGTATTTCTAATTGGTTTCGCGCTGAATGCTGGTCTTTGTTGATTTGCGTTTTGGTTGAATCTTGGTTGAAATGCGGGTTTCGTAAAATTTGGGTTAAACGTTGGTTCTGAAAAATGTTTATATTGATTATTAAAATTCGTATTGTTGAAATTTGGGTTATTAATTCGCGGTATATTTGTTTGTGCGTTGAAGGGTGTGAATTTTTGTTGAGTGGTGGTTTGTCTTACGGTTTGTATAGTTTTTATTGGTGAATAACTTTTATTTGCGTTGGGGTTGTATAGTTTGTTGCGGTAATACATTACATTTTTCTTTTCTATTACTAGGTTCATGGCTTCTTCTAGGTTTTGGGGACGTTGGAATCTGATATTATCTGATAGTCGTTCTGGTAAAGCGTTTATATGTGTCCAGTGCCATTTCGTCATACATTTTCGTTTTTAAATGTCGAATATTTTGCGTGGTTTTTTCGATTTTTAATTTTGTTAGGATTAGACTTCTCACGTCTTGGCATTTCATTCCGAATTGATACGGGGATTGGTTGTTTTCCATTCTGAGGTTTATCAGGTTTCGTACAAGGCATTTTATATTACGTTGGTCGTCAAAATATGCAATTAGTATGCGTTTAAAGTCCTGCCATTCATCTAGATCGTCTCGACTGGTAATTAAGGTTAGTGCCCGTTTGGTCAGTTTACTTATTATCAGGCGTAAGAGTAATGAATTTCTTTCGTTATCTCAAGGTTTGTAGAAGGTTTTCAAAAACATTTCGTATGCCCGATGAAATTCCCGAGGTGAGCTTGCTCGCCATTAAAAGTTTAAATTGTTTCCAGGTAAAGTTTCATATCTGCACTCATTTTGGTTAAGGTTGCTTTCGCTTTTGAGTAATTTCAAATTTTGTAAAAATTGAGATTTATTTCGCTGTTTATATCGTTACTTCTGGTTGGATTTGTCAATTTTCAGTTCAGATTGTGTCGGGTTATTTATAGAATCGTAATTGCTATTATTTGTACTTGGTTACACGGTGCGGTAATTAATTTCTGGGATTTATACTCGATAATGTTGGGTTAATTGCTGTAGCCTTGAATTTGCTTGTTTTTATCTCGCGGACGTTAATTTGTCGTTAACTCTACTTGAGTTTTGCTTCCTGAAAGATTCTGATATGAATAAATAATTTCTCGCAGTACCTACTTCACTTTGTGTGTTTTGCGTTAGTTATGACTTTATCTTCGTTTAGTTCTGCTGATTTTATGAGGTCTATTGTAATTATATCTTATCCGTGGGTGTTAATTGAATTGCATAAACGTATAACTTGTCTGTCTCGTCACCTTGAGTTTTAAATATAAGGTTTGCAGGTTTTTAATTAATTACTTTGTTACAATATTGCCTTTGTAATTTAATCACAAAGTTATGTCTACTTGAAGATGTAGTTTTAGTCTCGTGGTTATTTTAAATAAATTGCGCAATGTTTTTGCTTAATTTAATATGTAATTTGTTAATACTTTTCTGAAAGATGTTGCTTTCAGTTGGTGTGAGAATTAAATAAATCGCTTCTTTACTTTGTTAATTACTGCATAAATGTTGCGTCTGATAATTATTTTTAGATATCTCCGTATAAAGAATATTCAATTATGATGCACGTTTTTGTAATTATAGCTTTCAGTAATGTGGTTATAAAGTTTGCAATACGCATTTTTTATATGGGTTAATTATAGCTTTTTATGATGAACGTTTACTTTTATTCGGTATTTGTACTGGAATAAGTAGCTTTTAATAACGTTGTGTGGGATGAATGATGTTTTATTTACTGATTATTTCCGGTCTTATCTTATATGAGGATTGCGTTGTAAATTTGCACGCTGGTTTTAATTAACAATGGTTCAATGGTTTAGGTTAATAATAGATTTGCAGAGTGCGTTGCTGTAATTTTGTAAAGATATGATAGAAGGTCAAGTTTTAAATAGTCTTTTCTGTAATTGATTGTTTGTAAGAATTGCGTCTAGCTTTTGGTATTAAATGATGGAGTTAATTTGCGTTCTGTTTTTAGTTTGCTGGATTAAACCGTTGCGTTTTCGTATTAGTTTAATACTTGTGCGCCAGTTACTTTCGTATTAATAATTATTTGTACTTCGGTTTGGTATTAATTTAATAAATGTGCGCCAGTTATTTTGGTTATTTTTCGGTTTGTTTTAATAATTGTAAAAAATATCTCTTAAAAATCAAGTCTTTCGCTTTAAAAAATCTCTTTAGAATTCAAGTCTCATAAAATAATTCTCGTTTGCTTTAAATATAAACTTTCTCAAAATAAATTCTCGTTTGAAAATAATTTTTCTTCGTAAACTATTTTCAAAAAAAATTTTGGCATAAAATAAAATTCTGTACATAAAATAATAAAAATACATTTTCTATTATACTAGCATATATCAATTATAGTCTGTAAAGTCAATTTGGTTTAAGGAATGAACTTACATTAATTTCTTCGATGGTTCATGGACTTTGTCGATGCTTGTACGTTGTCCACGTTGGTTTGGTTTGTTGGAATCGATCGATTTGTGTATCTTGTCCAACTTCTGTTTGGGTTCTGCCAAAATTGCGAATTGAAATTCTTGATTATGTCATCTGATTTTTCGATTCTTAGTGCCCTTTTGACATCCTACCGACTGCGCCAGTTAAGGTTCGAGCTTTGGGAGCTGCGTTTTTTAAAAACGCAGCTCCCAAGGCCCGAACCTTAACTCGTGACGTAGCTAAAATTCCAGGAGTTCTGAAACAGTTTGGACACATTTTTTGTGTGAACGTTTGTAGATTAATCATTCGTTTTACGTCTAAGGTTGATTAACAGTTTTTATGTGTTTCATCGGTCTCTATGCCCCCTTTAAATTAGTGACATAAAGCTAATGCCACCCTGTATATATATATATATATATTGCTATAATTATAGGGTAGTTTAGGAGTAGGTTAAGTCACAGGGGTGGTAGAATAAATAAAAGAAACTTCCAGTTAGCAAAAGCACATAATTACAGATATTATAAGAGTAGATAGGTCACTATACATATTGTTAGTTGAGAGCACACTGTATATAAAAGTACATGAGATTAAACGCATAAGAAATAGAAATATCCAAGAGTATTTACGAGCTAAAATAAGATTTGAAAACGTAACGAAATACATCAACATTAAATCAACGGAAAAGCTATATGAATTGGCTTGATAAATATTTAACAAGTGCGTTAAATATATCATTGCATACGCAGGCTAAAATTATGCATTATTTGAATAAATCGTACGTGACATTGTAACAATTTTATTTTAGCAGTAAAAGAACCTATTCATTAAACGTACAATGAATATTGAAATACCTTTATTAACTAAAATAAAGATTCGAGTAACAATTAAATTTTTATAGTATTACTATATCTAGGATTAGTAGTCTATTTGTTTCGGAATTCGGTGCAATTCCACAGCCACTGGCGCGCGCGTGAGAGGTTCGAGAACCCCTCTTATGATCCTCCCACCATGCAAGAACGCAGCGAGCGCACTCGTCGATAGTTAAAAGCAGCGTGAAGATGCATTCAAAAAGAACGACGAGTGACCTCCGGGTCGCCTTATTTTGATGAAACACTTCCTGAGTAACGGTTAGTACTTAATCCACATTTTGCATATTCGTTATCATATTAGCTAATTTAAAATTTATTTAGCGCAAGGATAAATCAGAAACCGCAACAATACGTCAGAAATTGCAACGATAAATTTAGAAACTTTAACTTATGGACTACGCAATGAAAGATTATATTTGTAAATAAAATTCGACAACGGAGGAGTACGCTATGAAGTAATGCTGCCGTGAACCAATCTGAGAAATCTGCTTCGCTTCTACATCTGTATTAAAGCATGGAAAACAAGCATATTTAGCTGCAGGTCCGCTCTGCGAAGTTGTTTCCATTGCAACCAAAGACGAGAGCTGGTTTTGGGTTCGTAATAGAATTAAGAATTTCCTCAGTACTTCCTTCTGAAAGTACATTATTTCATTTTGTTTGTTAGATGTACAAAATTGTTATTCAGTTTACCTGTGATTAGGCTGGTTTTCCCCAGTATCGGGTTTGATTTCACTTAGTTCCGTAAATATGTGACTACACGTGGCTACAACGTTAATTAACAGCTGCTATTACGTCACCTGTTTGTTTGAACAATGCCGTCAACAATTGCACAATGGCTAACAGATGTTTAGCATTACAATACTGCCACTTTTGATAAAATTAGAGAATATCTTGGTGATTCTTTTAACTTCAAACTAATATTAATTTTGTTAAATTAATGAGAAAATTTCGTATATTCATTTGTAAGTGACCTACACAGATCTGGTTGGGTTATAAAAAACCTTAATATTGTTAGTTACACTGAATTGTAATATATTTGAGTAAGGATCAGTTGATAAACCTTACAACAATTTTGCAAGAATATCAAATATTTATTTTATTTAATTATAATGAAATTTTATTTACTGAAACAAAGAAAATTCTTTCTAGTAAATTAATAATCTACATTTAAAGTTTTTATTCTGATCTAGTTTGATCAGACCTGATAAACAAAAGACAGTAAGAGTTAAATTTTATGATTCCATTATGTAGAAAATATTCTCTATGCATTTAGGTATACTTGAAGGACGCAAATTGTGTTCCCAATTTCTATGTGACTTAATTATTATTTTTCCTTACAGGAACAGCGTCTTATTCTGTTAAGACAAGTTTTGAGTCAGCGAAGGCGATCTTATTTTCTTTGGGTCTCCACGTCCGCCCTTAGAAATTTGCTATGCCATTAATATAAATTAATCTGGACTTGGTGGCGCCTGTTTGTTTTAGTTTGAGTGTGACCCCCACAGATTTCGACTTACCCCCCCATTGCTCATAGCTCTACCCAAGGAATAGACCCCTAGTTACGTCGGAAGATTTAGTTTTGCAGACACCTAACTTGCAGTATGGTGTTAATGAAGTAGTAGTGTCAGCCCAAGCAAAAAAAATAAGTAGCACTAGCGCCCATGCGTGAGGCTAGCGGAGCCAACAATTAGAGAAAGCAAAAAATTCGTTTCACTAGCGCCCAACGCTTGGGGCGTCGAAATTTGTTTGTTCAACGCTTGGGGCGTCGAAATTTGTTTGTTCAACGTTTGGGGCTTCGAAATTTGTTTGTTCATAATTTGATTAGCGTCGAAATTTGTTTGTTCATAATTTGATTTACCTCGAAACTTGTTTGTTCAAAATTAATTTTACTTCGAGATTCGTTCGTTTAAAAATTATTTTTACTCTGAAACTTGTTTGTTCAAAAATAATTTTACTTTGAAATTGTCTGTTCAAAATTTATTTTTGCTTCCAAATTTGTTTGTTCGGGATTGATTTAGCTTCGAATTTGTTTGTTCAAAATTTATTTTGCTTCGAAATTTATTTATTCAAAAATTATTTTGCTTCGAAATTAGTTTGTTCGAAAAGTATTTTGCTTCGAGATTTGTTTGTTCAAAAATAGTTTTGCATCGAAATTTGTTAGCTCAAAATTTATTTTGCTTTGAAATCTATTTGTCCAAAAATTATTTTGCGTCGAAATTTGTTTGCTTAAAGTCTATTTGACATTTAGATTTGTTTGTTCGCTTTTGATAAAAGATTGGTTGTAACGTTAAACCACAGTCAATCAATTAATTAACTTAGTTAAATTTATTTTTAACTTTCATTCTATTTTGACCCAATATAATTTTTTTGATATTGTTTTGGCAAAATTATTTTACCAAAACACCTCTTGATTTTTACCTTTAGTAGTACGAATTTGTTTTGATCATTTTTGTAAAGTTCAGATCATTTAGATCTTTCAGTTTGATTCCATTAGGCTTTTGTAATCATGTCGGATATTCCGAATTGTTTGTCGACTTAAAGAGGAACGGGAGTAGTGAGTGAGAAACCAGTTTTGAAAAAATTTTTGGAAGACTGTCAGCTAAAGAAGCTGATAAGCCTGTTGTTTGATTTGTTTGAGTCAATAAAGAACATTTTTGTCCAAATTTGATTATAAGGCTAGAGATTATATCTTGAAGGTACATCGGAGTGAGCTGTCGTCGTGTCATTTGAGAATTGCTCTTGTGCATAAGCACGTTTTTGATTTTGTTAGCAGATTTTGTTTAGATCAGCATTGCAACGCAATTTAGTCTAGGCGGAACTTGTCGTCGTGGTTGGTCGCTCAGCAGTATGTCAGTCCAGACGAGACTCAGGAAGAGTTGGTCGCTCGGCATTGCGTAAGTCTAGACGAGACTCGAGGTGAGTTAGGCGCTCTAGATTTTTTTTGCATCCTTTTTTGATTTGATGTAAATTTTGGTATTGTTAGTCTAGGTGAGACTCGTAGAGGGTTTGTCACTCTAGCATATTTAGGCGTTGTGAAGCATTGTAGTTGTTTCGACAGTTCAATTGGTAGTAGGGTGTGAGTGTACCTGAACACTGATTTTTTTTGTTAGCTATTGTCATGATTAGTTTTTTTATTGATGATTCATAAGTAGGTGGATGGCTTTTAGTTGTTGGTGATTGGTTTTCGAAATATTCGATTTTGCAACCTTTGCGAAGTGCCACAGCACATTTGGTTGAGAAGTTTTTAGAAGAAAAGTATTTTTTGCATACGGAATACCACCATTTGTTATTCGTGATAATGGTCCACAGTTGATTGGACATGTTTTTGAAGTTTTGTGTGCAAGGTACGAGATCCAAGAGATGTGGTACAATGCTGTGTATGCTCCTCAAGGCAGTTAAGTGGAAAAGCTTATAATGATAATTTTACACCGGGTGAAGATGTTGATGTCGTCTCCAGTAGTAGACCTTCTTATGTTTTGGATCGTCAACCTTTGTTTGATATTTTTGGAAATGTCCGTGAAAATTTGCATGTAGCTTACCAACGTTCGAGTAAACGCTACAATCTTAGGAGAAGAGACATTTCATTCCGAGTCGGAGACAGTGTTTGGAGAGCTAATAAGGTCCTCTCCAGTGCTAGTGATAAATTTTCCGCTAAGTTAGCCCCTAAGTTCGTTATGAGTAAAGTTCGGAAAAAACATTCCAATTTAGTATATGAGTTAGAGAACGAAGATGGGACGGGAGCAGGGAAATGGCACGTAAAGGACTTGAAACCAGTTGAAGCGTCGTATCCAAAGGAAAATGATGATCCTGACGATTAATTCCAGTCCGATCATCTCTTTGATATTAAGTAGTGACGTAGTGGTTTGTTTTGTTTTGTTCCAATTTTTGATTTAGTGTCGTTTCACTAATTTTGAGTATTTTATTTGAGAACTGAAGTAAGTGGTTTGAGATTTTGTAAATTTTGTAGGTTTGAGGTGTGCCTTGGTGTGCACGCTGGACATTTTGCTCGCGCGTTGCTCAGAGATGTGTTTAGAAGATGTCTTTAATAGATATCTTTACAATGTAGAAGTAGGTGGGCTATTTGATTGTTGGTCCTGATTTCTACATATCGAGGTAGAGAGAATATTAGATTATTCTTTCCCTTGTTCCTTTTGACCGTTCGAAATTCTTTGGTTTGATAAGGTCAAAGTTGGCTTGGTGAGTATCACCATTTGGTCCATCACTAATGAGATCAGTTGTTTGTTAGAACTCAGTGATAGGATATTCAGTAGGGTGTAGGATATTACAGCCCTATCTGGCTCAATTTTGTATTTGAATTTGTTAAGTAACCTCATGGTTAGGTTACCTTCGTTTTGATTATCTCTTTGTACTAAAGTGATAATACTTTGTATTTGAATTTGTTAAGTAACCTTATGGTTAGGTTACCTTTGTTTTGATTATCTCTTTGTAATAAAGTGATAATACTTTGTATTTGAATTTATTAAGTAACCATATGGTTAGGTTACCTTTGTTTTGATCATCTCTTTGCGATGAAGTGATGATATTTTGTATTTGAATTTATTAAGTAACCATATGGTTAGGTTACCTTTGTTTTGATCATCTCTTTGCGATGAAGTGATGATATTTTGTATTTGAATTTGATAAGTAACTTTGTGGTTAGGTTACCTTTGTTTTGATCATCCCTTTGCGATGAAGTGATGATATTTTGTATTTGCATTTGATAAGTAACCTTTTGATTAGGTCACTTTTGTTTTGATTATCACTTTGTGATGATGGTGTTTAAATATAGACCTATTAGTAGGATCTTACTTTTGATTATCACCTTGTAGTGATGATGTTTTGAATAGTTATGCTGTCTTGATGAGGAAGCATTCCTTTTTTTTGTAGATAGAGCTAAATGAGCTCCTGGAAGTGAAGTTTTTTTTGAAATTAGAAGTAAATCGTAAGTGTTTGGTTATAGGTAAGAAATATTAGCCTTGTTAGAAGTATGAATCTCAAGTCAGGAAATATTGTAAATTTGAATTTTTTTTGTCCCGTGGAGTGTTTGACTTTCTAATTTGACCCCTCCCAATTTTGATTATTACCGATTGTGACTCCCGATTTTGTCTCCCGATGGACGTCAGGTACGCGTAGTTACCAACACACTCATTTGTAAATATTTGTCCCCCCCCCCATTTGAATAAATTTATAAAATTAATAAAATTGCATAGTTAGTTAGGAAGGTAAGAAAGGCTAGTATTGTTATAAAAAATTTTTGTATTTGTTATATTTGAAGTTTTTCCAAAAAAATTTTTTCTTTTAGGAAAGGGTAGTGTAACAATTTTATTTTAGCAGTAAAAGAACCTATTCATTAAACGTACAATGAATATTGAAATACCTTTATTAACTAAAATAAAGATTCGAGTAACAATTAAATTTTATAGTATTACTATATCTAGGATTAGTAGTCTATTTGTTTCGGAATTCGGTGCAATTCCACAGCCACTGGCGCGCGCGTGAGAGGTTCGAGAACCCCTCTTATGATCCTCCCACCATGCAAGAACGCAGCGAGCGCACTCGTCGATAGTTAAAAGCAGCGTGAAGATGCATTCAAAAAGAACGACGAGTGACCTCCGGGTCGCCTTATTTTGATGAAACACTTCCTGAGTAACGGTTAGTACTTAATCCACATTTTGCATATTCGTTATCATATTAGCTAATTTAAAAATTTATTTAGCGCAAGGATAAATCAGAAACCGCAACAATACGTCAGAAATTGCAACGATAAATTTAGAAACTTTAACTTATGGACTACGCAATGAAAGATTATATTTGTAAATAAAATTCGACAACGGAGGAGTACGCTATGAAGTAATGCTGCCGTGAACCAATCTGAGAAATCTGCTTCGCTTCTACATCTGTATTAAAGCATGGAAAACAAGCATATTTAGCTGCAGGTCCCGCTCTGCGAAGTTGTTTCCATTGCAACCAAAGACGAGAGCTGGTTTTGGGTTCGTAATAGAATTAAGAATTTCCTCAGTACTTCCTTCTGAAAGTACATTATTTCATTTTGTTTGTTAGATGTACAAAATTGTTATTCAGTTTACCTGTGATTAGGCTGGTTTTCCCCAGTATCGGGTTTGATTTCACTTAGTTCCGTAAATATGTGACTACACGTGGCTACAACGTTAATTAACAGCTGCTATTACGTCACCTGTTTGTTTGAACAATGCCGTCAACAATTGCACAATGGCTAACAGATGTTTAGCATTACAATACTGCCACTTTTGATAAAATTAGAGAATATCTTGGTGATTCTTTTAACTTCAAACTAATATTAATTTTGTTAAATTAATGAGAAAATTTCGTATATTCATTTGTAAGTGACCTACACAGATCTGGTTGGGTTATAAAAAACCTTAATATTGTTAGTTACACTGAATTGTAATATATTTGAGTAAGGATCAGTTGATAAACCTTACAACAATTTTGCAAGAATATCAAATATTTATTTTATTTAATTATAATGAAATTTTATTTACTGAAACAAAGAAAATTCTTTCTAGTAAATTAATAATCTACATTTAAAGTTTTTTATTCTGATCTAGTTTGATCAGACCTGATAAACAAAAGACAGTAAGAGTTAAATTTTTATGATTCCATTATGTAGAAAATATTCTCTATGCATTTAGGTATACTTGAAGGACGCAAATTGTGTTCCCAATTTCTATGTGACTTAATTATTATTTTTCCTTACAGGAACAGCGTCTTATTCTGTTAAGACAAGTTTTTGAGTCAGCGAAGGCGATCTTATTTTCTTTGGGTCTCCACGTCCGCCCTTAGAAATTTGCTATGCCATTAATATAAATTAATCTGGACTTGGTGGCGCCTGTTTGTTTTAGTTTGAGTGTGACCCCCCCACAGATTTCGACTTACCCCCCCATTGCTCATAGCTCTACCCAAGGAATAGACCCCTAGTTACGTCGGAAGATTTAGTTTTGCAGACACCTAACTTGCAGTATGGTGTTAATGAAGTAGTAGTGTCAGCCCAAGCAAAAAAAATAAGTAGCACTAGCGCCCATGCGTGAGGCTAGCGGAGCCAACAATTAGAGAGAAAAAAAATTCGTTTCAACATATAGTATTACATTTGTTCAAAATCTAATTTAACTAGGAAATAAACAAACACCAAATTTATTTCGGTTTAGATTAGAATAAGCAATCAACAATGAATACGTGACTTAATAAGCGAAAATTCGTGGGATTTCTCAATTAAATATCATGGTATGTAAATGAATACGTGACAATTTAAGCATTCATCTAAATATTTGAACTATACAATTGGTAAAATTCCCGGAGTACACAATAAGATAAACGCAAAAGGTGTCGCCCCAACACGTGAAACAACGAATAGAAAACAAGAGGTACGGCCTTTAAATACGATAACTATTGAGCGACGAGTTTAGTATACATTTTAAACTGGGCTACGACGATACTCAGAAGTGCTAAATTATTTACGTAATCAGTCATACGAAAGTAAATGAAAATCATTTTGAAAAGTGTAAAAATTGTGCAAGTGTGAGCCGATCTATTATAGACGTAAGTAAAAACAACTTAGTAAAAATATAATTTTTAACATAAATAAAACAGGGCTCTGGTTAATTCTCTGGTAAATACTCTGCTTAATTCTCTGATTAATCACCTCCTGTTAAATTATTTTGGTAATTACCGACATGGTAAATGTTCTATTACTGTCTTGTTAATTACGGAGATGGAAAACCTTTTATTTACTGATATACAAATTAAATCTTAAATTGGATTAACTTATGGGATTTTGAATAACGATTTGGATAGTATTTTGGTTTGATGTCGACTTCCAAATTCGACTCTAAATATTCAGACTGGCCACGAAAACTCTTGGGGGATGCAAAGGAACTATAGGACCATTCCAGGTTAGCCATATTGATATAATTTATTACTGAAAACTGTTTTAATTCAATATTTTTGGTACATGCAAGAGTCGACAAAACATTAGTTTCATTGATCAATTTATGAAAGGTAATAGGCATTTTGAAACGTTTCAAAAGGTCTCTAAATATAACAAAAGGCTCGTTTTGCTGACTTCAATTTCTTAAATCTGGTATATGTAAATATTCTGAAAAAGGGGAAGATTTTAAAAACGGTGTAAATATTTAATCATTATATTATGTATTGTAGAATTGCTTTATTTAATTGAATCAGCTAGTTGAGGCAAAGAAAATTCAAAAATTAACATTTCACATCATAAGTGCTTGATTAATATAAAGGGAGCATTATATTACGCCCAATCGTGGGGCTGAAGAAATATCATAGCATTTCATGGTATGCGAAATCGTGGGGCG
The DNA here is from genome assembly GCA_036346225.1 of Platerodrilus igneus. Classification (NCBI taxonomy): domain Eukaryota; kingdom Metazoa; phylum Arthropoda; class Insecta; order Coleoptera; family Lycidae; genus Platerodrilus; species Platerodrilus igneus. The sequence goes on from JARFIW010001594.1 coordinate 157,172, forward strand.
GAATATAAGGGGATAAATGATAGACTTGATCGTGGGACGGAAAGTAACAGCATTTTATGTACGCCCAAGTCATGGGGATAAATATAATAAAAATATCACAGCATTTTATGACGCCCAAATCCTGGGGCTAAATGTTAATAACAATATCAAGGGGCTAATAGAAATTAACACAGCAATATATATAAGATTGACTGTTTTTAGGTCAATTCTTGTGGTGAAGGTGTCATGTTTTCTTGCTGATACGTAATTACAAAGGCAAGTACTCTTGTAAAAGGCAGATAGAGAACATTTCACCACGTATATAATGTACTACCCGTGATAGTTAAAAAATAAAAGATAATGTCCACTTCCGATCACTATCCCCTGAAAAGTGTTGATGGTCGCTAGATTCTTGAACGACGACCTCCTCTTTTTCACGCGCTGTGATTGGTTGAGAAGCGTCATATGACACTTAAAGCCCGTGGGAATTCTTTTAAAATGCCATTCGCATGACAAAAAACGGTTGTAAGGAACACCCTACGGTATATCACATGGCTATATTTTACTAAATCTATGTTGCGTAGCAACCTAAAGTCAATTATTCGGAAATGTGTAATGACCTAAAATTAAATATTTAAAAGAATTAACTTTAGGAGCATTTTAGTGCGTTACAATCGCGGCAAAGCTCTAAAAAAAAATCTCTTTATATGAGAGTTCATACACACGGAATACTTATATACTACGAGGGCCATTTTTTTCAACCTCCGATAGGCTATAAATAAAAGACAAGTTCATATAAAACAATAATTTTATTGCCAAAAGATTGGTACACTTACGGTTACTTTTCGACATGATCACCGAAAATTTTAAGACATTTGTCATATCTGTGGACAAGCTTTTCAATACCCTGTTCAAAGAAAGTTGCCGCCAATGAATTCAAGTAGTCCTTGACGTTGGTTTGAAGGTCCTCATTGGTTTGAAAGCGCTTCCCACCAAGCCACGTCTTCAGGTCAGGAAAAAGATGAAAATTGCTTGGTGCTAAGTCGGGACTTGTATGGCGGATGATCGAAAATGTCCCATCCAAATTGTTCGAGAAGCCGTTGAGTTGCTCCAGCAATGTGTTGACGGGCATTGTCGTGGTTCAGAACAACTCCAGCGGTCAGCTTTCCTCTTCGTTTGTTCTGAATGGCTCTACGCAACAGTCGTAAAGTTTCACAATAAACAGCTGTAGTGATTGTGGTTCCGGGCTCCATAAACTCCACAAGCAACACACTTTGTTGGTCCCAAAACACAGTAGCCATGGTCTTTCTGTTGTTGAAGGTTTGTTTGGATTTCTTTGCATCCATTGTTGTGATTGTCGTTTTGTTTCCGGTGTGTCGTATTGAATCCAGGTTTCATCCCCAGTCACGATTGATTTCAAAAAGTTGTCTCCTTCATCATGATAATGCTCAAGACACTACAACGCTGACGCCATTCGTCGAGTTTTGTGGCCGTCCGTCAGCATTTTTTGTAGCCTAACCGTTCAGTAACAATAGAGTACAAAACAGAACTTGAAACTTCTGGAAATTCCGTAGACAAAGCAGTAATGGTGAATCTGCGGTTTTCTTTAACCATTCTGTCGACACGTTGAACCAGGTCATCTGAAACGACAGATTTGCGCCCTTGGCTCCCTTCATCATTCACATCATTACGGCCATCTTTAAACTTTCGACACCATTCACGCACAACACCATCACTCATGAAGTTTTCCCCATACACAGGACTCATTTTTTGATGGATTTCTGCAGCACTATGTCCTTCAGCCTGTAGAAAACGAATCACACTTCGCACTTCACACTTGGCGGGAGCATCAATAATAGTGGACATGTTTATGTGGCTGTAGCACGACGCCGACTGACGCCTGAATGTCAACAATGGCGGAGTGTGTAGTGCAAGAGCTGCGCAGTCGCCTACAGCGCATGCCCGCTTTTGCTACCCGCGTAGCGTCTGCACGGAGCGATCGGAAGTTGAAAAAAAATGGCTCTTGTATTAATGTTTTTAGGCGCCACCTGGTTTTATATCGTAGCATTATTTGCGATACCATTAAACGAAACAAATAGCTACCCGATTATCAGGCTACATTATCTGCGCGCGTAGGGGTCTTATTTGCTGTCCACCCTGACCACATAGAATTAGTCAGGAGTATGAAACCTACTGTTTAAAATCCTAAATACAATATTAACTTTTTTTAACATTGCATATAAATGCATTCAAGTTTATAAAATATCTTAAAGGTAATTTTTTAACAAATTAAGAGCACTGGCGTAATAGCTAGGTAAAAACTACATATGTTGTGACAATAAATCTTACAAATTGGCCATTGATACTACATTAACGGTACATTTCTTATTCTTACTCTACCAAAATACAAAGCTAATATGCAGGTTAGGTTCCTTTCACTTACACATACTTCCCACCTTTGATGATAAATACCTATGGTTTGGAACCTCAATCAGATAAGAAAAAATCACAAAGGTATTTCTAAAGAGATAGATAGCAATTAACAATAAATGGTTTGTCGACCCAACTCTGACAAGGCACACTGCCTACCCCCTTATATAGATATGTAAAGGACTCCCAGGAGCTAGAGTGATCTTGTGAGATCCTAAAAAGGGATTTTTTCTCATGCCTTCTAGAAGACGTGGTTTCGAAAAGTGGCATCTATTTGCGAGAATGGCACGAGAAGCCAAGTAGAAATATGGATTCTGAACGCAACCTTTGTGCTAATTATAAGATGATATGCCCTAAGACCAAATCAAAAACAAATTACACTACGCTCCGCTTTAGCATAAAGCCCAGCTGTAGAGAGCGATCATACATAGTCAGGCGGAGATCACCAAACCCATGGCACAATGTAGTGAGGTACCAACATTCAAAACTATGCAGCAACATAGAAATGAAAAAAAAAAATAAATAAATAAATAGAAAAGATAAAAAAGAGGGAGGTTGAAAAGTTAGAGATTCATAGCAACCAAAGAAGGCTTTCATTGAACAAAGGCGATAGAATAAAGGTGGATAGTAAACCATTGCTCAACCAGCCAAAATGTAGTCAATAGCCTGGTGTGGGGGAGAATCACTCCTATGTGATAGACGGTTGTTTTGGGATAAAGACAGGTTTATCGGAGGAAAGATAAACCTGTAACAAAGATATAGGGATACAGAAAAGTATTGAATAAACATCCAAGAGAAAGAGTGGGGAATGTCCCGTTAAAACAGATTGGCCCGAGTGACCACCTGCTACGTTAGCAAACAATTCCGTGGTACAATTTTATACAGGTGTTGACTGTATGCTTATGCATATTTGTAATGGCATTAGTTAAAACTAATTCATAGAAAAAGATCAATTTTGTCTTGAAAATTTTACCAGGTTCCAATAATTTTCGCAACGCAAATGATAAACGTTCTGAAGCAATACCTACTTCGCTTACTGTTTAGAACCGCCCCGCGGTGGGAAAAAGACCCCTAGCGCCAACACTGATTACACTCGTGCTTTTACATTAAATTTAAGATTTCTGGATACTTTTTTGTCTGCTTGAAATATTGTTTCGCCTCTTCAATTTAAGGAATTGTGTTAAGAACTTATTTTCCTTCAATATGAAGCAATATGTCAGACCAAATTTGTCGGGCATTTCTCACTGATTTTTTTACGATTGTGGTATCGTTGAAAAAATTTGAAATTTCGCGATAGGATTCGGTTTAATCTACATTGTGCTTCGTACTTTTGAGCTCACGCAAAATTAATTTTTGCAAATATATTTAATATAACCGCGTGCTTGTGTACTTACTAGTTCAATAAGCTCTTTCGTACTAAACTTTTCCAAACACGTTTTGAAATATTAAAATATGTTAATTATATGTGCTTATATTTTATTCATTCCATTTGTTTACGCACAAGAGTACGACAAGGTTGTATAAATATTTCTGTCGCAAATCACAAAAACATTACTTCGTGTTTATAATATTGATTGTGTTTTTAAATATGAGCTATTAATATCTCGTAGAACCTTGAATTGGCTAACAATTTCTGCGTAATATATAGTTATGGATTATAATATAGAATATTATAGATATCTATTAAGTAAATCTGGAGCATAGGAAGTAAAATTTGACCGTTGGTGCAGGTGCAACTAGGTTTAGGATCAAGTTCAGCAAAGTAATGGTTAGAAAGTGACCATCTACATCCTGAAGCTATAGGCGTTTAAGGTACTATACATATTAAAATCAAAATTGTGCGCATTCCTGCATATTATGAATTGTCTAGACTAGACAATGTAATATGATATTCGTATGACACGCGCACGTCAGCGTCATAGTTTAAAACTATATTTTATGCTATTGAAAAGTTGTGTCATCTGTAATAATGCTGCGGTAAGATATATTGCTTTAATATTTTTGTAATATTTTTGTATACGTGAATGCACGGAATCGCATTCCATTACTGAACGACCAGCTTCAAAGAGTACACATATTTACGTCTATATTCTATCCTCTGTAACTGTCGGAAAAGAGAATAATAGGACGCCCATCTGCAGCACTTTGAAGTGTTTTGTATACACTACCCTCTTTTAGCAGTATCCTCATGCCACATATAATTTGTAGCATTTTAGTTACTACATTGTACACATTAGGGTAGTATACCACCGATCTGCGTTTGAAGAAAACAGTTTTAATACTAAAGGCCGTATTTAACCACTTCAAGATCAAATTTAAATAAATGGCAACTGTCTCGTAAGGCTTCTGTTTTTACATTATTTTTCTAATCACGAGTGGACTGCATTCTATAAACATGTTCATCATAAAGTGCTTCTCTAATATTTGTTGATCATCAGGTAAATTTCTATATCGATAATATTGATTTTTCCGGGATAATGGAATACCGAGTTAAACCCTTTATTAAAAGCTTCTCTATATCACCAAAGTTTTTCTGAATTTATACTCAAGTCTTTAGAGTGTTGTAGGTATAACTCATACATTATGCTTACATTCAGATCGTTAGATAGATAATCTCTAGAACTTCGTGCAAGACGATAATGTGATGGAACGCATGGAAATAAATTTGTGTTTACTTATTATTTTCCTATTTGTATTGGACCTTTACACTTGGACAGCGGCCACCCTTTTTATCAGGACTCACGGTTGCATTACTTTGTTACGAAATTCTGTGCCGATACGAACGAAAAAGTAAAATAAGCAAAGAAATTATCCCGCATCGAATACTGCAACAAAGAAAAGAGAAAAAGAATCTAAATAAGTAATGCCGTGCTAGCTAAAACGTTGTAGGGTGGAGTGCGTCAGAAAGAAAGAAAAAGGAAACCTCAAGAAAGGAATTTTATTTACAAACCTCGAACAAAAAACATGATACACAAGGAAAACCAGCTCGCGTAGAAAACAACATTTATCCAAAAAATATTCCAAAGCATTTACACAGTATAATAATCTACGCAAGATAATTTATTGCAAAATTAATGTATTCCCTTCTTTAATTATCTAGAACTAAATTTTCATTTCAATTTTTAACGTTTGCATAAAGAAAAGAAGAAAAATGAAACAAAAGTCTATCATGAGCAGTTTACAGTCCTTAGGCTACCATGATTTAAAATAATTATACATGTAAAATATTCATTAGAAAAAATATATACTTACAGGACCCACACGGGGGTGGTTAAATTCTAACATGTACATAAAGCAAAAATTCAGAACATATATGGGACTGTTTTCAGTCCTGAGGCTACCAAAATTTAATATATTAACAGAAAAATATTTACTTACATAGTTACAGCACTAAAGGAGACCAGCTGCAGGTTGAAATGTATTTCATCCCATACATTTGACTGTTCAATGTTCCACCCGAAGGTACTATATTGACCAGGAAGCGAGTTTTTTAACCTGAAAATTTTGGATTTTGTCGAATCCTTACTGTTTTAAGCAAGGTAGGGATCTTTAACGTGCGTGACAACACTCACATATGAGACCTCCATTTTACCTCTCATCCGAAGGAGGGCGTATTTTGTGGAAAACGCTCGCCTAACGTTTTTCAAGTGGGCCGTGTCGGAATTCGAACCCGGGACCTTGGGCATAGTAGTCACACGCATACCAACTACGCCACGAAGCCACCATTACATTTCATCCTCAGGCGGTCCAAGATGATGTACTAATGTCACGCCTAAACAAAAGGGTAACTCTACAGAAAAATTATATAAGAGAAAGAAGTTTAGAGACAGTCAATGTTGAACTATCATCTAATAAATACTCTACCAATAACAGCTGTCACCGTAACACTTTCAACGGTTGGAGCGAAGTAAGTTTCGTTTTGAACAATAATAACCTTTCTAATTGTGTGATGAGTAATCTGAAAAATTCAGAGCTAGTTCTTTCCGGGGGAACCATCAAATCGTGGCAGAGAGAACTTGCAATCTCCTCCAAAGTGACTTAGCGCCAATTACAATAGATGACTTAGTTGTTGGAAAAATTCCATCTCTCAAAGAAACAACCCCGCACAAGTCAACTTTCATAACACCGCGTAACTAATCCACTTACTGTAGGAGTCCACCGCATTTCCAATTTCGCAAACCTTTGCATATTTTTACACTACTTGTTTATCGACGATTACATACATTTATTCATCTTCAGTCAACATTGCAATATGTTGTCACTGTCTTTCTTTAAATAAAAGCTGATACAGACAACAAATTAGCAAACGTCGTATCGAAAAAAACAGAATCTTTGACACACCCCATTTCCGTGTCATAAACAATTCGTCGAAGTATTGCTTCTTATCACTCACAACATGAGGGATGCTCAAACAAACAAAGCGGACTAAGCAGTAAGCTAAATAACACAAAAAAACCGATGTAGTTCCCAGTTCACGTTACTTATTTAACCGAATGTAACACCATCCTCTCGTAGAAATGAGAGCGCGTTTGTTATTCACTAAACATTACACAGTCACATTCGTCTTTCTTAAGGACACAGAATATTTCTAATTTTACGCAAACGAAGCTAAGTAAAGAAATCATTCGTGGTACCCGTAGGATATCACTCAAAACAATTCAGTTCTGTTTTTGCGAAAAAGATGCACATAATAATGATCAACAATCCGACGCCTAATTTTCCTTCAAAATATTTTTCTAGATGAATACTCAAATGAGAGGTATTTTTCAGTACATTCACTTGCTGATAAGAAAAATTAACAGGCGAACGACGATCGATAAAATGGAAAACCACGTTAACCTATGTAGTGTAACAGATCGTTAAACGTTTTAAAACAACACGAAAGTACATCGTTCCAAGGACTTATACAAGACGTGATTGACAAGTTACCTATATTTTCGTGTAAACCAATAGAAAACATTATGTTAATACAGTCAAGAGATAACCTAAGTGGGAATTTCGTATATCTAAATATGTGTCAGTAACCAACCTTGCAGAAAACATATTGTAGCATTATAATTTTTTTGAAAACAAATGTTTCGATAATCAAACCACGTCTTAACGCCACCTAAATAAAATATATTGCACTACTTTGTTAATAATAAAATCCCAGATTTTAAGGCTCAATCAAAATAGATCTGAAGCATTTAAATTTACAGCTGAATATTTTAATAAAATTCCACATGGTGTTAGATAAACAATCGTTTAAATTGAAAGGGAGTCAAACTTTCTAATAAACGCGCAAAATGGCCGTGAATACAATAATGGATATTAAAGTTTAAATTAAGTATGAGCAAATATATTTAGATGTAGGGACGGCACGTAACAACTTCCATCTTCTTTTTCAAAATCTTGTACAAATGTTTCAGATATATCAAACATGCTCGAAAAATCTCAAACAAACTTGAATTTCTTCATCTTCCTCAATTAAAAAAACACTTTTTAGTGATTGTATGCTAAGATTCTTTAGTAGTTATACAAACTCTTTCTATTTGCACCTCCTTGATCAGTGGAGCTAAATACTGTCTCCGCTTATTCATATTTCTCATAGCTCACATTTTTTTCAAAAATCTGTTTGCAGTAATTTTTATTAAAGTTTATATTGTAACCTCCTGAACATTTTGAACAATCTCTGTAAAGAAACTTTTTTGATGGTATTTTCCTATGTGAAGTAAATACATTTTTACAATTATTTTTTCGTGTATTTGGATTTCTAAGCAGTTTTTTAAGTTTTCTTTGTAGTTGATGCTTTTTCTTTTTGTTTTTCTACAGATAAGTCTTCTCTTATCTTAGTAACCGAATGATACTCATAGTTTGCTGTATTGTTTTCTATTAGAAAAAAAAAGAAAAGCTATATTTTCAACTGCTAAACTATGTGGACCTTCTATCTGTTTCTTACATACTGGATAAGTAACAGATAAATTGTTGTTTGCAGCGTCGATTTGTTAAGAAATAGCCAAGATAAAAACATGTATGCATAGTAGATTCTTCTGTTTGTAGAAATCTAATTGAAGCAACTGTAGTTCTACTGCTATTTGTAGCACTTGAAAAAGGGTTCGATTAACTGTGTGATCGACATACTTACTTTCAATATTTTAAAGCGCAGATACACTTTCATTTCTGTTTATTTTTATGTGTTTTCTGGATTTAACTTTGTAATAATCATCACTAGATGACGAACATTGCATATCTCTTTTAGAGGACTAACAATCATCTGAGGAATTATCTAAACTAATTAGCTGTTCTATTTGATGATGTATTTCCAACTGCTCGTCATTTAGGAATAAACTGAGATCAGCATCATTTCCATCATGTTTAGGTACCGATAAATGTTCAATATCCGTAATACAAGAACTCATTTGAAAACAAAATACAAGTCTAAAACATTAGTATTGCACAATTACTTAATAAATTAGAAATTGTTGGACATTATCAAAAAGTTTGTATGTATTCCTTTTTATGTAATATATTGTATTTTTCTGTATTATTATTAGTTTACACAAACTTACCCATCATTATTAGATGTTAAAGCTAGATTATTTAATGCGAGATACAAAATTCTTTTTCCTCTGGTGTTCATAGCTATGGTGTAAACGAACAATAACACACGCACGCACGCACACATATGCACGCAAGCACCTACGCATACACACATGCACGCACGCATACACGCATTCACGTGCGCGCACACACACTTGCACGCACACACGCACACATACACGCACGTACAAGTACCCATGCACGCACTTATGCATGCACACACGCAACACCTACTCGCGCACGCGCACACACACACACACACGTGCGTACTACACATACACATATTAACCAATAACTTAGAAATAAATCAATGTTAGCACGCATCTACTATACGTCGACCAAGTGTATAATACTTTAATCAGCTTCACAAAGAGAATAAATTCATAAATTGGGAGGCAAGGTGTTCTCAAGAAGCTACTAGACATCACAAGTAAAAGCAATACACGGTGTATTATGCTTATTTGAGATACAAGCAAATTTATTGCCATTTCAAAATTTTAAAAGACGTATAATGTCAATGGAAGTATGAATTGTTACTGCTGCATATTGAAGTAAGATGGTTGTTTAGGAATAAAGCGCTAGATAGAATTTTAAATCCAGAATTTTTTGAAAATGAAAAATCAAATTAATATTTTTAAAGGATGATGATTGGTGTGCCAAATTGGCATACTTAGCTGATACGTTTAATGATATAAATAACATTAATTCAAGCAAGCAAGGGAAAAATAGAAAATATTTTGACAAATGCCGATTAATTGTCAGCATTTCAAAGGTTCTCTTTTGGAAATGCTACATATTAAATTAGAATGAAAATTATTGGATGTTTCTTTCTATCCAAAAATGAAAAACAAAAGACACGATTCGTATTATAGAATCACATTTGGTATTGTTAGAACAAACGTTTTCCTATTATTTTCCTACAATAAATATTGAACAATACGATTGGATACGAAATTCATTTAGTGCAATGAATTTTATGTACTAGAAAATGAGAAGTTGAGTAGTTTATCGACAGATGGCATTTTATTAATTAAATTTTCTGAATTAACACCAGAAGAACTTTGGATTTTTATACAGTAAGGATATCCTACTATTTTGACAAGAGTAATAACAGTTTATTACAGTTTTCCATATTATATTTATAAAATAGGGTTCTCATATTTAGCCAATATAAAACCAAATAAGATGAATCTTTAGTAATATAGAATATGAAGTGAAAGAGCCATGTTACATATTAGATTTGATATAGATAACATTTGTAGTTACGATATGGTTACGTTTCTCATTAATTTAATGTAATAAATGTACTTAAATTTTTTTTAAATTAGAAGCTTGTAATTATAAATTTTTAATATAAATATAATCATAATTTAATATAAAATTTTATTGAAACTGTTTTGGTGTTCTGCAATAGGTATTAATTCTGAAAAGCCACATAAATGGTTGCGAACCACTGGTAAGATGTTTTGATAATAGTGTTTTTGTATTAAAGGTTAATTTTTCTAAACTTGTATAAGACAAAATCGGAAATTTTATCTGAAAAACTAATTAAGTTTGTCACCGATTTTTGTGTGATTGACAAAGCAAATACAGAAAAATTACAATACCCTGATGATAATTTATTACAAACTAATCACTAACCACGTGACTGCACTAATCTATCTTCTTAAAACGACGATACACATAATTAACACTAGAAGCACGATCAATTTATTTATTACTAATTAGCTAACTATTAATTTCTAATTAATGTAGACCTACGCGTATTTATGAACCACTAGCTCTGGTTATTTATATCATATATCAAACATATTTATCTCTATACTTAATCTAATTTATTTCATAATCACGACTTTATAGAGCTAAACTGAAAACTGATTGATCTCCTAAGATGCGTCTTTTTATAGGTAATATAATTGTTCTGGTGCATTCCTAAATATTGTCTGAAACGTTTACACCTTTCTTTTTTGTAAGCTTTAAGTAAACTCCTGTAACTGTAAACCAATTCTTTGTTCGTTGAAAGCATTATCTCGTCTAAGTTGTTACGGGTGAAACCGGTGTTAAAACAATATAAATTTGGATTTGCCCTGAAAGGGGCGGGGATCTTGTAACAAAATAAGAATGCGTCGGCTAATTGTAGTGGTGCGGGAGTAAGATCCTATGAATAAATGGAAAAAATATAGAAAATAAAGAAAAAATCTAATAATTAAGAAGGTTTAACTTCAAAAATTGTACATTACATAAAAACTTACTCTGAAAGTTTTCATCTCTGTCAAAATTGAGAGCCGCCAAACAGTCTGTCACCGCAAGATTTGTATGTCCTTTCTATGTGGAAGACTGTTATTCTGCGTACAACTCCCTTGCTTTGGTTTCCTAAATTTGGTCATAAGTAACTTTCTCAAAATAAAATACTCCTTTCAGATATGACTATCACTGGAATAGCTGGATATGCTTTACAAATCACTGACTACCTATTTCCTAAATAATTGAAATAAAATAACTTAACCTCTATTAACATAAAAACAATTTCATTGCAAATATACCTATCCTTTTCTAAAAATAAATCTTACTCTATAATCCGGCCAGGTAAAGAAAAATTCTAAAAAAGCTCCAACTATAAGCGATCCTTTTCTAAAAATAAATCTTACCCTATAATCTGGCCAGGTATTGCTAAAATAAGAATATCCTAAAAGAAAATTCTAAAAAGAAACCTTAACTTTAAGCCATCGATGAACTATTCGTCATTTTAAATTTTCCTGCTTTTCCATTCAATGAGGACATTCGTAAATCCGAAACTATTAGCAATGACATACATAAAACAAAAAAAAAACAGTTCAGTACCAACTTTGCGCTATAACGTTGTCTTTTCCAAAATACTTTAAATTTACTACTTTTAATACCCTAAGTTTCACTAATGACTTTCGCATATCAAATCACTATTAGTCCAGTAAAAATTACTTTCACTTAATTACTGGCTTATTACCAAAATACACAATTAACATTTAAAAATGCATAATATTGTTTTTAAAACCTTACATAAAAGTAGTTACTTTTTAATTCCAAAATTTCCAGCCACCATCGGGTCCACACACGGCAGCTCTCTGACTCCAAAACATGCCTTACAAAGTTCCAATTTAATGCAGGAATTCCTACCCTTTTGTTACAAAACGGTTTTCCGATATCAAATCCACACTTACGCGTTGAACATGCGCTGCCGCTTGCAGAGGTATTTCATCTACAGTCGTTTGCCGCCTATACCTTTCTTAGAGCTTTGTACATTCTCATATAAAACTCACTATCATCGCCCCCCCCCATGTTTTATTAACGCGTATCGTAACATTTATGATGTTTTCAGGTGAACTGATTTTTATATGACTGTGTCTAATTCTACTTCCGTTGCGTTCAACAAATTTTATTTTTTTTTATTTCCACTGTAAATCATATCTTGTTATGGTCAGCGTCTACCTAATACAATGTACGATGTTCACTTTATGCTTATTTCTCCATTCTCACGCTTTCAGTCTATTATAATGAGACGATAACCTCATCTATGCAATCATATCTTCTGTATTCTGCTTCTTCAATGTCTAGTCAGTATATTGTAATAAAGTGTGTTTGGTTTCCCTTATATGATAAATACAACAATGTCTATTAGTACTATGTCATATTGCATGAAATTCATGAAACTAACTTCCTAAAGCTCATATTTGGAGTGCATATTAATGAATTCACTATCATTTTCATAACAATTTTTGAAAGATTTTTGACAGACTTTTACTCTAAAATTTGATGGTCATAATTGATTTGTTTACATTCTTGTGGTTTAAAATTATTTACAACACGTCATTCATGTGCCACTATGTATTTATAGAAATAGAACGATTATCTTTGTGGTTTTCAGTTTTAATTGGAATAAAAATTCGGATTTAATTGCTTGTCTTGATTTTTAAACTCTATTTTACATGAAATTAAGATTTTACAGGGAGCTTCAATAACACGTTAACCATTCAAGATTTTTCAAAAAATCTACTATCCTAACATTCCTGCCGTTATCTAGTATCCGTCCTACATCAAAATACTTCATCAATTTATCACGTCCTAAAAAATTAGAAACATAAACCAATAAGTGTAATAAGTTTAAAGGAAAATCCTCAACCATCAACTATAGAACATTGTGAGTGCCGCTGAAGGCAAAAAGTCGTAAAGCGTCTTTCTCTACACCATAAGGGAATAGAACACCCATTGGGGTCAAGCTCTTCAGCCCGGGTACTGCAGTGCTAGAATAATACCACTTGAGAAATGGAGTAAGCTACATCTCCCAGTCAAGTATTACCCCAAGCCTCTGGGCGTAATTTATGTTTGTACAATTTGGCCAGAAAATTCATTGGGAAATCGACCCCAGCAACCACTCTCGATCGCTTTTTACTAAAAAAAGTCTCACGAAAAAATTTTTTTTTAATTTAGTCTCCAAGTTAATCTAAATGTCCGTGAAGTCCGTTAAGTGTGTTACAGTCTAAAAATCTAAATTCCTATTTTAATAATAAAAAGTTAGCTAAAATTTTCCACCTACATTCACAACTTAAACATTCAAATAAAAAAAAACTTTTTCAGTGAAACGACTAAAAATAAAAATTTTCGGCCTATATGTTTTTACAAAAAAAAATGTTTTAATAAAAACAAAAACCAACTAAATAAAAAAACTAAAATTAGAAAGACTACATTAGTATAATGAAAAACTACCTCATGTTTACACAAATTTTGCCTAATAATAAAAAAAACGACTTGCAAATTTAGTGCTAAAATTTTAACCCTCTAAAAATTTAAAAAATCACAAAAACGATCTCATATTTAACAACATACCCTATTAAAAGAAAAACGGCCCTAATAAAAACAAAACAGCTTCAAGGTTTAAAAACAAATACTATCAAATAAACATACTACCTTCTTTGAAAAATTTACTCTCTGAAAAGAGAACAGTCCTAATTTTCACAAAAACTGTCTTAATAAAAAACATAAGTGTTAATGAAAAAGAGCTTAAAAGTTTAGATAAACAACCCTAATATTTCAAAGAAATGTCCTATCGAAAAAAAGATTCCTGAAGATGTCCACCAAAAATTTAATGAAACAGCTTAAATTTTTAAAAACAGCTCTACGAGTAAAAAAAGAGAAGTGGGAAAGATACTTTAAAAATTAAAGAAACCTAAATATTTAAAAAACAACCAAAATTTTTTACTATAAAATAACTAAACAACTTGTATTAAAAAATACCTTACCAATAAACAAAAAGGCCTTGAAGTAGGGCGCCAAAAATTTACTATAAAATAATGTTAAAACCATCTTGTATTTAAGAAATGCCCAATGATTTGGCGCCAAAAATTTACTGTTAAAACAAGTTAAATTTTGACTTACTCTAAAAGGGTGCATTCGCTAACTGCAGTGGTGCGGGAGTGAGTTTCTATGAATAAATGGGAAAAAATATAGAAAAATAAAGAAATACAAAATTAATAATTAACAAGATTTAACTTAAAAAATTGTACATTACATTAACATTTACTCTAAAGGTTTTTATCTGTCAAAATTGAGAGCCGCTAAACAGTGTCACCGCAAGATTTGTGATGTCTTTTTATGTGGAAGACTGTTATTCTGCACACAACTCCCTTGCTTTGGTTTCCTAAATTTGATGATAAGGAACTTTCTCGAAATAAAATACTCCTTCCAGATATGACTTTCACTGGAATAGCTTGATATCATTTACAAATCACCGACTACCTATTTCCTAAATAATTGAAATAAAATCCACTTAAATGTAATCTATATTAACATAAAAACAATTTCATTACAAACACAATATCCTTTTCTAAAAACAAATCTTACTCTAAAATCTGGTTAGGTATTGCTAAAATAATAATATCCTAATAGAAAATTCTAAAAAGAAACCTTAACTTTGAGCGATCAATAAACTACTCGTCACTCTAAATTTTCATGCTTTTCCATTTAATGAGGACATTCCTAAATCTCAAGTTATTGGCAATGACATTCATAAAACAAAAAAAACAGTTCAGTGCCAACTTCGCGCTATAATATTGTCCTTTCCAAAATACTTTAGGTTTACTACTTTTAATACTCTAAGTTTCACTAATGACTCTCGCATCTCAAATCACTATTAGTCCAGTGAAAATTACTTTTACTTAATTGCTGTCTTATTACCAAAACACAATTAATATTTAAAAATTCATAATAGTGTTTTTAAAGTGTTAAATTAAAGTTGTCACTTTTCTATTGCTAAATTTCCAACCACCATCAGCATTTTTCCTAATCATTTAGTAAAAGTTCAAATATAGCAGCTCTCTGATTCCAAAACATATCCCACATAGTTCCAATTTAATTGAGGGATTCCAAACCCCCTTCCCTTTGTGTAAATACGGTTTTTCTACATTACATCTCCGCACTTATGCGTTGAACATATCCTGCACCTTGCAGAGGTTTTTCATCTACAGTCGTTTACCGCCTGTTCCCCTCGGGAATTGTCATATAATTTTCTTAGAGCTCTTTATATCTCCATATAAAACTCACTATCATCACCCCTTTTCCCACCTGTTTTATTCAAGTGTATTGCTACATTCTTAATGTTTTCAGGTGACCAATTTCTATATGACTGTGTCTAATTCTATTTCCGTTGCGTTCAACAAAACTCATTTTATTTTCACTATGTCATTTTATTACCGTAAGGGTCTATGAAATACAATATATAGAGTTCACATTATGCTTACTTTGCCAATCTCGCGGTTTATTATAATGAGACGATTACCCCATCTATGTAATCCTATCTTTTATATTCTGCCTTTTCAATGTCTAGCTAATATATTGTAATAAAGTGTATTTGGTTTTTCTTTTATGATACTTGCAACAATGTTTATTAAAGCTATGTCACATTGAATGAAATTGATTAAAATAACTTCTTAAAGCTCATATTTGGGGTGCATATTAATAAATTCACTATCTTTTTAATAACAATTTGTGAAAGCTTTTTATGATAGGTCTGTACTTTTAAAATTTGATGGTCATAATTGGTTTGTTTACATTCTTATGGTTTAAAATAATTTACAACCCGCTATACAAGTTTCCCTATGTATTGCAGGAATAGAACATTTATCTTTGTGGTTTTCAGTTTAATTAGAATAAAAATATGTATTTAATTGAAGGTTTTTGTTTTTAACTCTATTTTACATGAAATTTTAAATTCTACAATGTGTTCTAATAACAAGTTAACCCATTCAAGATGAAATATTATTTCTTTGATGTCTAATTTATGCTTAGCGTAACGCATCGCGTTACAGAGTGTTGGTTCTTTGAGGTCTTGTTACAATATCTTAGAGTTGATAGATTCATTGTAAAGGCAATGCTTATGAATTATGTCAAATGTTTTATGTATCTAGATACATAAAATCTGGAAAGTGCTGTTTGACTGGAAATTGCAAATTTTCACATTTATTCGAATAATATGGCGGCCTACTGTTGTGCAGTTCTTAAAATTGTATACAGAAAAATTACGGACAAGTGTCCGTTAAGGGAATTAAAATCGTTTTACATGAAAAGTAGATTTCTCTATGAATTTTATATTTGTTGAATCACGGAGTTAAGGCTTCAAAAATTGTTAATTTAAATTTTGATTTATGTCCCTAATTGTCATCATGTACTATTTCACTTGTGGTTTTCTTCTTCTTTTTTTGATAAACGATCATAAATTGTTTGCAAATATTAACTTCTTGACAGAGCCATTGGCTTTCTTGATAATATTGAGAAAACAAGTTTCCCAGTAATTCTGTATCTTTTCCAAATACTCTGTAATTGTTTACGAGGATTTTCCATATTCATTTCGTTTGTTTGGCAAAATTTATTGTTTCTATCAATTTTTGTATGCTTATGCGTATTATGCATTGCTTATGGATAAAATATAAACAAGAATAATTATTTGATTCATAAATGTACAGATTAGTTTCATGGAATTATCGAAATGAAAAATATTCAGTAAGAGCTGATGACAATTTCCAAATTAGGAATTATTAGAAGTTGAATTGTCCAAACCTGTGTTTTGCTTATATAAAATATCATTTCTAACATTATTGTTATTTTATTTTGCAATACGTCCTTCATGTATAAAACAGATTGCTAATTTATTTCCTACATTCAAAGCTAACCTTCTCTTTTCTGCATACAATTCAGTAGAATGTATAAACGCGCTGCATTTAAAAAATCTTTATACTTGTAAACGTCCCTGTCTCCCACATAATTGTGGAGAATGCAGCAACTTAAGTATTTTTAACAAACGTTTACCTTGATATGTTTGCAAGAGCACCGTATTCTTGGTTAGCATTTTTGAATAGCCTTTGCCTAATGCCAAGTTCTTGATAATCGATAGTTGCAAATCCTTTTACATAACAATACCGTGATTTTTTTATGTTGCAGTGCATTTTTGATGTTAGACCAGGATATCACAAGCGTCGTATCGACATGATTTTTATCAGTAATTTCATACATTTTGAATGAATTTAAAATTCGTTTTATCAGCACAGAAGTTACGTGTCATTTTCAGAACGTTCATTGTTTACGTAGCAAAGTCCAAGTATATTCGGTCGCTAGAGATTGTGAATTTGACTAAATAGGTTTTGTCAAAACCAATCGCTCTTTAAGAAAACATTCTTAATACGCAAGTTTTCCTAATACTTACCGCGTGTTTAGATGTGATCGTCGTCAATATGACAAGGTTAATAAACTTTGGGGTGGATCCACAAAGTTCATTAATTATGTATATTCACGGGGAATAAATTTATAATGGCTACCTAGCGTTTTTAAATTTTGTGACGTTACTACAAAATTAACGTGAACAACGTATATCTTCCCGTAGTACACCGTTTGATGTGATTTCATGGACTAAATAAGTGACTTTTGTAAATACTTTACATTTTTTTGGATTAAGTTTTTAAGTTGTAGTTTCTGCACGTTTCAAAAATCTTTTTGAGGTTCTGAAAATGATGCTTTTCAGAATATCCTTGTACGTATTTCGGTTAATTGGGATATAAATAAGATAGGAAAGAAAAAGGTTAATTTTAAATGGACAGAATAAATATGGACGCGCTCGATATAGTAAGCTTTTATATCAATAAACGTTAATTAAACATGACGTTTCCTAATTTCAGATAATAAGGTAAAACATTGTTTCTACAGGACGATGACTTATTTCAAAACCGCAACTGAAAACAAATCTAAATGTGACAACACAATACGCAATAGAGAGTTCTCGTTCATCGTGACCATCAAGGACATGCACATGATATCATATTGCAACAGCAATACAGATCGCAAAGAAAGTACGTGAATTATACCTAATTGTGGTACAATAACCTTGTACTTGAGCAATTAAATATTTTACATTGTGGGAACGGAATTTTAACTGCAGTTAGCTTACATTACAAGAAGGGAGAAATGTTATATAATGACTACGTCCGAAAAAAACTTAAGTGATGTTGAAGTCAAATACAGAAGTTGGAACGGAACACAGCTTCAAGATAAAGACATTGACATCTCCAAAGGGAAAAGTTTAGTGCGCGAGCTATTGATTAACTCGCTTGCAAGTTTTGGAAATAAATATTAAACTGTACGCGGGTATTCCGAAACTTGTTGTGGACACCGGCAATCAAGGGCTACCTGCGGGTACGGCTCAAAGAAGTGATTTTGAAGTTTGTGTTAAGGGAGCTGCTGTTAGCGGAAAAAAAAGCGATTAAAGAAAGATTTGTGTTGCTGGACATCCTTAAATTTTTACAACTAAACCATGAGTAAAATATTAACTTTTTGTTTATGATTTATAAGTATATGGATTTTATATATAAGTTGTAAATGGTTTGTGTTAGGTATTCACTTCGATAGCTCCCCACAGCGCGCACTGGTACAAAACCTTATATGATAACGGTGACGCATAGTATAGTAAGTACAAGAAATGTTAGGTTTGTAAACAAATAGATTGAACATCACTCACCTGAATTGTAACACTAGTAATCTAACTAGCTGAAACAAGCGGAAAGGTAAAATTTAGGTAAAAGGAAATTGCCTGTTTTACACGAAATCGTAATTATCACACGGCCACGAACTCGAAATGCACGATGTAAGAATTAATACTTCGTATTAACGACTAGGTCCCCTACCAACGGAGACACAACGAACGATTCCATTTTCTACGCCGAGAAAGAGTATTAAGGTACTCATTTGACCATCTTTGCCATAGAGAACGGGTAAATTGACATAAACGCTGCCAGCGGGAGCGAAGACTCACATCGGCAGAGAAGACCACCTCGGGAAGACTGAGAATAGGCCCACCAATAAGAAAATGACCAGGGGAAAGGTAATCAACCCCATGATTGGGATCTGAAGAGGGAAATATCAGTGAGCGACCATTTAAAACAACCTGAATACGTGTAAAAATGGTAGATAGCTCTTCAAAAGTTAGAGATTGTTTTCCTAAAATGCACAGTATTAAAAATTTTGCGGATTTTACTCCGGATTCCCATATTCCACCGAAATTGGGAGCATACGGAGGATTGATAAGCTATTGTATTTGTTCGGAAGCCAAAGCAGACATAATCTCCTTACGAGTAGTTTTTAGAAAGGTTTGAGCCTCAGACAACAAACGTGATGCACCTACAAAATTCCGACCACAATCGGAGTATACGCCAGTTGGCAGACCCAGACGTGCCGTAAATGTATGAAATGTAGCCCTAAAGGCAGCAGTAGTTAATTCGGGTATCTCGTGCAACAATTCAAGCGGAGCATTTTCACTAACGAAAAAATTAGAAGTCAACATAGGACCATATCACCACAATGCATTATCTAATAATTGAGAAGGAGTAAGACTACGAGATCCAATGTCAGCGGCGTTCATGTCATTATAATGTGAATAAGGTGAACAAGGTACTACATTGGGTTTAACGCGAAATTTAACATGCTTCAAATGTAATCTAATTTCAAAATTAATCGATTCTAAATAAAAATCTAACAAATTGGAACAAAACTAAAAATTGGATTTGAATAATGGTTATCTCTAGCGTTGACTTGGAGTGTGTCCGATCAAAAGACACAAGCAAAATGAATGGGGGAGGGATTTGAAATACCGGATAGAAGCTGCCAGCTCTGTTTACCGGTGCGACCTGAAGGGTCGTCTTAAAATTATCCAAATCTATATAGCCTACTCTATAAATTTATAAATTCGTGCTCCCTGGTCTAAGTATTTTATTCTAAGTCAATCCTATATTCGTCCCTAACGTTTCCTATCGTTCCTTAACTTGACATATTATAATTATATTCTTCTTTCCTATAGATACTGCGCCCAAAAAATAGGCGGCAGAACGTCAAAGAAATTAAATCAAGCTCCAAAACACTACATGCAAGCAAAAATATAAATATTAAAATATATATAAATATAATATAAATATATAAATAAACATAAAATAAATATATAAATCAATATCTAAATAAGTAAGAGCATGTAACAGTGCATAAATTAGGAAAAGCATCGCCCAAATTATCAGTTGCACTCGCATAAGCATTATGATGGCTAGTGTCATTACACACAAAAACGTGCTCATTAAATTATTTTAAAATCTTCTTATTAATACAAGTCAATGCTTATGCGAGTACAGCCGCCACAATTTTATTCCCACCTCGTATATAAATTTCTCCAGCATGCGAAGAACTGGTCGTCTTCTTACGTCACAATCACTATCACTTTAAAAGTCCTGAGGGATGCACGGTTTCACTATTTTATTCCTTTATTTATTTTACTGATTTAAATTAATGAGGGTTTTCTGATTTAGTTTGTTATTATTTATTTACATTTGATTTATTCCCGATACTCCGCGCGTTTAAGGAGTGACAATGATTGTTTTAGTGCTGTGGGGGGTTTGTTGTGCATAATAGATTTTGGTTAATGATTTTTGCTTTTAATTTTTTTTTTTAATTTTTTTTTATATTTTTATTCTTTTTCTTTTATTTAACAAGTTTTAAATCGTGCTCATATGTCGTACCAAATCGAATCCTAGTTTTCCAATCTCCACCTTAGCCCTCGATTTACGCGCGGTTATCACCGTCCAATCTCGCGACCCTTCCCGCAAATTCTTTAAAGGCTGTCCAGAACGCCTTCTCGTTAGCCACTTCCTCGACTTCCTCTAGGCTCTTTGGCCATGCTAGCCCTACTATAGCTAACTTCCTATCAGCCAACCCTCATTTGCCACCTCGAGCGGGCAGTCGAAGAGCACGTGCTCTGCGCTTTCTGCGCTCTCACCGCATTCCCAGCGGTTGTATCTTTGCAAATACGCCTTCAAGGCGCCATGCCCTGTTATTAGCTACACAATTTTATGGTCGAGCTTCACTTCCATCTTATCTCTAACTACTATAGTCGGTATGAATTTATGTGTCAACCTGCCCGTGGCAGCGTTGTTCCACTTTTCTTCCCATTGTCGTATTGATCTTTCCCGCATCTTTCTTTTAATCAGAGACCTCGGTATCGACGAGTACGATATCCGGAAGTTACCAGTCGCGGCCTCTTTAGCTAATTCGTCAGCCCTATCATTTCCTACGTTACCATCGTGCGATCTAACCCAACAGAACTTTAAATGTCGAAACCGGAGCGCTGTATATACTACCCTCCAGACGTTCGCTAGGAGGGTCTATCGAGGTGTTCATATTTGTTAGGGCCGTCAGCGCTGATTTACTATCGCTGATGATTTAATACACGTTTCTACCCATGTGATTTATCACATAATCGATAGCTTCCCGTATAGCAACCAATTCGCACCAGTTCGCGAGTTTGGTCTGAGACCGAAACACTTCCGTTTGCTCATTATATAGAGGTTTAAGTCACCCGGAATATGGCTCCATTGGGTTATAGTAGTATATTCTAGTTTAGTAACAACTCGATTACTGATAAATATCTTGAGAAGATAGGGAGGGGTGTTTAATCATGTTAAAACCACTTGTGAATCTGAAAACAACTTTATTCCCGTTACGGGGTAATTGGAATAATTTATCTTTGTAATGGAATCAATCAAGCGCGTTAGTAATACTGCACCTAAAAGCCCTAGATGTGGGACAGAAAGAGATTACAAAGGTGCAACTCTGCTTTTAGCTTGCAAAAGATTGCAAGAGTTTTTACTACATTCTGACACATGAAGGTAAACACAAGCGGAATAACCTCATTCACTAGCGTCGCAAAAACCCAAAGGACCGTAAATGCCGTGGGGAATGATATTTTTCGAGGAATTTTTAATTGTGAGAGCAAAGGAAGTTCTTGGCAAAAGTCGTTCCAGTGCGAACATCATTCCGTATCCGGAAGGTCATCCCACCGAATCGGCTGAAGCCATAATCTTTGAAGGAAATATTTGACTAGAAAAATAACTGGTGTCAGCCATTCTAAAGGGTCGAAAAGGCGAGCCATGTAAGACAATACTGAACGTTTACTACAAGGAATAATATAGTAACTAAACATATCCGTAGAGGTACTCCATAACAAACCTAAAATCTTAAGACCGCTGACGTCATCGGAAAACGTTAATGCTGTTTCAAAATCAGCATCATTAAAATTCTGTAATATTTCTGCGTGGTTACTAGACCACTTTCTTAACTTGAATTGTTCTATAGACAGAAGTTTGATCAATTCAGATTGTAATTGACCCGCAACCGAGACGGAATCAGAACCAGAAATCGCGTCATCCATTAAAGTTATTAAGTATTATTTCGTCGTGCACTAACTGACGAATTACCCACTGAGCAATAAAAGAAGACGGAGATAAACCATATGTTAAAGTTTTTAATTCGTATTTCGAAATTTTATCCTCTTGTGGTCACCAAAATATGTGTTAATATTGACAGTCTTGAGGGTGAAGTAAAATTTGACTATACATCATTTTTATGTCCGCACATATAGCGACTGCTTGAAAACGAAAAAAATTTATAATTGCAGGTAAATCCTTCTGCAATTTAGGACCTGCATATAAGCAATCGTTCAAAGAAATTCCCATAGAATCAGGTGCTGAGCCGTTAAACACCACTCGCAGCTTTGTCGTACTGCTAGCGGATTTGTGAACTGCGTGATGAGGCAACACATAATTGGAAGGTCTAAGCGCCAATTCCATATTGTCCTAAACTAAAATACTCTTGAAGAAATTCGTTATAAAATTTGTTGCTTTCAGGTTGTAATAACAACCGCCTTTCCAAATTAACTTACCTTTTATAGGCACTCAAAAAATTACACTCAGGAAGGGGAATATTGATTTTGAAATGTAAGGAAACTATATAACAGCCATCATTCTTACGGGAATGTGTAGTTAGAAAATGTTGTTCACAGTATTCGTCTTGGGAGTAATAAGGGAAGGCATACGCAATTCCTTAATCTCCTAAAAATTTAGCAATCTCTTTATGCAAAGGTTCCGAAGCGGAAATCAAAGAAACAGCATTCAAATAATCATTTAAATCAAAAACTTGCTCTAAAATAACAACAGAAAATAGTACGAACAGCGGTAGGTCAACCGGGAATCATATGAGAATTTTTAGGAAACAACATTTCTGAACACAATTCAGCGCTCAAAAGCAAATCCACTGGAGCTGATTGGTGAAAATTATGATCGGCTAATTCCAACTCTTTCAGTTTACTATAAACTTCAAATTGTATTGTGCGACCTGAAACATTACCCGAAATTTCCGGAAATATAGAAACGAAAAAACATAATTGCTAGTCGGAGTAATTAGAAAAAAGAAAACATTTTACAATTCCCTTTGAAATTACAGAAACATTTGATATATCACTTATCTGGCGATAATCACGAGACCGTTTAAAGCACAATCGATTTACGCATGCTTCAGAAATAGCATTAACATTGGTTCCAGTGTCTAAAATACATCGAACAAGCTAAAGATAGCCATTGATATCAAGAATTTTAGCTTGAATATTAGCTAGGAGTACAGTGTGACTTTGAGGAGTACTAGAAATGTTACCAGTAGAAATATTAGTAGAATTGCTCTTTTCTGTGGAGGATTGTGAAGCTTTCACAGGAAAAGCAACATTTTTAACTGAGTTATTATGTAATAGCGTGTGGTGCTGAGGCGAAGAACACACAAGAATTATGCGTAGAATTACAGGGAGTTTCATGATTGTCTATGAAAGACCGCATTTTAACCTCATTATGACGATCAAGTACATCCAATTTTTGAAACTTAGAACAAACCTAAATTTTGTGATCGACTACAGTACAAACAAGTATAAAAATTGTGAACTTTGGTCGTCGCGGCCACCGAAGAATTCTTCACCAATAACGATTTATTAAAATTGACTGGTTTATATACGGGTTTATACTTATTCTGCGAAAATGTATTAGGTTTAGAATGGTTTTCAGATCATCTTGAAATTCTGAATTTTTATTCTGTAGGGTTAAGTATTCAAAATTGCGGTAACACAAGAAAAGAAGTATAAAATCGGCAAGATCGGTTACCTCACGAGTTGTCTTTAAAGAGTTTATTGCATTAAAATGTCTGTAAGCGATCCTGTGGGTTTATATTGTAAAATTTTACTTAAATAGAAATTTACTGTGCTGCGCGAGTTACATAACCCCAAATCAATATATATGTATAATTTAATAGAATTATTAAAACTAAGTTAGATGCAACAATGTATAATTCAAGGACATATTACAAAAGGTTAATGGAAGTTCATAATCCAGACATCAGAACGGATGTAATTACATTGTATTCCAGACGTAACTTGACACTGCAGGTGCAGGTCACAATAGATTGTAAGAAACATATTGTTAGAATTAAGATTACTAAGAAGTAATACTTTGTATTGTATAAAAAATAGCAGACATGAGCTCTGCAGTTCCCACAAGCAATGTAAGGGGCAGGGACAGCACAAATATCTTCAGGAGCCCAATATGGCCAATCAGTCTCGAACTTCACAACTTTAACATTGTTCTTTGTTCAAGCTACTCAATTTTGTTTAATTAATTTAATTAGTGAAAAGTAACTTTGATTGTTAAACGTTAATGAATATAACGCAACCACTTGTCAATTTCCATTGTAATTTCTGTTTTAATAAAATTGTTAGAAGAGTTTTTGGGAGAAACCTTTTTAAAAAGCTGCTCCAAAAGGTCCAAAATCTAACTCGCGAATTATCATAACGATCCAGTAATTTCTGCCACGCTTTAGAATATAGTTCCGGTAGAAGATCGAGATCAGCGATAACAGATAGGTTTTCTACCTGCAGTAGAGAGCGCAAGTATATAAATATGGCAACATCGTTTAAAGAAGTATTAGTATGAACTAAGTTATCGAAAAGTGTACGAAAAGTTGCTCATTGGGCTACTTGCCCAGAAAAAAATCAGTATTTTTGGGGGTTGTAGAGAAGTTGTAGCACACGTATCACTGCTAATTTTAGCGTAATTTCCTGCAACAACTGAAGATTTCTCTTTAAGAGATAAATGTTTGGGCTTTAATCACATCAAGCAAATCGTTGAAAACTGATTGATTATCTTTCGCTTTAAAGGAAGATTCCACGAATAAATTGTATTTCAAAATTTCATTCTGCAAAATTTCATAACTGAATTCAATTTTATTTACCCTTAACATTTTAGCTTGAAGTCAGATACGCTTCACTAAAGAAGCAGTGCTGTATAATCGGCAATTTGAGTAAGCTGATAAAAGAATTTCTAATTTGGTCTCTAATTTCTTCTTTGAAGCTATAATGTAGTACGCGGCACACGAAAGTAAATTAACAGTATACGATAAGAATGTAAACACTAATTTCTTAAGGTCAACAGCAAACGACGAAATGTTGTAGTTTATGGATAAAGCTTTTCAAACTATAATTAGTAATCACGAAATAATCTATCATGTTGAATACCAACATGTGATAGCCTTCATACGTAAACGATTAACACCTGCGTGATATAAACTTATTCGAAACGAAATAATATAACGTACTTTGAAATTAATATTGTTTGTTATGCAAATCACCGAAAGTTTATTTTAAGTTATCTAGGCAAATAGATTGAACATCACTCACCTGAATTGTAGCACCAGTAAACAAACTAGCTGAAACAAGCGGAAAGGGAAAATTTATAAAAACAAGAAATTGCGTGTTTTACACGAAATCGTAATTATCGCACGGCCACGAGCCCAAAATGCACGATGTAAGAATTAATACTTCGTATTAACGACTGTTCACTTCTTTCAACACTTGCGAACTGCTAGAAAAGCCGGTAAATTTTCCCCACATGCACCATTGCGTTCACGATACACAAAATTTTGTGCTTAGCGTTAACAGTTTGTATCATTATAGTGGGAAATTAACAGAACGTGAAAATAATTATTTTGTTGGTCTATAGAATAGCGAAAAAACTCATTTTTTTAAAAATTTAAGTATAACATTATCAGGAAACAAAGTTGAACATTTTAAAAAATTAGGAAATAGGTGTGCATTAATTTTAAAGTATTTCTAATGGACAATTGAATGATGAACGGTAAAAGTTGGTAGTGCACTATATTGTCTGTGTATTGTTAATTATGGCATTTCCAGAAATAGGATTTAGAATGTTATGTATATCAATATTGGAAACTAGAACAATTTGTGTGTTAGTACTAGTGATTGATTTAAATTTTATTTTAAGGTTTCCTTTTCTTTTAATAATACCTAGCCAGTCTGATATTAGGAAATTAAGGTTTTGTTAAGGATGTTTTTGTTCTCTTATGGTAGTTATTTAATGTTAATAGAGGTTAAGTGTAGGTTGAATTTTATTTGGACTTATTCATGAACCAGGTAAAAATAGGTACATTTGTGAAAGGATATCCGGTCACCCCAGATTTGGAGTTTCATTTGGAGGCATCCCTACATTTCACAATTTTCTATAATTTAACCAAAATTTAACGAGTATTTATAAAGGCTGTACAAAAAAGTATAGTATAGTGTGATAAATTTAGGTAAATGTATGTTTGCATACATGATTAAGATTTATATATCTTTTCAATTGTTATCACCCGTTCGGGTGGCACAATTGGTTAACTCATCGACGCTCAAAGCCGAAGATGCAGGTTTAAATCCTGTCCGGGACCTTCTATTTTTCATTTTTCAATTACTAGCTTGATTTGAAATTATTATTTAAACTTTGTGTAAAAGTCTAATCATTGTTTCATCTCATTAATTAATATTATACTTAACTTGCCTTGTATAGTTACCCAATATCTGTAATTAATAGTTGGCGAACAGACGCAACTTTGGGCATCGCTTCCTGTCTATGTCTGATACAAGTCAAAAATCTTAAAAGTGAATTTACCTATACAAATCGAATTAAATATTTGCATAGCCGTAACAAAACACACTTGATTGTTTTATAAAAGGAAGAAACATCCATTGACCGGTTTAGGCCATTTAGGCCTCATCGGAATGGGATTATTTAACTCTTTATGACACAATCAAAATAATATACATCAATATAAATAAGAAAGAACCACAATACCATGGTAAAAGTTTATAAGAACCGCTCTCTGGTGACTTGTACGAGCCTTAAGTCGTAAAGGTAAAGAAATTGGGTCAAATTTACATTGTAGCAATCTTAAAAATGGCCATTTAAATATGTCCTGCCTTCTGGAATTTAAATATGTTACAAATATATTTTAATGTTATATTTAACATATATCCCATAGCAATGTTCATTTCTTACTTCAAGTGCAACGAATATTAATAAAGAATAAAATTGAAAGTTGGATTTACAGCTACATCTTAGTATTTTATATTAACATATAAACTGCTTTTTACAGTGTACCAACGCATACAAAACGCTCTATTACTCCTTAATGGTAACATTTAACAAAACAACTTTAAAGTAATCTTATGTATATTCAAAATGGCTATAATGTAAAATTAATTAGTATTGTACAGGGTCTTCACTAAAAAAATATTTAGGCAAGTTATGTTTTTTTAAACAGAATACCAGATGGATTTTGGGTCCTAGGAACCTTTTTTTTAAAGTTTTATTCAATAACTACAACTATCAAAATTAATTTTATTATTTGAATTACCAACAGGCTTGTTTTATTCACAAACAACTTGAACACTTATATTCGTTAAGTACAAGTTTGAAATTTTAAAGTTACGATTTGCAATAACTAATGATTAGTGCTGAGTAGCTTGAATTCTAACAAAGCGAAAGTTACAAGATTTGAAGACTAACTGGAATGGAGAATTTCTCTCATTTAACGTGAAGCCTTTAGTCTCACATCATTCTGTGGAATATACATCAACGTATGTAAATACGAGATAAAAAGTATATACAACCAACCTAATGGAAATTATAATAACGTAGCATAAACCAATTAATAATTTATATTCAAGGTGTAGAGATAAGCGAACCAGGCATTTTAATGGATCGGAATTCGTGATTGAAAATAACCTGATGAAACACGTACATAAACTCATTGTTCAGAAAAGCGAACGTTGCTGATAATAGAACATCACATTTTTAATGGTATGTAAAATAATTTGAAGTAACTAAACAGCAACCGTTTAAATTGAAAAGGCAGTCGAAATCGTTAATAGATATTCAAATGCGGGAACTGCAAGTAACAAATGTTGAAGATAATATTTTCGGTTTATATGTAACGTTCTATACCAATTTGGAAACACTCTACAAAATTATAAGAGATGTGTTGTTAATATGTTGTTCTAAAATTGAAAATTGCCCAAGCCTGTGTTATGATATAGCAACCAATTTAAGCGACTCCATTTCAGGTTTGCAGTAAAGAGTACTAAAATGAAGTCACGTGCTTTCTATTTCTACTGCAGCGTACACAATTTAAATATCTTAAATATCTTGGCACTCATGAAAGACCTCATAAACTCACCTACACGACTAAAAACTTTTAAATTATTGCAGCTACAAGAACCTGCAGATTCCTCCCGTTTGAAGAGAAAATGTCTGCCTTCCAAAATGATGTTTCCGTAAAATTATTAATTGTTGTTTTCGAACGTATTGAAATTATAGAGGTATGCAACTAACCATACGCACGCAACACGCAAACGAATAGCATAAACGCATAAAACCATCCGATCGTACAACACAAACAAACGAGGAATCTGGAATACATTAGCTCTCAGCATAAAAGAAGCTTCAAAAGCTACCGCAAATCATTCGTTGTGACCACCAAATCTAATGGGATAAACTGAAATAAAAGGACTCCGCCATAACACAACTTAAACAGATTAACTTCCGAAACCGTCATTGTCACAGGATCACCACCTAGATAGAGTACGTGACGCCAACAAGCACACCAGAATTGGAAACATTTCGCCATCAGACCATGCCAATTTCCGCCAATCAAGAAAGTCGCCCACCAGCCGCTAGGTACCTAAACTGTGGACATCCGACTGCAACCACTACCACGAGATGCCGCTTTGCATTCAACGCAACCCAGACCGGGGTTACCTGTAACCAGGATGGACGTATTCACCTATACGACACCACACCACGGTCCACACCACATGCTTAGCTTTCAATCACCCAACATAAAAACTCGTTCCTGGTGCCACTATTTTACAAACTAAATTGATTCTAGTGTTGAAAATATTTGCAATTTAATTACGCCTTCTTTTCTGGGAGATTCCTGGCATACAGCTTTCAAAAGATTCAAGTCTCTAGAAATGAAATTTCAGTCAAATCCAGAATTCAAAAAATTATGTACATCTTTTATACAGGAATGTCATAATTTTGGACATATGTCACCTTCCGACCCCAATTATACAGGTCAAGTTTTCTATTTTCCTCACCACGGCGTAGTTAAAGATGAAAGTCTTACAACCAAACTTCGCGTTGTATTTGACGGTTCTTCTAAAACTTCCAGTGGACATTCGTTAAACAGTATTCAGATGTTTGGACCTACTATCCAAAAGGAACTCTTTTCAATTTTATTACGTTTCCGCAAAACATAGGTACGCCTTGTCTGCTGCATTGAGAAAATGTACAGACAGGTTCTGATCAATCCAAGCCAAAGACCTCTTCAAAGAATACTATAGCTATCTTCTCCTTATGATTCAATTTCTACCTTTGATTTAAGTACCGTATTAGAGCTTTGTGCAGCGGTGTTGCTGGCCAAGCTTGCTACTTAAGCTACAAAGGCCTTAGGCATAGACTTTGAGCGGTCTGTTTTTGGTCCGATTCTACTGTCGTTCTAGAGTGGCTAAAAACACCACCTAATCAACTTAAAACTTTTGTTTGCAATAGAGTTGCAGACATACAAGCTTTGACTGTTCATGCCACATGGCGGTACCTACCTACTAAAACAAATCCTTCCGATATGCTTTCAAGAGGAGTTTTACCTGCTCAGTTATTAGAATGTAGTCTATGGTAGAGAGATCTTTCCTGGTTGCATGAATCTGATAATTCATGGCCTATTTTCGTAGATCGTATTCCCAATCTACCAGATGTAAAGTGTACTTTACAATGTCATCATGAGCGTCAGGTCGAACCTTTCCCATGGGACAAATTTTCTACTTTGACAAGACTCGAAATGGTTATTGCATACTGTTTGCGGTTTTGCTTAATTGTCGTTAACTCCTTTCAGAGAGGAACCTAAGTCCTCTCACGTGTGAAGAGATTTCCTTTTCACATACTTGCTTGGTTAAAACATCCCAACTAGAGCCTTTTGGGAAGAAATAAAATGTCTACAGAAAGGCATTCCCATTCTAAAGCCAAGCTCAGTTTCAAGCTTAACTCCTTTTCTCGACTCTGATGGTGCAATACACGTCGGAGGTCGTCTTCAAAGTTCTCAGTTCGACTTTGAGAAAATACATCCAATTTTGATTTCGGAAAAACATAGATTTGCTCAGCTTCTTCTTATACGTGAACACACTCGTCTGTTGCACGGCGTGTTCAACTGCTTCTTTTGCACATGCGAGAACGATATTAGATAATTGCTGGTCGCAGTCTTGCAAAGATTGTTGTCCATAAGTGTCTCTTCTAAATTAACTTAACCCATTATAAGAAATCTTCCGGCTGATCGAGTCAATCCATCACCACCATTTCATGTAGTCGGCATCGACTACGCTGGTCCATTTCATATTAAGGATTGTAAAGGCCGGGGTGCTAAAACCTCCAAGTCATATATTGCTTTTTTCATTTGCTTTGACACCAAGGTGTCCACCTAGAATTAGTCACTGATCTTTCCAGTGATTCCTTTATAATGACTCTTCGCAGATTCATTGCTTGTAGGGGTAAACCTAGTAGCGTTTACTCTGATATTGGTTCAATTTTCTTCTTTCTCAACGAACCATTATCCAGATAAAGTAACTGACATGGGCATAACTTGGCATTTCATTCCTCCTCATTTCGGGGGACTATGGGAGGCGGGTATAAAATCGTGCAAACATCACTTACGTAGAGTCTTAGTCTATGCCCTTCTTACTTATGAGGAGTTTTCCACCATGTTGACACTGGTGGAGTCTATACTAAGTTCGAGACTCTTGTCTTTTATTTCTTATGATCGCAACTATCTTTTCCCTTTAACTCCAGGACACTTCCTTATTGGTCGAGCTATGACTTTTGCTCATGATCTTTCCTTAAGTCACCTTAAAGAGTCCAGACTTAATACCTTCCAACGAGTTCAACTTCTTCAGCAACAAATATGTCACGTTGGAGCAAAGAGTATGTATCTGAACTCCAACAACGACAAAAATAGCGTTCAAATGACTTCGAACTTCAAGACGGCACATTGGTGCTAATAAAATAACAACTTCAACTGACCAAATTCTGTTACTCGCATCAGTATTAACATTATCTATTTTTAACTCATCAATATATACACCTTCACTATCGGTACTGTTTCCCTGATCAATTTTATTTACTTGCCTTTTATTATTAGACTTATTATTATTATTGCCTATATTACACTGGCCTTGCTTTCCATTACTGAAACTCTTATTTTTACACCCGATTACAAAATGATTTGGTTTACAACAAATCTTACACATTTTACCAAATGCTGGACAATTCATATAACCATGTTTACGTCCCACACTTCTGTGGAACCAGATGTCTTGTTACCAGTTTCACGTAACATACCTGTATTATATTTAAGCAAATCTACTTCCTTATCTTTTTGTTAGTCCTTGACTTGATATTTGCTTACCTCAGCTGCTCTATATATAGACTCTGCCCTCTTATCTGTAAGGTCAGCATATTGCAATAATCTCTCTTGTACGCTCAAATCTAAAAGTCCACTAACAACTTTGTCTCTGATTAACGAATTCTGTAAATCTCCAAAATTACAACCTGCAGCTAATAATTTCACTTCAGTAAGAAAACGATCAAAACTCTTACTTTTTTGTTGTGTTCTAGTAAAAAATTTATACCTGTCGTAGGTTTCATTCTTCAAAGGCTTGTAATAATTCTTAAATGCTTCTACCACTTTATTGACATCTTTTTTTCTTCTGATATTAAATTAAAAGTTTGAAACTTAACTTGGGCTTCTTTACCTGCATGATTAAGCAGAATTGCTACCTTTGTTTCTCCTTCTTTAATATCCAAACCAGTTGCTTTTAGATATATATCTAGACTTCTAAGAAAATTTCCCAAATTCTAATGGATTTTTTATCAAATTCCAAAGTCCTTGGCGGTTTGAAGCTTCCCCCCATTTTCTTATTTTTTTTGTGTGTTATATCGCAATCTCTTGACTTCACTTTATTACACGCGAATTCTTCTATTACCCGGACAAATCTAACACCATGTTATAATTGAAGGAAAACACAAACAATTTTAATATTAACTTTATTACAAGATGCTTTAGCATGAGGCGACATACAACTTAATAATGGCGAATGTTCAAAGGCAAGTCGCATATCCCTAGATTGATGGATTCCTACAATGTTAACTTGACCATAATCATAGATATTAATACTGTTACATGTCAAAAATCGGCTATGTAAACATTCTTAATTTTAGTTTAAATTTGTAATTGAATTCGCGCCAATATTTTAAAAGACTTGTGCGTGCATTTTTGTCACTTTAGATAGTTGCGTCGGCGCCCGAGAATGCGCAGACGCGGAGTGGGGAAGCAAGTCGAACAGCGAAGTTGATCTGTGTGCCTTTTATCTTGTCTTCTCTTTTAGATATGTAGGTTTCCTACCTTGTACCTATTATCGTTTCTCTTACCTTATTCCTTTATCGTACCGCTACCCAAGAAGAAAGAAGACGAATTCAATTTGACTTCAACGGGGGCAAAGGCCGAACCACGCCTAACAACGCCCAACCAACGCCGAGATCCTGACGCGAGAGTATCTGCAATGCCGTGACGAGTTCCACATTTTAGGTACCTTTTATCTTTTTTCTTTGAATGTGATAATAATTTGTGGCGTAATAATGACGTAGCACCCTATTGCGCAATATTACGTACGGGTTTATTATGTTGTCAACTTTCGAAGTGGTTCTTATCAATTACGCCGGGACTTTAACAGTATACCTTTGAATAGACAGGTAGAGTATAATAGTGGCGCCTCAACGTTTTTGTTGAAAAAATTTGTTTTCACTTCTTGTATATCTTGTAACGTATTAATTTTAAATATATCTGTAGCAATTGGATTTTTCACTCAAAAATAAAAATTTTAAATTTTTAATAACTTTCAAATAAAAAAATTATAAGTTTGTAGCATGTTTAATTTGATCAGTATCTATTCGCATTGAATTACGAGGATAATGCGCCAAGCGTGCCTTATTCTTTAATAATGTTCCATATAGTACATAATGGAACGCTTCGTTTTAATAATCTTCTTGTAGTAAAATATCTGTGTGACATAAAGTTATTTTGTCGAGCATCTCTAGCAATCCCGTTTCTTTCGTATTTCCCCACCTTTAACCGCGACTCTGTGAATCATCGTTATCATTCGTTTTTAGTTTGGTTCGTTAGTCGCACTCTAGCTATCAATTTATCAAGATGTTTTCCAGGCTAAAGGCTTGCGACCTTTGATTGAATTATTTGTGTGAGCGGTCAAATCATGGTAGACTTGAATAAATTTCAATAACTTCTACTAACGGTTTGTATTTTATACATTTTACGAACTTAATTTAATTTTGTTTCATTTATTTAGCGCGCCTACCAAAATCAATAGAAAAAGACAAGTGAAAATTTTGTTTTGTAAGTTGTATGGCTTTGTACAAGGATTTGAAATTGCAGACATGTGCTCGTGATTGCAGTTACCCCAGGAAATAGTTTATGGTGTTGCTTGGAGCGGATGAAATTTCTGTTGGGATCTGTCTAGGAAAATCAGATGCAGTTTGGTTCGTTATTAAGTTTAAGAAATTTTTGCATGTGTTTAGAAGTCGTTAGTCTTTGATAAATAGACGGTCATATAAAAAACACGAAATTTGCTATCATGTTTATGAACATATGATCTGTTTCACTTTCGATTATTGTTGAACTGGTTTTACAAACCATAGAAAGAAATTTTGTCAGGTTAGGTTTATATATTTGTAAGCTTTGTTCCATTTGAACTTCAGATAAATTTCAAGGTATATTTTCGACGTTATACTTTTTGTGATGAGCAACATTTGACAGATGGTTGCCGTGAAAGCAGATGTTTCGTGCAGCTTTCCTAAAATTCAAATTAAACATCCTTCAATCTTGAAGTTAGATTTTATTCACAGATAAATTATAAAAACTAAGTATAAAAATTTTAATTCGTTTAGTGACAATTGCAAAGTGCTTGCATTTGTGTTCACACAAAATTTTGAGGTTATGAAAATTTATATACTTAATACAAAAAGTACTTGATAAGTAATCGCAGTGAACTTTTGTTTATTCTTAATTTGTTAAGTACATGGAAGTTTATTTCACTTCATTGAAAAATTTAAATACACGCTGCGTAATAATTATGAAACTGTAATCTACCTGATAAGATCTGCCCAGGATAGAAATGATAGTTCAATGCATTGTGGTTACAAATTATTTTGATCAAATATTTAAAACAAGCTTATGTTTAGAGAGCATTCAGTATACTGGTGCCGACGGTGTTAATCGCGTTGCGTCGTTTAAAACTGATACTGGTCTAGTTCGTTGATCATTTTCCAGGATCTGTCTACTTCCTATTGACGACATGTAAATATATTTTAATGTTCTATACTTTATTATTGTATTATACTTATCATACTATTTCTGTTGTACTTTTAAGCTGATGTATTTAAACAATTGTTAGTTTATTGAAAGTTAGAGCTTTCAATGCCGGGGGCATGTGGGGATTTATAGAATTACTACGATGTGAAGTTACTTCGCGTTTGTGCCGAGAACTACTTTTGTGGCGGAAGGCGCTGATGTTTTGTTGCGTGCTTCGTTTCCCGAATTTATTCGCATTTAAGTAGTCTGAGCTGTCAGCTCGTGACAGCTCATACCCATTGATTCTAATGTATTTTACTTAAATCTTCAATTATATTCAGTTATAATAAATGTATTCTACGTTAAAGCATTCTTTACATTTCTATTTTAGTTTAGAGTTACACTACAACGAATACACGTGCAGCATACTCTCATAGAAGATGTAGAAATATACAAACATATCCCAAACAACTACAGCTTTTTTATTTTAAACGGATCTAAATTTCTAGGTTCTGTTTTGTGTCATTTACTTTTAAATTTTCTTTCATAAACCGTTTGTCCTGCCATGAACTTGTTCATATCGGCGTTCCCGTTGCGCTCTTTTGTTATCCGTTCTGAATATCTTAACGTTAATTCGAGTGGTGTACAGTTTGTTAAAGAATGAATTGTAGTGGTATAAGCAATAAAGGCGTACACATTAAACTGGTAATAGCTTCCTTCTTGTACGTTAGTCTTAAAAATTTTATTTGTTCCAATTAATCCGTTTGATCCTGAATGATTTTCTGTAATAAAATAAATTTTTATTGTGTTAAGTTTTAGGGCATTCTGGATGGTCTCGTTTTTAAACTCAGTGCCATTGTCTAGAGTAATTGATTCGGGTTTACCATAAAATGCAAAGTACTGTACGCATCCTTGGGTCACGTCAATACTATTTTTTAGCAGTAATGGCTATCGCTTGTCCAACTTTTGTAAATGCGTCTCCAATCGATAAAAAGTTCTGACCTTCCAATGCTAAAGTGTGCGCGTGTAATTTTTGAAAAGGTTTGTCAGATGTTTTTTTGTCAGCAATAAGGGTACTTTCGGTGGTGATCTATCGTATTTTGCCTTATCACATAGTTTGCATTGGTTGATGAAATTTCTAAATAATTCCTTCGTGTCTTTAAAATAATATCTCCGTATTTGCTGTTTTGGGATTTTGTTTATTCCGCGATGATTTTTTAACTTGTGTTGGTTGCAAATTACGTCGTTAATTTCATCTGAGTCGTCTAAATTAATTTTTGTGTGCATCTGATAATTTCTTGTAGTTTTGTGTTGTTAAATAATCGAATATATATTTCCAAAAAACTTTGATACAAATGATCTGTAGTGAAGTAAAAGTAAAAGTGCTTCTTCTCCGAGGTATATTCTTTCAAAATTTTGATTATTTGATCCTCGTCATCTTTAGTTATTTGATTGTGAAATATTTTTTTATTGTTTGTTTTCGTGTATTTTACTTGTTCAGGGTTGATTAGGATTTCCGTAATTGTAAAATTGTTTAGTTTGGTATATATGGCTACATTTAAAATTCAATTGCGGTTTTTAGTTCGCCGTTCTAAGTTGAATGTAAGGTTTCGTTTTATTCCGAGTCGTCTAGGTCTTCCCCTCTTTTCTGTCTCGTCCACGTTATCTACTACTGATTCTGTCTCTATTGCGTTTATTTGTCTTCGGCTCAATGCGTCCGCATTATTGTTATACGTCCTTTTTGTATGTATTATCTCATAATCATATTCCTCCAATCTAATCGTCCATCTCTGCAAATTTGAGTTAGGTTCCTTTAATTTACATAACCACACTAACGGTCTATGGTCTCTCTGTATATAAAATGTTCTTTCGTAAAGGTACTTTCTGAAGTGTTTTGTTGCCCAAATTATGGCTAATAATTCTTTCTCAATAGTGCTATATTTGGGGTCTTTCTCATTTAATGTTCGTGGTGCGTTACTAATTGGATTGTGGCTACCTACTTTGCCTTGACTCAATACTGCGCCTAATGCGACATTAAATGCGTCCGTGGTTATATAAAGGGCCGCGAAAAGTTAGGGTACTCCTACACAGGGTAGTACATAAGAATGCACCTGTTTTTCTTTACTTTAATAAATTGTGCGGTATGTTCAATTTTATTACCTAAACAATTCGTTAGCGGTTTAGTTATTTGATCATAACCTTTAATAAATTTTCTATAATATCCAGTGAGTCGTAAAGAGCCTTTTATTTCTTTGTTTGTCTTTGGTAAAGGGTAGTTTGGTACGATATCTGTCTTATCTGGGTTTGCCATTACACCTTGTGGCGCTATTATGTGTCCCAGGAATGCTACTTCCTTTTTCAAAATTTCACTCTTATCTAGCTGTACTTTAAACGAGCTTTTCCTAAGCCTTCAAAAACTTCTTTTAGCCTCCCCATGTGTTCTTTAGGTGACGTTGAGTATAAAATTATATCATCAAGATATACCAGTTATTTCTCGTAGTGTATTCCTCTCAAAATATTATCCATCATTCTCTGAAACAGCATGCGTTTATATTTATAGTGCCCTCTGGGTGTACTGAAATCTGTTTTGGTCATGCCTTTCTCATCCACCTAATGATAACCCGATGCGAAGTCTAACGTCGAAAAGTATTAGCATTTTCCTAGCTTGTCCATATTTCCGTGAGGTTTTGTAATGGGTATTTATCGTCTACAGTCTTCTCGTTTAGTTTTCTGTGGTCGATAACCATTCAGTATTTTCGTTTCCCTGCGGCGTCTAATTTTTTGGGTACAATTAGTACAGGGCTACTCCACGGTGAATTTGAACGATGTCTTGGATTAGTAAGTTTGCTATTTTACTTTCTCGTCTGCTTTCTCTTAACCGGCTTGAGGTAGTCTATATGTTTTGGTGAAAATTGGTTTTTCATCAGTTAATTGAGCGTAGTGGTGTTCTTAATATTACTTTATATTCAAATACGACCTCGTATATGATACGTTACTATAAAGATTGTATACTTCAACAAGTTATTCAAACCAGCTTTACCGCGAATTTGAAAGTTTGTTAGAATTGATTGTAGTCCGTATCTTGTTTACCAAAAGACCGTATTAATATACTTTGTATTGGTTTACTTATGTTTCGTGATTGCATTCAGTTCTTCGAAATGTTGATCAGCTTTATCAATTGATAAAGACTTGCTAAGAATTTTAACACACATGTTTTGATGTGTTGAATTAGACTTAGCTTGTGATGAACGAACATTCTCATTCTTTTGCTAAAGCTATATAACGAACAATATTCATGTTTCTACAAAAGCAAATTCTTTATTCGTCATGGTCTTACTATAGATGTTTCTTGTCGGATTTGCATATCGTGAAGTTGACGCTGTGAGTGTCTTTGGAGCGATAATCTTCTCATGTGGTAAACTAATTTGCAGTTTACAAATTATAACTTTACTTGTGCATTTCTTAATTCGTCCATATTTGCCTGAGATACTATAAGGATGTTACACTGTCGTATAGATGGTTGATATTCACTGGGTCCAGCTGTCCGTCCTATCGATGCGTGCAGCAAAGCCGCCTAATCTGGTGAGTCCTACCCATATTATCGCTTTTATTTTATGTTGGTAGTCTACGCGACAGGCTGCTGCCTATTTATAGTCACTAGAGCAAAAATTTGTTTATTTTTCTACCTCATAAATTAAGGGGTAAATACAATTAAACCTACTTCAAGAGAATCGTCTTATCGCACGACGCCACAAAACGAGTAATTTATCTAGGATTGGTCTACAAATTTTAGTGTTTTCTGTATTTAAACAAATTTTATACCGGTCATTCTAGTGATACCTGCCAAGTTTGCGGTTATCTTCTTAGTTCAGCTTTACATTATTACTGGTAAAATATTACCAATAGAGCCATTATATTCTAAATAAAATCTTTCATATGGTTATTCTACAAATGCGGATTCCTGTATGTACATAGTTAGTATTAGTTTTAACTTTGAATTACGGCTTTTTGGCGCATGGGGAGAACGTTTTCCTTTGGTGACCAAAAATTGCCATATATTTTGATTATTTTAATTGTACTATTCTCCTGTGACATATATATATATATATATATATATATATATATATATATATATATATTGCCGTGGAACTCACAATTTTATTCGTGCCCCATCGTTTGGGCGTCTTAAAATTTTCTGAAAAAATATAAAAAAATAATTTCTTACACTTTCTTTTGGAACGCCTCCTATTATCTGCTCACCCTGGCTAGCTCAGCAATCGGCTTCTTCTTGAATGCCTATCATTTTAAGTACATTCATTTCTCACCTACACAGTCAATGAAATTACCACTCAAATAATGCAACAAACATACAACCTTTTTATTTACACATACTAACAAGTTTTCATTATTAATAAATTATTTACACCTTGGAACAGACAGTTTGCTAAAACTGTTACCACCTCAATCATTAAATACTTTTAAGTCCTTGATATAATATATTTCAACAAATTCCATTTAATACGAGTAGATGGGCCCTTCATGCAACCCTAGATTGATTTTATTCTGGTCTATTTTGAGCTCATAACCCAGTTCCTCTAAATGCTTTTAAACCTTGCATTTTTATTAAAAACAAATTTACAGATCCGTTTACTCCTTTACAACAACATTTTATATCATGAATAAACATTTATATATCATCAATAAAACTTTTTAAATAATCAAGATTAATTGTCCTGCACATATACCCCAGTAAACGAGTTTTATGGTAATCAATACACCCTCAAACACAAAAATATCAACACAAATGTTTATACAAAAAACAGGAAATTAAGTTTCTTTACCTGTAGAAGGCTTCGTCCCTCGTCACCGCTGAAGAAGGTTACCAGAAACTCTACTTCGATTCTGCCTGGATCCAACTCATCCCCACCTTCCAAATCTCTGCCACCACCTCTATTCTTCTACCCAGATATTTGCCTTGTCCCAAACGTTAACGTTCCATACCAAATACACTTCATGAATACAAGTTAAACCTTAGGCTTTGCCTACCCAAGTACCATCCCTTCATTCACTAAGGTCGTTGTAGTAACGGCACCTTTTATCTAGACCTTAGCACCCACTCGTGCAATATCACTTTTATTACTTTAGCGGTACGTTACTACAGCTTTACATATTTTCAAACAGGATCTTGTATGCTACTTTACCGAATTCACAATAATTAATGCACGTAAAAGCATATACTATTAATTATGTTGCAGATCTAAGCGCGACCTCAGATCTAAAAGGAAAGAGAGCTTCAATATGTTTCGCCGAGTATTTATACGCTTTTCACATCTCTCAAGGAATCTCTCTTCACTGAAAAGCTTATTTTTAAAAACACTTCCACAACTTCTGAACGTAACGTCTGAAAAATTCCGAGATCATTTTAATCTTCCCTGAAATTCGTTTACTACCTTAACGGACGCGCGCTTCTCACAACTGCTTCGCTTTAAACCAATGATATTGTTTTCCCCCGTCCTAACGCTCTACCTATCAGCTATCTTTCTCCGTTCTACCCATATTTATTGTCTTATTTAGAAACCCTTCTCAGCTACAGAAAATCGATATTGTTGTTGGCCTTCATATTTACCCGTACATTTAGACGTGACTTGTAACCAACGCTTTCTTATACGTTTCTCTGTCTGTCTTACATTATCGATCGTTTATTTCACTTAGTCTTCAAGGCCCGTGTTATTGTTAGCAGTTTGTCTAATCGACCGTTGCCACAATTCCATAGAAATTTTATCTCAACGTATAATCCAGTTCTATGAACCTGACCACAGGTGTTTCTTCAAAGCCATTTGTTGTTTAAAATAACAATTTCGAGTTTCCCCCTTTTTAGTATTTGTAAACAAACGTTTGCTTTTATGTAAATGGAAAGATGCGTTTAAAATTATTGATTTTCTACACTTGCAAGCTCTATTTCTGCGTCCATGCGTTTGATTTAAAATTATTATAATTACTTATGCGTATACTTGAGTTTTTATGTACTCTAAAGCTTTTTCCCTTATGCAATTTTAACATTCCAATTTAAAAATAGAAAAATATCTTAATAACCGTCCGTTTTCACTATATAAATTGATTAATTTGGCGCGTAAATAATTTGCTCCTATTTCCTATATACACAGTTGATAAAATTTTGTCTGTACCTATTTAACCTATAATTCCACGACAATATATATATATATATATATATATATATATATATATATTGCTGTGATATTAGTTCAGCCCCACGATTGGGTGTAATAAAATGCTGTGTTATCCTTTTTATATTATGCCCCGCGATTTGGGCGTACAGAAAATGCTGTGATATTTTTATTTGCTCCTTTGATCAATCAAGCACCTATGATGTGAAATGTTAAGTTATGGATTTTCTTTGCCTCAACTAGCTGATTCAATTAAATAAAGCAATTCTACAATACACAATATAATGATTAAATATTTATAACTTTTAATATCTTCCCCTTTTCAGAATACTTACATATACCAGAATTATGAAATTGAAGCCAGCAAAACTAGCTTTTTTGCTTATTTTTTTAGAGACTTTTAAAACGTTTCAAGATGCCTATTACCTTTTTCATAAATTGATCAAGTTACTATTTTTAAAGTATAATAGTTAATGGTGAGTAGCTTGAATTCCAACAATGCTAAAGTTATGAGATTCGAAGACTAACTTACTGGCAGAGCTTCTTATATTTAACATAAAACCTCTGGTCTCACACCCTTCTGTGGGAACTGCAATATTGCTTTTATCCCGTCCTTATTTCTAGTAATTATAAATAAGTCTACTTGGTATCAGTTCAGTGTTCCTTATCTGTTGACCAACTTGCGTCTGTGTTAGAAAGCAATTGTCTTTTATTCTATACGTAGCATGAACTAGGTTGACACTTATTACCTTACATTCCATAATACAGTGTACCATTCGATTTCTATAAAATAATTATTACTTTTAATTTTTAATACATATTACTAAAGGGATATGTAAATGGCGTTACAAAAACATATAACAATTGAATCAGTTGTAAACGCTCTAACATTTTTATCATAATGAAATCTGTGAACTACTAATGGAATTTATTAAATTCATTCGGATTATATTCATTATTCCTGTGACTACATGCACAGCCGAAAAATCTTTTTCATGTATGTAATTACACTAGTCATATCATTCGTAAAGCAAGTGTAAGAATGAGCACATTTGTTTTGGGTTCATCATCATAAACATTACTTTTTCATTTTTAATTGTTCCTAATTCTTTTTTGTCAAGAGGAAATTGTTTTCTATTTATTATATTAGAATAGAGTTTTTCTTTTAAAGTTACTGAAATGTATTAAATAAAGACTTCAATCTCTTTCCAGTACGTTGCTGCAGACTGCAGCTTGTGACCTGGCCAAATTTTCAAGTTGGAGCCTCTGTCTGCAACAAAAATAAATTTTATGAAACCAATTAACATATCAGTTGTATTAGTTTTATTATATCTACAAATATGTTCACATATACAAAACAGATTATTGTAGAACACTTTTTATCGCTTCGCCGTAAAACAGTACTGCACAACCCTTATATCCTTCGCCACCCGCGCGTATCGTAGAACGAGGAAGTATTTATTTAATTGTAGCTCATATTTTTAAAGCAGTGTTATATTACGGCTTTTTA
Source organism: Platerodrilus igneus (assembly GCA_036346225.1). Classification (NCBI taxonomy): domain Eukaryota; kingdom Metazoa; phylum Arthropoda; class Insecta; order Coleoptera; family Lycidae; genus Platerodrilus; species Platerodrilus igneus. The sequence continues at coordinate 200,024 of JARFIW010001594.1, forward strand.
GAATATCTAAATTTGTTATAAACCTTGTATCGCCCTTGATTCTAGATTAAAGTATTTTTATTATTTATTTGGGCAATTAAATTAAGACCGGTACTTGAACACCCATTTTATTACACAGACAGTTATGTTTGTATTTCCTTGATTCGATAAGGATTTGATAAATGATAATTTTTAACTAGGAGTGGTATTCGTGTATGTTACCTGTTGTTCACAATGAAATCAAATATTTATAACACATTCCTTCATGTTGCCGCATAATTAAGACATAATTATTCATAAACTAATGGTTCACTGTTGAATATTTGTGTTAAAAAAATTAATATACATATGGGTTTAATCACTTAATGCATTATAGTATTCTATTAACAAATGTTAATAGAAACAGCAACATTTTAACTTGACCGTTATACTATATTTTTGGAACAAAAAACCATTTTTCCTTTAGAATATTGAACTGTTTAATTTAAAGCTCTTGGTAGCTGGATAAATGTCTTTATAGGTACGTTTATCAAATTCATGGATTTTATGCACAAAATACATACCTTTCGTTATGAATATTGCTTATAAAAATCTTTATATATTACGGAGTAATTGGTTAGCTTACCTAATATTCGCTGGTGCATTAGCGACTAATAAATATTTACCATTTTGTTTTGCCATATTTGTGTACGCTATTATAGAAAATATGGAATTGCGAAAAATTTGAAATTGACAGCAATACATTAAATTCGTACCCGTATTTGGTTCAAGAAACTTAAAAATACGATTTTCAAAATAACGATTTAACATATTTAATTGGAGGATAAATCGCTGAAGCTATTTATGGAGGTTTGAAATGCAGCTATGAAATGGCACCCGATATAAATAAACTGATTCTCATTTTATTCTAGTAGTGAGAGCGATAATTAGACAAGTTTTTGAATACAAGATTTTTGCATAAAATTGTAAATTACAAATTAACCGATAATAACAGAACGTAAAAACAAACACATTGTTTCATCTTCTTTATATATTAATAAAGACACTTACCAGTTCAAACATTTAATATATATTTATTAAGGTTAATGTATCGTTCTCGTTCTAGGTTAACCACGTTCATTATCTGGCACTGTCTCACATACATACCTCTATACTACATGCTGTATTTTTTAAGTATCGTCAAACTACTAACTAAACTACCTACTAATACTATTACTCTATTTGTAAAATACAAAAGCACTATCGTTTAGACTTTTAGATACACGTGTGCTTCTTGTCAACACTGGTATATTAGGTAAGTTTTGAAATGCACTAATAGTAGCATCACACTCATTATTACTATTACTAACATAATCATTAATTTTTTTCTGTTCTGATAAATTATGCGTTACACTATCCGAATATTCTTGACTATCATCAGACATAAAACCTACATCATGATCAGTAACTCATCATTTTGTTTTCGACCTTACTTAAGATCGGTTTGACGCAGCTCTAACTTCTTTTCTATTCTGTGCTAATCTAAAAAGTTCTACATACATACCCTTCACAACCTAAATTTTTAATAATTTGACTAATATAGCTTGATCTAGGTCTTTCTATACTCTTCTATGTTTTTACTATTTACCTGGCTCTACATAGATATTAGCAACTTGATGGTTGTTAAAGAACTCTAACATGTTTACATGATTCCCATTTATAAGGAAATGAAATATTACCTGGTTATACCCTCCAAAAAAGGAAAAGTGTTATATTATATGTTATGGTAAGGCTTAAGCAGCGAATCGCTGCCAACATGCCAGAGCGCTAACTAATTGTGAGTTATATCATGGTAACGTTAATTAAATTGTGTTATGGTAAGGCTTAAGCAACAATTCGCTACCAACATACCAGACCGTTAACTAATTAGTTATATCATGGTGACATTTAGTTAACTGATTTTTTTTTTTTGTTTCGTTTTCGAACTTACTTAAGGTCGGTTTGGCGCAGCTCTAAATTCTGTTCTATTCTGAGCTAGTCTAAAAAGGTCTACATACCCTTCACTACCTAAATCTCTAATAATTTGACCAAAATAGCTTTGTCTAGGTCATCCTACTTTATTTTTATTTGGTAGACTATAATCTAAGACCTTACTAAATAGTCCCTCATGTCTTAACTGGTGCCCTATTATTCTATCTCTCCTGACCTTTAATTGTTTCCACACACCGGGTTCCTTGTCTATCCTTCTATAAACTTTCTCATTTGTTACTCTATCTCTGTCCAACTAATCTTTAGCATTCTCCTATAATACCAAGTTTCAAAAGCTTCTATCTTTTTCTTATCTACTTCTTTAATTGTCCAAGTCTCACTACCGTATAATAGAACGCTCCAAACGTACGACTTTAAGAAACTTTTTCTATTATTTAACCTAATACTATTAACTATTAGTAAGTCTTTCTTTTTTAAAAACATTTTTCTAGCTTGTGCTATTCTAGCTACTATATCCCTTCTGCACGTCCGTCTTTTGTAATTATACTACCTAAATAGCAAAATTCATCTACCTCCTCTAACTCAATATTACCTATCTTTAATTTTGATTTAGAACTAGGCTGTAACTCATTTGTCATTATCTTTGTCTTTTCTGAGTTAATTCTCATACTATAGTTACTCTGTAGTATCTCATCCAAAATATTTAAAAACTCTCCTAACTCTCTTCTAGACTCTACTATAATGGCTATATCATCTGCAAACGTAACGTGTTTATTTTCTTTCCATGTACACTAATACCTATCTCTTTTCTCTCTCTAGCTAACTTTAAAGCTTCCTCAATATAAACATTAAAAATCAAGGGAAATAGTATACAGCCCTGTCTAACACCATTTCTAATCTTAGCTTTCTTTTCTATTTCAACAAATCAAATTCCTATGCTTTGGTTTTGATATAAACTGTAAATAATTTTTCTATCCCTATGAGAGATTCCTATTTTTCGCAAAACCCTGAACATAACAATCCAATTAACCCTATCAAATGCTTTTTCTAAATCTACAAACGCGAAATGAGTCTTTTTATTTTTTTTTGTAACCTTTTTTTGATAATTACCCTAATCATTAGTATTGGTTCTCTAGTCCCTCTGTCTTTACGAAAACCATATTGGTCTTCGCCTAAATAATTCTCAATCAAAGTTTCTACTCTATTTTTAATTATTATCGTTAGTATTTTGGAAGCGTGGGAAAAACTAGCCGTTCTAAAATTCTCACACCTATCAGCTCCTGCCTTTTTTGGGATTGGGATAATATTTTTTTCAAAATCTATTGGGACCTCACCTGTGTCATATATTACTTTGAATAGTTCATATAACCTGTCTAAAGTTTTCTGACTTGCATGTTTTATTAATTCTGCGAGTATATCGTCTTTCCCCGGCGCTTTATTTAGTTTAAGATCCCTAACAGCTCTATCAAATTTATCTCTTAATATCGAGAACCCTATTTCTTCTTGGTCGTTCTCTAACTCATTCATATTTTCTCCCTTATATAAATCTTCTAAATATCTTTTCCATCTATCTACTACCTCAACTTATTTATTAGAAGCTCATTATTCTCATCTTTAATACCATTATATTTTTCCTATCTTTCCCGAAAAACTTTTTAACTGCCCTGTAAACCCTGTCTGTCTTACTTACTCTCAAATCATCTTGTATTCCCTTACAACTCTCCTCCATCCATTTATTTCTAGCTTTTCTACATTATTGTACTATCTCATTTCTAACTCTATTATATTTTTTGCTTACTTTCACCATCCAATTCTCTTGAAGGTTTAAGTTTTCTTCTATTCTCTATTAAATCTAATGTCTCTTTTGTCACCCAGGGTTTTCTCGCTTCTACTTTTTCTTACTTATAAGTGTGTGTTGCTGTATCATGTACAACCCTTTTTATTTCTTTTCATCTATTTTCTACGTTCCGTCCTATAGCTATCTCTTTGATTTTTTATCTAACACTTGTTTATATTTCTCTTTTACCTCACTATCATTAAGCTTACTTAGATCCCATCCCTCTCTTTTAGCCTTTCTCAATTTTTGAATTTTAGATTACATTTCTTTTGAACTAAGATTGATCGCTATCTATGTCAGCCCCTGGATAACTACGACAGTTTTTAACTTGGTTTCTAAATCTTTGTTTAACTAAAATATAATTTATTTGGTATCAGTAACTATTGAACTCATATTTACAGTTTCTTTATCAGACAAAGTCTTATCATTAACATCATTGTCTATATCTACCCCATCAAAATCACTAACATTAGGTTCTTTATCATCACTAGTTTTTGAATTTACATAAGATACATCAACACCTATTTTATCGCTTTTTTGAGAGCTAATATCCCCAATGTTAAGATCCTTATACAATTCAAAATCTGTTACTTTATCAGGAATATCTATATAAACAAGTTTCCTACGAAATTGTTTTCCGCGTGTGTCCCTAATTATGTTGGATCGCTGATTGTACAGGATGAGCCAGTCAAACCTGCATTTTTGAAATAACTGTAAAAAATAAACGGATGGATATTTCAAAATTTTATTGTTGCTATCTTAATGTACATTAAAAAGCATTTAAGAAACAACATTCACTGTTTAAAAATAACGCCAGTAAGATGGTGTCCTTCCCAGTTGAGACATTCTTGTAGGCGATTTCTGAACCAGACCATCATATCACGGAGCATACGCTGAGGAATTTTCTCGATTTCCAACCGGCTTCTCTTGAGCATTGGAGGCCGTTGTTCAAAGACTTTACTCTTCAGGTACCCCCACAAGCAAAAATCGCACACTGTGAAGTTGGGCGATCGGGGAGGCCAAGAAATTGCTCCATTTCGGGATATCACCCGATTTGGAAAAACATTGTTGAGAACATACATGCTCACACGGGTTGTATGACTTGTGGCACCGTCTTTCTGGAATAAGGTTTCATTGTTCATTCCATGTTGACGAAGCTGAGGAATGAAGAACGAATGCAACATTTACGAATAGCGTTGTGCATTCACAGTAACTACTTGCTCCCTGTCATTTTCAAAAAAATACAGGTCTATGATTCCCAATGAGGACATTGCGCACCAAACTGTTACCTTGCTTGAATGGAGTGGTTTTTGATGGAGTTGTTGAGGGTTTTCATCACTCCAATATCGGAAATTTTGTTTATTCACAAAACCGGAGAGATGGAAATGCGCCTCATCGCTCATCCACAGGTTGTGAACAAGGTCCTCGTTTTTATCAAACATGTCCAACAACGTTTGACAAAAACGCCGTCGAGCTGCAAAATCGTTTTCATTCATAGCCTGAACAACCTGAATTTTGTATGGGTGATGGTGTAAATCTAACCTCAAGATTCTTCGGACGCTTGTGTTTGCCATGCCAAGCGCAGCACTCTGTCGACTCGCCGATCTCCGAGGGTTTCTTTCCACAGCAACTCTCACGCGGTCAATATTCGCGGGAATTCCCACTGATCTTGCACTGCCACCCCTTCTGCTTCTCGTTTCACCAATTGCTTCGAAGTTTGTCACCCACAATTTGATTGAATTAACAGACGGCACTGGCTTATTTCGATTAATTTAAAAATTCGTCTGGAAACGACGCTGAGCGGCTGCATAACTACCACTTTGGTAAAACGCTTTCACAGCAAATGAACGTTGTTGTTTATACCACTGCTCCATGGCGACTGAAATGCTTAGTTGTGGGGGACACAATGGTAACCTTGCTAACTCGCTCCGCCCACTTTCACGGCTCTCCCGCCCTTTACAAAAATGCAGGTTTGACTGGATCACCCTTTATTTACTAATAACTTTCCCTTTACTCCACTAACTATTTAATTGAAATAGGACAGGATCATTTTTATGTAATTCGTAAAGAACATTTGCACCTTTATGATAGTATTCTTTCTGTTTATCACTATTTTGTTTCAACTTATTTTGAATGAAATTTCTGTCTATTTTACTCTCTAAATTTCTATCACTTGTTGGTAATTTACTTTTACCATTCTATTTAGTAAAATTTGAGCAGGCGAATAAGCTAGAGCTGGTATAGGTGTATTTCTATATTGCAGCAAACAACTTTCTAAATCACCCAATTCACCCATTTTGTTTTATATATTTTTTGTTGTATTTACATATTTCTCTGCCATACCATTGAATTGGTGATGGTGAGGACTAGAAAACTCTACCCTAAAATTCCATTGCTTTGCAAAATCTTTAAATTTGTTGCTATTATATGGAACATTGTCTGCCTGAAAAATATCGAGAATTTCAAATTTTGAAAAAATTTCTTTACAAAACCCTATAACTGTTTTAGCCGATTTGTTTTTAAATTCTTTCACTTCAAGCCAGTGAGAGTATGTATCGATTAGTAAAATATAAGTTTTATTTTTGAGTTCCAAAAAATCTGAATACAACACTTGCCACGGTCTAGTCGGTAGTTCATGTGGAAAAAGAGGCTCTTTTTGACTTGCTGGTTTGTTCAATTGGCATATCTTACATCTATTAACATAGCTTACTATATCTGGATATTCCTGGCCAGTACATTATTTGTCTCGCACGTAGCTTACATTTCTGAATTCCAAAATGACCTTCGTGTATAAGTTTTAACATATTACCACTTAAACTCTTAAGCACAATTACTTTATAATTATTAAATAGTAATTTATTGGATAAAATTATATCATTTCTGATATTAAAATATGCTTTTAGAACGATATTATCATTTTTTAACTTTTTTGGGCAATTGGTTTTACAAAATATTTTTATTCGACACAAATAGGGTCAGACTCAATGCTATTTTGAAATTCAATGCGTTTTTCATCAGTCATTGGAGCATTAATTGATAGTACATGTACTACATACCCCATTTCTTCATCTAAAGGCGACTCTGTATTTAGGTATGACCTGCTCAGCGCATTAGCTACAAACATTTGACCCTGGTAAATACTTTAGCTTAATTTTATATTTTAATAGTTTTAATAACATTCGCTGTAAACGTGCACTAACATCATCTAGCTTTTTTGAAAAAATAGGTACAAGCGGCTTATGGTCCGTTTGTATGAGCATTTTTTTCAATACAGGTAATAATGGAATTTTTCTATTGCGAAAACTATTGCAAGAAGCTCTTTTTCAATTTGTGCATATCGTACCTCCGCTGAATTTAAAGCTCGTGAGGCAAATGCAACTGGGTACGAATCTTGCAAAAGAACACATCCTGTGCCTTTACTAGAACTATCAGTTTGTATTAATATTTCTTTAGTATTGTCAAAAAACTTTAAAATTGACTTATTTGTTACTAGCGTCTTTAGTATATCAAGTTCTTTTTGATGTTCCTCTGACCAATTATAAGCATTAGATTTTTTTGTTAAGTTTCTCATGTTTGTTGTCAACCGAGACAAATTTGGGATAAATTTTGAAAAAAAAGCTAAATAACCCAAGTACTCGTAAAAGCTCCTTTTTATCTTTAGGTGGAGTTACAGTTAAAACTGCTTCTATATGTTTATTAGTAGGTTCAACACCTCTTTGTGAAACAACCTGATCTAAAAATTATATTCCATTAAGCTTATATTGTAGTTTATTAAAGTTAAATTTGTTCCATAGTTCTTAGCTATGTCAATTACTATTTGAAAGGGTTTAACATGTTCAACTTTATCAATTCCCGCAATTACAATATCGTCAAAATATATTTTCACTCCTGGAATATCTCCAAAAATCTCATAACTTTTTTTCTGAAATGTTTTGGGGGCAAAGGATATACCAAAGGGAAAGCGATTAAATTTATAACGACCAAAAGGTGTATTAAATGTACATAATTTAGAACTATTCTCACTTAATCGTATTTGCCAAAATCCGTTTTTCATATCGCTCACTGAAAAAACAGTCTTGCTTTCTAACCTACTCAGAATATCATCACATTTTGGTATTATATAATGTTCACGACAAACGTATTTGTTTAATGGTTTTGGATTTAAACAAAGTCTAATTTTTATTATTTGGTTTTTCCACAATAACTAATGAATTAACTCAATCCATGGGGTAATCTACCTTTGAAATTATTTCTTTCGACTCTAAGTCATCTAAGGTCAATTTTAAAGTATCAACTAAACTTTGTGGAACTTTTCTTTGAGTTTGTACTACCGGTACAGCATCATCTTTTAATTTTATTTCTACAACCCCTTGCACACATCCTACACTATTAAATATCTCCGGGCACAAAGAATACAATTCTTGTTTATCTCTTGGCAATTTATCAATTTTAGTAATTGTTGAATCTAATCGACAAATTAAAATAAACTCAATCTCTTAATCCTAAAATTGGTTCAGAGTTCAAGTCTACAACAAGAAATCTAACAACGCTTTCTATGCCTTTACACCAACAATTTAACAAAATTTGACCATTTGCTTGCAGTTTGGTATTACCATAAGCGAGTATTGTTAAATCTGAATGTTTTTTGAACGAATTATCCATGCTTAATTTTTTACAGTATGTAACGGGCATTTTTGTAGTGTAACATTTTACGCTCCCTTTCTGTTAACGTACTTAAAAATACATCGTTTCTTTGGGATCGCTGTTTGTATAAAGTAAATACTTCAGAATAATTTAGATATGATTGCGGCATTCACGTTTTGGATGTTCCTTATGTTATTAGCGAAGGAGATAATAGGCGATAAGAGGTTGTAATAGAACGAGTTGAATAAACAGATAAGTAGTTGGAGTTTGGTTCTTGGTTCCGATATATTAAGTACGTTGAAAATACTGCTTCTTTCTGCTTTTGACAATAGTGAGAATTAATGCGGGATTAATTTTCGTATTGTTCATGAACCAGCACGGCATGTTTTTAGTTGATTTTCTGTTGGAAATAAAAGCGGTAAAGCTTGTTAAACTCGAAGCACGTGTGTTTTACGGAACATTTGACGGACGGTTTTATTGCTTACGCGTGCTTACTAATTGTTTTTAGTTGTTTTTCTTGTGAGACAAATGGTTTAAGGAACATTTGACGGACCTACTTTAGTGATACGCGTACTTTACTAATTTGTGGTTTTAGTTGTTTGTCTTGTGAAATAATAGTCCTAGAACTTGCTAAACTGACCGATTCTTTCTTTAGGATTAATGTGTGTGCGATCTAGTCTAGTGTCCCTTTGTTTTATCAGATTAGTGCATACTTTGGATTATTTAAATACAGTGGATACTGTAGTTTCTGCATATTTCTAACACCAAAGAATCTAAAATAGATCATTGCTTGCGCGAATTTCGTTATTTGCGAAATATAACAGATTACCGGTTTACAAAGGTATTGGTTGAAGTTTCTCACTGCTTTTTGGAGGTTTATGAAAATAATATACATTTGATCCCAGTTGAAATTAAACTAGTGCTACAACATATTTCGAAATTATTGTCTCAGGAAATAGAATTAACAAGAAATTTATCAATGCTACATAGTTCCGTCGCGTGATGGTGTCTGCTGCTAACCCCAGTGAGATGCGTAGGTGTGATTAGTGTGACGTGTGATAAGTTCCATCAACACCCTCACAGTCAAGGGTGAAGTGCTTCGTTAGTGCAGGACATCGTGAATCTCACACTTCCGTTGCAAGGAAGCGTTTCTGAAGGACTTTTGTAAGTTGAACTATTTCCTACTTGTTATTACTTTAAATATCTATCCGTTGCTTTACCATATCTTTGTCGTTCTGATACCTTTTACAAAAGACTTGCATGATATTTTAAAACATAAGAAAAAAGAAAGAAAGAAAGAAAGATCAATACTACTGAATTACTCATATCAATTGTGTCTTACCTATTTATTTTTTTTTTACATTTTGTCTGATTTATGTTTAATTGGTGTGTGAGGAAACGTTTCTGCTACTCCCCAATATTACCTCACTTTGTACTAAAAATTTTTGTACTGCTTTTGCCGTTGTTATATTATATAGATTATCCAAACAGTTTTTTTTTACATTCTACAAAGTACTGAATAATTTAGACTTATCATTGCTGCTATGCTTTTTCCTTTTTTTTCAGGTTTGCTTGACTATTTTTCTTGCAAGTATTATCACTAACTCCTTACAGCCGCGTACATGGTATGTTGGTCTGCTTTCTACAACCCCCCTTAATCTCCGATTGAGCCCGGTCATTTCTTTGATTTTCTTTGTGTTACGCACGGCTACGAGCCAACGTAGCATAAATTTGGCGCCCAACGTGGCTGCCCCGATTCACGTAACAAGTATGCTAATGGTAGAACGCTTGATTCTGCTCCTGTATGTATTTTAAATCTAATCCTTTGTTGATCAATCTGTATATCAACATACCAAGATGCATTACTACTACAACTACTGCTAACAGCTTTTTGTTCACAAATGATTACACAATTATCATTATTACTTACACTACTTTTTAAATTATTTTCTAGCATGTGGTGGCTTTCTTTCTCCTGAACTATAGCTTGTGTTATTATAATCATTTGCTTCCTTTTTTCATTAATTATTAGCCAAGTAACACATTTTAGCAAAGTGATTTTTCTTATGACATGACATTGACCTCGTTGATGATCTTTCTTAAATTTCGGACAGAATTTTACCATTTTACCTTTATCCATAGCATTATCTGCAAGTATTTGTTCCTCTGCTGGTTATAGCAAATTAATGTGTTGTTTAGATAATTCTATTGATTTGCAGTACTTTTGAACTTTACTGAAATTCATGTCTACCTCCCGAATAAGTCACTGCCAAACCTGTTTGTCAAATAAACCTAAAATAACATGATCTTTTATCATTCTCTCGTTATACGATTGCTTACACCCGTCTTGAGTACAAATGAATTTGCAAGTAGCAGCTTGCTCTTTTAACTCTGTTATATACGAGTCAATTGATTGATCTTCCCTTTGTGTAATGTTATTAAATTTAAAAGTTTCTATTGTCGCAATAGTTTTGGGTATGAAATAATTATCAAAGCAGTTTAAAACATCTACAAGCGTTCCTGTCTTTCCTTCCACAAAAGTGTTAAAAACATCAGACCTCCGTCACCAAAGTTCTTACCCTACATAAACTACCACTTTCGCTACTTTCAACAGTTACTTTGACACAAGACACCTTTTGGCTTAAATGGGCTGGTGAGTCTGCTAGTTCAAAAGCAACTCTTTTATAATTTTTTACACTTTAACTTGTCTATTTAATATTTTATCATTTTTATATTTATTATTATTTTTATATTTATTTCATTTTTATATTTATATTTCATTTTCTTTTCTTGTCCTGATGAAACCGCTTACAAAAGTGGATGAAACGTCGACCTTAGTTTAAAGTTTGTTCAATACTGAACTGTGTTCTCAACATTCAATTGGTTTTTATTGCAGCGAGCCTCTGTGACGTAAGTGAGATTTTTCTCGCTAAGTCTAGTTACTGTTTCCATGTTCTAATTGGTTCTAGAAATAGGCTTGTTTTCTTACGTTTGTGTCCAGAGATCTTTAAGTTAATTGATTTCCCAACTTTTGTTATCGCTTTGAGATATATTATAATTGGACAAACGTTTACCTTTGTGTTATCTTATCTTATCGCTTTAACAAATTTTAAGTTTATCGGTCCTCTACTATTTACGTCATTCACTTTGTTTTATTTGAACATTTGATTGTTTTAAAAGGTCAATAAACACGCTCCTCACTACTTAGAAATGCGTTTAATGTTTAACTTAATTTAATACGCTTTTGTCCAAATACTAACATGCGTTTGTTATTAAATGAAAATTACTTTTTTTCGTGAACTTTGAACACGATCCTTTTATTAATTGCAAAATGAAAATCTTATAGAATATGTCCATGCATTTAAACGTATTTCACATATAATTGAGTACTTCACTAAATACAATGCTTCCATAATAAAATGTAAATGAAACTCCCGAATAACTCCTTCATACGCGCAGAATACAGAAAATACCGTTATTCTTATTTTAAAATGCGTTTCCTTAGTGATTAAACTGTTATCTATAAATGTATACTTTTTGTACCGGCACTTTAAATATACGTTATCTAAACAGATAAATATCTACATAGACTTTTTTCTTGATTTGTTATAATTTTCTCGGGTTTCCGACATTGAATGTTTATGAGATGATGCAATATGATAAATATCTACATAGGCTTTTTCCTTGATTTTGTTTAATTTTCTCGGGTTTCCGACATTGAATGTTTATGAGATGATGCAATATGATCTTTCCATGACCTCTAATCACATCAATATATACCAGTCCGGGCAGTAACTATTAGGTTCTCTAATATCTTTAAAAAATTTTGATCTAGCGAATTTTTTGTTTAACCACAATTGTATGGTATGAAATGAATTATCATATAGCAATAATACTTTTTATATAGGTGTAGACATTTCGAAGACGTCCAGGTTGTCCAAATTTTTTAAATGGGTTCAATATATTTTTTCCAGAGTAATAAAGAGGAGCTCGAAATAAGTTCAGCACTCATATTTCAAAATCATTGAACAAAATTTAAAGTAAAAAAAATCAATAAAAATTCACTTTTGTTATTGAATGAAATTTACGTTTAAAAAACCAAAAATTTGAGTCAAGCATGGTATGTTGACAATCAAAACTTAAGTTTACTAGGTAATACCTGCGTTCGATTTTGAACCCACGTGTTTTTAAATTAATCATTTCATCAAATCTATCCAAAAAAATTTATTGTTATCTCTTGATATAAAACTTTACTCAGAATTTCAATCAAACTGTATACTTTCTCGTAACTTATAAATTTGTGCATGTAGAATATGCAGTTAACTACTTTTTAAAAAGCCGCTTAAAAGGCGTTTATATTTTATTTTTGTCTGTCGACTTGATAAATTCGGAGCTTAATCCCCTTTACAACTTTTGTAAGTTTAATAGAACTTCTGAGCATTACGTTTTTTATGAAGGAATATAATTCACATGTGAACTTTTATTTTACATACAAAATTTTATAAATCTTGGCTTTTCAAATAGCACTTGTTGAGAATGACGTACTCCAATAAGTCATCAGTAGTACTACAAGACTTACATTCCACAAAATCTTGATGAATTAGTACATGTGAATTAAAATTAGCTGTAAGAAAACCTCAAGTTTTTTAATAAATGCAATCTACTTGCATAACATGATCTATTAATTAATGATACTTTATTTAATAAAAAGTATTTAGTATTGAAACAATTGCCGCTTGAGATCATAAAGAATGCACATATACACTTTAAATATATTTAAAAATTTGTAAAATTTTGTAGTACCACACGCTTTATACACGGCTTTTGAAATAAACATGTTCATTTGTTATCTGAATTTAAATTTTGAAAAAGTTAATTTTAACTTTTTCAACAAATCATCATCATTAGGAACTACTTAGATGCGTACCCTCATTGTTTCCTATTCTGAGCTAACCTACACATTTTCCTGAAATTTCCACAGTTCGCATCTTTCACTATTTACGTGCAATAGTTTGATCTATTTCTACCTCTACTTCTTCTGTTTCCTATCTCTGCTTGTAATATATCCTGCACTATTCCCCAAAAATGCCTTAGAACGTATCCTGCCCTTCTATTTCTCCTATTTTTTTGTTTTCCACAGATATCTTTATTCCCCTACTATTTCTATAACCTCTTTGGTATTAACTTTGTCTGTTCATGCTATCATCCTCATATATCTGAAGTACATTCCAAAAGGCTTCTACCGTTTTTCTGTCTACTTCTCCTACTGCCATTTTCAACAAAAATGTGCCACAAAATATTCTCCTTTGTTTTATAATAATCTTTACTACTAAATGAAATCATTAAAAACCGCATTTTATTTCAGGAGATACTAAAAACATAATTTCCAAACCTTCTATGATGTTTGATAATGGAGAGTTCTGTGGATTCTAGATTAGGAAATGAAGCTCTTAGACTTTACCTGAGCGAAGTGAAGAATACTACTCATGACTTTGAGTTTGATGAGCAGGTTGTTTTGGATGGTGAAATACACATGTTTAGTGTATATAAATATTGACATTTGATTTTGTTTTTAGAAAGTGAACAAGCAGCTGACTTTTTACAAAAAGCAGGATTAGCCGATTTATCAAAATTATATCATGAAGGTACCGAGATCACAGAATCTGTATTAGATAATACAGTAAAGAATATAAACCTAACTGAAGCACAAGTCAAAACCATAAAGTCTAGAGTTAAAACTTTAAATAAAACACTTCATAGTAAACAACCAAAGAGAAAACCTCGTCAAGATATCCGCGATGTTGCTTGGAATGCTGAGGTAATATTTGAAACAAATTTTATTATTTTTAAATTGATAAATTGTCATTTATGCTTTGTTGTAGAATTCAAGTACAGGAATCAGATCACGAAGTGCTACTCCTGATTCTTTGGACTCAATTGGAGGTATTAACGATGACTTAACGTCTGATGAAGATCGGCAATTGTCGACTCCTTCACTGTGAGTAGTATTTTATACAAATCAATGTTTAATGTTTCTACGATTGTAGTTCAGTAGACAGTGGGCATGTAATTTTTAAAGGAAAACTCAAGTGGACATCAAGTGAACCACTGCATAATAAATTTAATCGAGGGGATCGAGGTGATGTTGCTCATTTAGGTTCAGAAAATGTCATTCTAAAAGGTTATCAACCTTTAAGTGAGAATAGCACACTTACAAGAAGAGAACGCAGTGGTAGTGATCCTACAATAGACACACATAACCCAATTGATAACCATAACTCCAGCAGTTTTCGGTAAATTTTTAACTTTAATCTACAAGCTAGTTTAGTTAACTAAGAATTTAAAAACTCTCAAAAGTTCTACATACTTTACTTTTTTATTGCTTTACAGACAGTAAAATATCCTGAATGAGTTGGGCCTTTTTTATTTACTTCATTAACAAAAGAGTGAAACAGGCGTGTAATAACATTTTTGTTAAAAATGTAAATATGGTATGGGCGATTAACTCTGACTTACCATTTACTCATTATTTGTCTCATTTTAGTCTCATTAAAAAAAAGGAACGATTGACTTGAACGCAATACTTCTTAATTAAAATAGCATAAAGAAAGTTAAATCAGTTACCAACATTTGGTTTTTCTTATGTACACAGAATTTGCACTATTTAAAAAATTCTATCCTGTAGAACTAAAAAGATATGCGTCCATGTGTTTGACAAGTTATAATTTAAAAACTGCATGTAATAGAATGAAACCTAAACACAATAGTTAATTTGAAGTTTATTGGTACTTTAAGTTGTATTTTCTTTTAAGGCAACCAAAAATATAATGCAAAAAAAGTTTTCAAAAATTTTCCAATAATGTTTGTTACGTTCAATTTTACCATTCTAAATATTTTCTTTCGCTTTACAACTTTTTCAAATATTCCCACATTTCCACTTCGATATTTTGTTTAACTACCTGTTATAGGAGATACCCCTGATCACGTATTAAAATTTAATAACTCGATTTGTTCTCATAAAGCTCATTCTAATACAATTGAAATAAGTGCTTGTTCAACACCCAGTAGAATGTTATTAGTATATTTAGTTTAAGTCAAAGTAGCTCAATCTATCTCTATTGTTTGATATAACAGCACAAATGTATTCAGTTATCAACAATCTTTGCTTTCTGAAAGGTTATGCTCGCTTTATTAAAAGTAGAAGTGTTCTTTGACATGTGGTATTCTAATATTTTAATCGATTATCATATCGTTTCCTAAACTGGATTCACTACTAGTCTGCATTTCGTCCTAAGAGGTACTGTCTGCGTTTCTGGTGCTGTTAATTTGAGAGCAATACATGCTTCCTTGGATAAGTTTATAGCGTCTGTGCATTGGTAGATTTCTTACAGTCATTGATGGCTAAACGGAATTTCGTTTTAACTCTTTTGCATAGGCCCGTTGGTTCAGTTATGGTTGCAGCATTAACGATACTGGCTACCGTAGTGACGATTCCTCAGTGAGCGAGATCAAGATGCTTTAGCTGCTTCACATTAACTGATTTAGGTGCAAGATAAGTATCTCAGCACATGGAGGTATGTTATCTTGTTTTTTATATCCTACATTTGATTTTTTCTCCAATGCTCCACCCGAAGGTACTACATTGGCCAGGAAGCGAGTTTTTTTTACCTGGAAATTTTGAATTTTGCCGAACCCTTGTTGTTTCAAGCAAGGTAGGGATCTTTAACGTGCGTGACAACGCTAGTTAAAGTTCGGGCCTTTGGAGCTGGTTTTTTAAAAAGCTTTGAAACTTTAACACATTTTTTATTTACTAAGTTAAACAGAAATTACATTGGAATTTGGAATAACTGGTTCTTAATAACATTAATAAAAATAATTTAATTGTACAGGTGAGTAGCTCAAACAACGAAGTATGGAGTTTGGAGACTGACTGCCGGGCATTGAGCTCCTGGGCCTTTTATAATAACCTGCCCCTCACACGGCTGTGAGAACTTGCAGATCTCATGTCTGCATTTCTCTTTAATTGTACACTTTAATACAATGTAACAACTTAATTCTAAGTAATTGCGGTCTGTTGACCGCCTGTGACCTGCCACCTGCAGTATCACTGCCCTCACGGATGCAAAGTTGCATGTCCGTTCACATGAGCTGTCGATAACCTCTCTGGGTTATCCTTGTGTTACAATGTTGCATTGAACTTATACTTTTACTTAATAATTTCTAATAATTCCTATTAGATTTAATATATCAATATATATAGGTAATTGGGGGATACATAACTCCTCCCACCGTAAATGAAAAATTAAGGTTTTTCTTAATTTTTAAATACATAAAATTCATTATTTAAATTTATTTAAAATTCATTGTTTCTAAAGGTATACTTGTCGTTTCTTTATTTTTCTTTGTTTCCTTAAATCTAGAACTGTTTCCTTCATTCTTATATCTAAGGTACATTTTGTATAATACATACATGATTACAAAAATTATTAAAATGATCAATACAATTGTCCAAACACTTATATTATTATAATGTAACTTTGGCGTTTTGAGTTCATTTAATTGTTCTTTATAACTTTCCACTAATTTCACGGCGTGGTTGAGGTCGTCTAAGTCTAGATGCTCTAGCTTCATAGGTTTCTTAATTATTTCTTCGTCTTCTTGTCGTATCTTGAATTGTAGTTCCGGTAGGTTTGCAAGTTTCTTTGTTGTTATGGGATCTTGATAAACTCTGATTACTTCGTCTTTCAATTTCACATAACAATCTTCTTTGAGGGTAATTAGTTTGCTTCCGATTAATGCTTGGTTATTTTCATCTTGGTTGCAGTGGATGGTTGCTATTACTTCTGTTGGGAAAATTGCTATCCATTTGTTATCTGTAACTTTTTGAATTTTCATGTTAGTTATTTGCACTTGTTTGGTTTCACAGTTTTCGTAATGATTTGAGAATTTTAATAGTTGTACTTCACAAGGGCTGTCTTCTTGAATGGTTGTTGTCGTCATCGATTGACATAAGTATTGGTTTGGTGTTACTTCAGTACATTTTTCGTTTGTATAACCATATCTCAGTTCATTTAGGGATAGGAATTTGGTTTTGGGTATGATTACTTGGTATGTGCTAGTAACCTTTGTTGGAAAAGCAAATAAATGATAATATTGATAATTGTTACTTTCTACTATTGGAATTTTTATTAAAAATATCTTAATGTTGCTAAAATTTGTTACATTAAAGTAAGGGTTGATATTATTTGAGTAAATGTTGTAATTTTGTATACTGCCTAGTTTAATTGGTAGTATACCGGGGTTGTTTTTATATGTTATATTATTACTTGGTTGTTCGTTCTACCTGGGTGGAGGTTGACGGTAAGGGTGATGATTGTTCATCTGAAATTACAGGGTGTCTTAGGTTTTTTAAATGAATGTATTTCGTTATTTTACCGTTGTCTACTACTGCTATGTTTTTATCTGATATTTTCTTAATTTTAAATGGTCCTAAATTTCTGGGTGCTGTTTTATGTCGCTTGCTTTGAAAGTTTTTCTCATATACGGTTTGTCCTATTGAAAATTTATTTGAGTCGGTATTTTTGTTTCGGGTTGTGGTGATACGTTCCTTATCGTTTTCTAATTTATCTTTTACCTTGTCGTAAGTTATTTTTAGTTTTTGTTTGTGGTCTTTCGCATATTGTTGATATACTTCTTTATTGTAGTGTATGTCATAGGGATTTCGTGAATCTGAATGTCCTAATGTTAATTCTAAGGGTGTAAAATTTGTTGATGAGTGAATTGTGTTATTATAGGCGATTAGTGCGTATGACATTAAATTGGTTATATGTTCCTTTTTATAATTTATTCTTAGTAATCGAATTTGTTCTAACAGGGTTAAATGTAATCGTTCAATTAGTCCGTTTGATTCGGGGTGGTTTTCCGTTATGAAATGAATTTTTATTTTGTGTAGTTCTAAAGTGTTTTGAATTGTCTCATTTTTGAATATGCTACCATTGTCTAAAGTTATTGATTCGGGTGTTCCGTAAAATGTGAAATATTGTAAAAATCCTTGGGTCGCGTCAATGCTATTTTTGGATGTGATTGGTATTGCTTGGCCTATTTTTGTAAATGCGTCTATAATTGTTAGATAGTTTTGCGCTTCTACTACTAGAGTATCGGCATGTAGTTTTTGAAATGGTTTGTCGGGTGTTTTGGTTAACATTAAGGGTATCTTTGGGGGTTTCCTATCGTATTTCGCCTTGTCACATAATTCGCATTGGTTAATGAAATCTGTGGTCAAGTCCTTCATGTCTTTAAAATAATAACGTCTTACAAGTTGCTTTATAGTTTCGTTAATTCCACGATGGTTAGTTTTTCCTTCGTGTTGATTTCTAATTACATCGTTTATTTCGTCAGGGTCGTCTAGTGTTATTAATTTTCTAGTACATCTGATGAGTTCAGGTCCAGAGTTATTGAATAGTTTAATGTATAATTCTGAAAATCTTTGGTATAAATGTTCGGTATTGAAATAAAAATAAAATCGTTTTTTCTCGGGGGTGTATTCTTTTAGAATTTTAATTATTTGTTCCTCATTATCATCTTTTGTTATTTGAATTTGATATATCTTTTTGTTATCTACTTTTGTATATTTTACTGGATTGGGGTTATTTAAAACTTCTGTTATAAATTGGTTAGGTTTCATATCGATTGCTTCATTTAAAATTTTAATCGCGTTTTTTGGTTCTTCGTTTTGTGTCGAATGTATTGTGTCGCTCTCGTCTGGATCTTCCCTTATTTCTTCTTCGTCTACATTTCCTATAATGGATTCCGTTTCTAATGCATTGAGTTGGATTCGGCTTAAAGCGTCTGCGTTGTTGTTATAAATACCTTTTTTATATATAATTTCGTAATCGTACTCTTCGAGTCTGATTCTCCATCTCTGTAATTTTGAATTCGGTTCTTTCAGTTTGCATAACCATACTAGTGGTCTATGGTCGGTGTATATATAAAATTTTCTTCCGTATAAATAAGGTCTAAAGTATTTTGTTGCCCAAATTATGGCTAATAACTCTTTTTCTATAGTGCTATATTTTTGTTCGGTTTCATTTAGGGTTCTGGATGCGTAGCTGATAGGTTTATCGCTACCTACTTTTCCTTGGCTCAATACTGCGCCTAATGCTACATTCGATGCGTCTGTCGTCAGTATAAATGGTTTTGTAAAGTCTGGGTATTCCAATACAGGGTGATTAGTTAATATGTTTTTGATTTTGTCTACTGCTTTAATAAATTCCGGAGTGTGTTCAATTTTGTTTCCCTTTTTTAAACAATTTGTCAGGGGTTTGGTTATCTGAGCGTAACTTTTAATGAATTTGCGGTAGTAACCACTAAGTCCTAGAAATCCTTTAATTTCTTTGTTTGTTTTTGGTAATGGGTAATTTAAAACTGCATTTGTTTTGTCTGGATTTGGCATTACTTCTTGGGGTGTTATTACATGTCCTAAAAATGATACTTCTTTTTGTAAAAATTCACTTTTGTCTAATTGTACTTTAAAATTTGCTTGTCTAAGTCTTTCGAATACTTCTTTCAATCTTTCTATGTGTTCTACCAGTGATGTGAAATAAACTATGATGTCGTCAAGGTATACAAGGCATTTTTCATTGTGTATTCCTCGTAGTATATTGTCCATGACTCTCTGGAAAGTAGCGGGTGCGTTCTTTAGTCCAAATGGCATTCGTTTGTATTCGTAATGTCCTCTAGGTGTGCTGAAGGCTGTTTTTGATATGTCTTTTTCTTCCATCTCTACCTGATGGTATCCTGATGCTAGGTCTAATGTTGTAAAATATTGGCATTTGCCTAATTTGTCTAAAATTTCGGTAATATTTGGTAGTGGATATTTGTCATCTACCGTTTTTTCGTTTAACTTTCTATAATCTATTACCATTCTGTACTTTCTCTTTCCGGTTGCGTCTAATTTCTTAGGTACTATTAACACGGGGCTGCTCCATGGTGAATTGGAGTGCTGGATTATGTCTTGGTCTAATAAGTCTGCTACTTGTCTGTCAGCTTCTTCTTGGCTTGCATGAGGTAGTCTATATGCTTTTGTAAAGATTGGTTTATTGTCTGTTAACTCGATACTATGTTTTACTGTGTTGGTGAATGTTAATGGTATTCCTTCGCAATGGAATATGTCACGGTATTCGAAACATAAGTTCTTAATTGCTCTTTCTTCTTCTTGATTGATATCGGTGTTAAAGCGGATGTTAGTTAAATTTTCTCTTAACATTTCGTCATGTTCTATTGGGTTGTAATTATTTTCTAAATTTTCGTCTATTTCCATTTCGTTAAAATTTAGTTCTTCTATGTTAATTGGGTCTGTCAATGATAGTTCTACGGGATAGTCGTTTGAATTTAATATTGTTGTGGTTGCAAAATTATCTTTTATTTGAACTAAGGCAGTTGGGGTTTCTACTCCTTGTTGAAATGTTATATGATTTATTATTCCTAAATTTTTGTTAGATTTTACTGGGATTTTTATTTTTCTTTCTGTTCGGGGTTCTATAGTGTATTTTTGTTCAATTTGTGTGTTTTGAAATTTAATTGGGATTTTTCCGTATTTTGTCCTTAATAAACGATTTTTAATGTCAATGTTGGCTCCTAATTTTCTTAGAAGGTCCATTCCGATTAATCCGTCATATTTATCGTTAAATTCGAATACACAAAATTTATGTTTCATTTTAACATTAAATGTTCTCGGTAAGGGTATATTGGCTACGAATTGGTGTATTGTCGTTTGATGAGCTGTTTTAATTTTAAATGGTTCTCTTTCTACATAATCTAAATAGTGTTTTTGTACGGTTCTGGGGCTAATTAATGTTTTCGATGATCCGGTGTCAATTAATAGTTTGAATTTGGCGTGGGGTATTTCTATGTATGGTAATACTAAGTGATTTATGTTATTTAAGTTTATTAAGTTTGGTCGGTTATGAATTGGTCCATTTGAAAATTTGAGTTTGAGTTTTCTTCGTCGTACTCCTCGTAAGTTTCGTATTGTTCGTCACGTTCATAAGTTACTGCATGATTTGATTCTTTGTTTGTAGGTGTCTCAATGTCATTATTCTGGTCAGTGTCTAATTTTTCTATTTTTTGGTGGAATAATTCTTCCGATGTAAAATTACGTTTCTGATGAGGGTTTGGTCGGATGTGTGTTATTTTTGTGTTTTGTCTGGTGTTACCAGATGAGGTGTCCATTGGTGTTGGTTTGTAATAATTGTTAGGGTTGTTATGAGTATTAGTCATTGGTGTATTTCTATTGGGGTTTGCGTTGAATGCTGGTCTTGGTTGGTTTAGGTTTTGATTAAATCTCGGTTGGAATGCGGGTTTCGTAAAAGTTGGGTTGAATGTTGGTCTTGAAAAATTTTTAAATTGATTATTAAAATTTGTATTGTTAAAACTTGGGTTATTACTTCGCGGTTGATTTGTTTGTGCGTTAAAGGGTGTGAATTTTTGTTGAGGGATTGTTTGTCTTGTAGCTTGTATAGTTTTTGTTGGTGAATAACTTTTATTTGCGTTGGGATTGTATAGTCTGTTGCGGTAATACATTACATTTTCTTCTTCTATTACTAGGCTCATAGCTTCTTCTAGATTTTGGGGTCGTTGGAATCTGATTTTATCCGATAGTCGTTCTGGTAAAGCGTTTATGTATGTGTCTAGTGCCATTTCGTCATACATTTTTGTTTTTAAATGTCTAACGTTTTGATGGGGTTCTTCGATTTTTAATTTTGTTAAAATTAAACTTCTCACGTCTTGGCATTTCATTCCGAATTGGTAGGGGGATTGATTGTGTTCCATTCTAAGGTTTATTAGGTCTCGTACCAGGCATTTTATATTACGTTGGTCTCCAAAATATGCAATTAGTAGCTGTTTAAACTGGTCCCATTCCGATAAGTCGTCCCTACTGGCGATTAAGGTTAGTGCCCTTCCGGCTAGTTTACTTATTACTAAGCGTATAAGCAATGAATTTCTTGCGTCATCTCCGGGTTTGTAAAAGGTTTTTAGGAACATTTCACATGCTCCAATGAAATTCGAGAGATGGGCCTGCGTGCCATCAAACGTCTGAATTGTCTCTAAATAGAGACGTAAGTCTGTGTTACTCATGTTGGTTAAGGGTTGTTTTCGATTTTTGGAAAATTTTAAAAAAATTTTTTTTTTTTTGAATTAAGCTTTATTTCGCTATTTGTATTGTTACTTTTGCTTCGGATTTATTAATTTTCCGTTTGGGTTGTGAAATTTCAAATTTTGTAAAAATTGGGGTTAATTTTCTATTTGTAGCGTTTATTATGCTTTGGATGTATTAATTTTTCTTTTGGATTAAGTAATTTTAGATTTTGTAAAAATTGGGGATGATTTTTCTTTTTATGACGTTATTTTTGCTTTGGTTTTTTAAATTTTCCTTTTTAGATTGGATAACTTAAGAGTTTTGTAAAAATTGATGTTGATTTAGCTATTTGAAACGTTAACTTCGGTTTTGGTTTGTTAATTTTTCAATTAGATTAGGTAAATAAAATTTTGGTAAAGGTTGATGTTTATTTCGTTATTTTTCGGCGTTATTTTTTAGTTAGGAATGGTTAATTTTCAGTTTGGATTGGGTGGATAAAATTTGGTAAGAATTTGAGATTAATTTCGTACTTGTAGTATTAGATTTATTAATTTTAAGTTTATATTGCGTCGAGTTATTTTTAAAATCGTAGTCGTTGTTTATTTATATTTAATTACACAATGCGGTGATGTATTCACGAGATTTGTATTCAATAATGTTGAATTTATTTACCGTAGTCTTGGATTAGTTGTTTTTATGCAGCTTTTGATTTATCTTGAGTTTTTGCTTCTTAAGGAATCTTAAATGGATGGGTTTATTCTCGTTTAGCTTTATTTTGGTTAAATTCTGTTAATTAATACTCTTTCCGTGGGTTTTACTGAGTTGCGTAAACGTACAGTTCGTCTGTCTTGTGTTCTACTTATAACTTAAGGTTGATTACTCCTGTACTTCATGGTTAAAATTGAATACTTAAGAATGTAATCTTCGTTACTTTGTCACGTACGTCGAGTTAATTGCACTTAAAGGTGTTATAGAAATTATAGGAATTACTTTCCGTACTTTGTATAAAGTGTTACGTCTATTTATTTTTAAATACCTCGGTGTTATAATGCTTGTTGGTAATTGAATCTCTCCGTAATGTAGGTTTTCAGTGTTTTAATTATGAGCGTTTTGCGTTATTCTATTTTCGTATTGAAATAATGCACTTTATAATGCTGGTTACTTAGTTGAAAAACGTTTAGATTTTATTGCAATTGTACACGCTTTTATGGATTGTAGGTATTAATGTAGAAACTGCGTCGATTTTATTATCCCGTGTATGATGCAAATTGAAATTATACTGAAAGTTGAAAGTTATTTCTTTAGTACTGTGCAAGGATTCTGAAAGCGATTTTAATAATGATATTGCGTTGTTAAGCTGAAAGTTGAAAGTTATTGCACTTCTCTGATGTTCTAAGTGTATAAAAGATGCGAGCTTTGTTTTCTTAGGTGGTTTTAAGTTACCGTATTTTTAGTTAATGCAGAATGTTCTTGTGATTTATTCAGTATTATAGAGGTCAATGGTTTAATTAAACGTTCTGTACTGCTTGTTCGAATTAGCTTTGAAATTGAATTGCGTTCTGTGTTTTTATTTTATCGGATTGAAACGTGGGTTTGAATCGCGGTAATTGATGTTTCTTATTTTGGTGTTAGTGAATGTGCGCCCGTTTATTTTTGGATTATTTTTGAGTTCGTTCTATTTATTATGGTAAGGATCTCTTAATATTAATTCTCATTTACTTTTAAAAAGAAAATCTCTTTTTAAATTCAATTCTTATTTGCTTTTTAAAGAAAAAATATCTCTTTAACATTCATCTCATAAGTTAATACTTTCTCGTTTTGAAAATGATTCACTTTGAACTATTTTCAAAAATATTCATAATATAAAATACATAAAACAATGATCAATAAAATAATACTAGCATATATCAATTATAATTTGGTTTAAAAAAATTTTTTATGGAAATGAACTTACATTAGTTTCATCTGTTTCTTTGGTGGGTTCGATCGATTCTGTATCTTGTCCACCTTGGTTTGTTTTGTTGGCCTTAGACGATTCTTGTTCCTTGTCCAACTTGGTTTGTTGCTGGATTTAGACGATGCTTGTTCTTCCTCCAACTTGGTTTGGGTTCTGCCAAAATTTCGAATTAAAATTCTTGGTCACCAATCTTCCGATTTTTGGATTTTCAGTGCCCTTTTGACATCCGTTACGACTGCGCCAGTTAAAGTTCGGGCCTTTGGAGCTGGTTTTTAAAAAGCTTTGAAACTTTAACACATTTTTTATTTACTAAGTTAAACAAAAATTACATTGGAATTTGGAATAACTGGTTCTTAATAACATTAATAAAAATAATTTAATTGTACAGGTGAGTAGCTCAAACAACGAAGTATGGAGTTTGGAGACTGACTGCCGGGCATTGAGCTCCCGGGCCTTTTACAATAACCTGCCCCTCACACGGCTGTGAGAACTTGCAGATCTCATGTCTGCATTTCTCTTTAATTGTACACTTTAATACAATGTAACAACTTAATTCTAAGTAATTGCGGTCTGTTGACCGCCTGTGACCTGCCACCTGCAGTATCACTGCCCTCACGGATGCAAAGTTGCATGTCCGTTCACATGAACTGTCGATAACCACTCTGGGTTATCCTTGTGTTACAATGTTGCATTGAACTTATACTTTTACTTAATAATTTCTAATAATTCCTATTAGATTCAATATATAAATATATATAGGTAATTGGGGAATACATAACTCGCTCACACACGGGACCTCTATTTTACCTCTCATCCGAACGAGGGTGTATTTTTGTGAAAAATGCTCGCCTAACATTTTTCAAGCGGACAGTGTTGGGATGTCTTTTATATCAAGAGATTACTGCTTATCAGCGTTTGGCGTTGATGCATAACCCATGCACCACAAAGAAACTCAAAACATTTTACTTTGACGGGCGGAGCTAGTATACAAAGACCCGCTTCGACACTAGCTTCACTAATGTTTCTCGTTATTTTTAATTGCTTATTAGAAATTGCTCTAAATGTACTGTGTTTAACTGAAAATGTTTGTTTAAAAAAAATCATAAACATTACCTTTTTTGTTCATTACCGATCCATTTTACATGTTACAATACGAAATGCGCACTTTTTGCATCAATTATTAAAAATTGTTCATAGAATGTAATTCTTTATTTAAATAGAAATTTTTTTTGTGTTTATTGTCAATAAAAATTCGATGTGGATGTACTTTCTTTGTCTATATGAACCATCCCACTTTCCGCTTTTGTAGTTGGCACAACAGCTCTAAGCTCTTTTTATCTTTTATACAATCACGTGATTCGTGCGGGTCCTTACTTTACTTTCCGTTCTGTTTCTGCCTGATCTGTGCGTTTTACTATAGCAAATCTTATAGCGTCCAACGTTTTGAATGTGATGGAGTCAAATGTGAAGAAAAGTAAATTATAGTGTTTTCTATATTTTCCAATTTTACTCTGATTTGGGATAGTAGTGTTAAGAGAGAAACACTATCTTACAATTTGAATATATAGACTTTATAAGATTAATGATGAAAAAGTGATTATATTTAAACCTGTTGATTATTGTAAACAACTACAGGTACTGGTTTTGCAATATTCTTAACTAATATTGATGGCTCAAAAGGATTTATTGGAAAACTATTAATTCGGCAAATATCTAAATGTTGGGGATCTTGGTAGCTGTCAGGTTGCTTAACCACCTTCACAAATCACTGAATATCGATGAAATAGGATATATATTTAGAAAACACTATAAGGGGAGCCAAGCTATATCTAACAAGAAAGAGCAGCTGCCATATTCGAACACAACAAACATAGAAATAAAGAAAAATTGTCGAAAGAATATATGTGAAGCACCTCACTGTACGGCTATGAAATGGGGACAGTAGGTGAAGAAGAAATAAAAAAGCAGAAGCCTTTTGGAATGTGCTGCTTGATGTATGATGATGATAGCATGGATAGACAAAGTTAATAGCAAAGAGGTTGTAGAAATAGTAGGGGAAGAAAGATATCTGTGGAAAACAAAAAATAGGAGAAATAGAAGGCTAAAACACGTTCTAAGCCATTTGGGGAATAGTGTGGACTATATTACAAGCAGAGCTAGGAAAAACAGAGGTAGTTGTAGCCCTATATCAGACTATTCCACACAGATAGTGAACGATGTGGGCTCTGTAAATTTCAGGAAAATGTGTAGGTTAGCTCAGAATAGAAAACAATGGAGATACGCGTTTACGCAGATCCAGGACTGAAGACATAATGATGGTGGTAATATCAATTGGACAATACAGTTTTGTTCAGTTTGGTTTCTTTTGTTTTTTCTTTTGAATATGTAGTTTATAATTAATTGCCCAATCCCACCGTGTACAATAGTTTATTGCAAATATCGTTTTATCTACATGTGCTCTTATCCATATTCCTAATCCCACTTTTCTTATCCCTCAATCAATGAATGTACTATGCATGTGACATTGCACCATCGGGTAAAAATAGTTTCACATGGTGCATATAAAATATATTCAGACACAGCATATTCCTTCTTGCTTTAAATTGTCAAAGATCAGGTTGATCAGGTGCCTTTCTAGTCCTGGTTGAACAATGAGTAGGTAGCTGTACTATTGTACATGGATATCCGATGTCTTGAGATAGCTATAGTGGTTCTGCTTTCTTAGGAGTTTCCCATTTACCTACATGATGCATAAACGTAACCTTTGATGGCTTTGGTATAGACTTATTTGATATACTTTGCAGATTGTTGAAACTTTTTGTAGGTTCTTATATAAGATTAAAATCTGTAACACTTTGTCTTTTGAAGATTATTGTAAGCTCATATATGAAATTAACAGATTGTATTTGATTGGCATGTCTTCTGCATAATTTATCATTAACAAGTAATGTATAATTCAATGTACCATCTTTGCTTATAATTTTGCCAAAGTACATCTCCTGTTGGGTTATTATTGTACTTCTTCCCTGCAACAGTATCTCCAACATTAAACGATTTAATGGAAAAATATATATCCAACTTCTGTAAGTTTTCAACAATGTGTTTTGCTAGAGCTGGTTTAAGTAAATCCAATTTTGAACGTATTCCATGACCAATAAATAGTTTTACTGGACTCTCATCTGTTGTAATGATTAGTGCACACCTATATGTAAATAAGAAAATGTTTAAGCATTTTAGAGTACCTCCACTATAATTACGTTAAGCACGCAGCATTTGCTTTAAGGTATAAATATAATGATCTGCTTGCATGTTCAATATGGAATGAAATAGTACACATATGAATTTGTAAACATTTTGTAGAGTTTATAACTATTTGCTCCATGCTAATGTTGATATTTGGCCAATCTACATAAAAATGCGTCGATAGCTTCATTTTCACCATCCCTATGTGACTGTGATCTAATTCGTGTAGAAGGTACTTCCTGAATTCTCGTGGTATATAAATTTGCATCCCTTTAAAAATACATCCTGGTTGTAATAAATAATTCATTGCATAGATCCTAATGTGTAACTTAAGCCTATGCTTTTATAAATCTCTTGTAATTGCAGATCCTTTTGTGTAGCTTTTTTAAATCATATGCAGTTATCGGTAATGTTGAGTTGTGCTAAATGGGATAATGTACTCTCATCTACAAGAAAAAATGTTGTATGAAGATCTTTAGATGTGGATAATCTAGATTGGCAATCTGCATTATCAATATGTTTCTGATTTCCTGTATTTTATTTCAAATTGAAACATTTTACGGAATAAAGCATATTTTAATAATATTGTTGCACGTAATACAGGTAAATCATTTACTTTCTTTAAAAGAACGGCCCCTAGACCAATTGATGATGCGTCCACAGGTACTACCAAAGAAATGTGGGTGTAATCTATGAGTATTCCATCAGAAGCAATTTATTATTTTAAACATTGAAAACTTGGTTCATGTTTTGTTGACCAAAAGAAAGTTGTATTATGACTTGTAAGATAGAGAATATGCCATCATCACAAGATGAAGACAACATCTCAATTAAAATTCAATCATTCCCATAAAGGCATTTACTTACTGAGCATTTGTTGGGTGTTTTGAAAATTGGTTCCATCATCTTTATAATATTTTGTATACCATTTTTATTTACTAGGAAACCAAGATAATTTACTCCTGATAATAATTATTTACATTTATCTGCATCTAAATGTATTTTGTGTCACTGTAGTTGTGTAAATAAGTTTTTTAAATTAGTTAAATGTTTGGTTTCACTTTTTTCTGAAGCAGTGATATCATCGTGTACACATGTACTGGGTGTATTTTTGACTACACTTTCCATGTATTTCTGCCAAATTGCTGAGGTTGAACTTGTTCTGTACATTAATCTGTTGACATCGTATAATCCTAAATCCGTATTGTTTGTAAGAAATTTCAGTAAGTGAAATATGTAAAAATGCAGAGCATATATCTAGATCTAGTATTGTGTAAATTTGACCATCCTGTGATTTAAGTAACACTTCTTCAAATCCTGAGAATGTATGTTGCTGTACAAGCATTTGTTGATTAACTGTGACACTATAGTCTGCACACAGGCATATGGAATTATTTGGTTTGACTACGAGAGTTGCCCAATACATTTGTGTAATGCATAGGGTACCTGCCTTGCTCTCTGAAAACATGGTATATTTTCTTTTAACCGTATATGGTAGTTTTGACTGGATTAATCTTTTCATTAAAAATTGAGAAATATTCTTGTAACACCTGTCGTAATGTCTATACTTGTGGGGATAACATAATACATAGAATTAGAAAAAATATTTAATCTGTTGATTTAGTCACATCCATTATTGGAGTAATAATTTTTTTAACCATGAACAATTGTAAATTTTCTGTAATATTTTGTATAAGTTATTTCTGCTACAACAATGCCTAAAAATGTAATAATGCTGTAATAGTACATTTTGAAGGTTGTAGCGGTTGGTTGTAGCTCTCTGCACTCTAATTTAGGAATTGTATTTAATGTAGCTGAATTAATTATGGTGACTGCACTACATATATCCGGTTCTAGTTGGGTCTTCTTCCAATTTATATTAATCAATATTATAAATGATGAATAATGATTTGTTACTAAGATAAATATGGGTAAGGAATCATATCAATAGGAGCAAATTGCTCTGCAATGAAAACATTTCCTACATGTGTGCTATTTACCATATGTACTTTATACACATTACGTCGTTTGTGTGCAATATAAACTCCATATATATGACCCAGTAATTTTTTCCCATATCTTAAACACTGCATATTATTATGATTATATTTCACCTGATCAGCATTGCTGTTTCTGTTTCTCAAATGGGGTTTATTTCTGGTATTAGTTACTTGTATTCCTTTTGTATTGATTATATGTACATTTGAATATAGTAAACGACTACGATATAATATTTTATTAGCGCCTACTGTTGCTTTTTCAATAGCTAATGTAAGTTCTACATTAATAACTAATTTAATATCATTATCTTCAAAAAGTCAATCTTAAATACTGCGAGAATGTACTACTAACAAAGACGTCATGTAACACTCTGTTCAGCATAGTATCTAGGTATTTGCACGTAATTGCAGTTGTCTCAAGTTATGTTACACATTGCGTTACTGTATTACCTTTAATTTGTTTGCTATTAAACAAGGCATGACTTCCTGGTATAATAAGACTTAAAGGTTCAAATGGTACTTTAACAACTTTTTAAGGTCATCAAAAGTTTTTGTTTTGTAAGTATCTGGGTATATTAATTTTTTAACAATTAAAATAATTTAGACCCAATTAGGGATATAAAACACAGTATTCGTTTTTTCACTAAGAACATTTTGTACTGCAAAAAATGTTGTAAAAGTATCGAAATCTTCTACCGATCCATTGTATTTGTTAAATGTAATATCTGCTATATTTCGTGGTGAACTTTTCTAAGCATATTTGTGTGTAAGTTGAGGTGGTTGTATATTTTGTTTCTGTAATGTACTTATCGATTGTTACATCGATTGTGTTAGGGTTTGATTTTGTTCTATTATTGCTGCTTCCATTTTGTTTTCTGATATTTGTACTTCTCTACCTTGACTGCATCACTTTTGTTTCCCCTCTTGAATATGTAGTTTATAATAATTGTCCAGTCCTGCTCTGTATAGTACTTTATTGCAAAAATTGTTTTGTTCACATGTACTCTTATCTGTATCCCTAACCCCACTTTTCTTATTCCTCAATCAATGAATGTATTATCTAAAAGTAACATTACACGATCATGTAAAAATAGTTTCACATAGTGCATATAAAATATATTCAGACACGACAGTTTGGCTTTACTATACTGCCTCAGTCCTTTATAGATTAATATTGTTATAAACAAAATGCAATATATAAAAATAAGTGTTCTTGAAAATGATTATTATACTTTTTTTACTTTAAAAAATACGTGTAATCTTGTACTTGTTAATATTGTAAATCGCGACCCATATTTTGAATTACAAGATTACCTGTGTAATATATGATTTCTACATCAATTGTACTATTTTAAGATATATATTCTTCTTTTTATAAACAATACAGGCATATTCTAGTAATTATTAGTTTAAGCTGAAATAATGAATTTCTAGACATGAAGCTGTGACTATTCATTCTAAGTTATCTCGTAGCCATAATAGTTTATTGGTATCTGGAGCTAATAATCCTTTGTATATAATAAATAGTGAACCAGTTAGTTTTGAAGGATTGCTTAGAAAAAATGAGGAAATGCAAACTCAACAGGAGGTAAGCATAGTTTTTATATAAATGCAATCTTTAAACCAGCTTTATTGTAGAATATGGACTTTAGTCTTAGACAATATGTTTCTATCAATGAAATAAATGATAGTTTGTATCAACAATTAAAACCTCTATTATGGGTTGAAGTCACTGCTATATTTGACCAATACAAAATATCTGTTTTAAAAAGGAAGGCTCCTTTAAGAAGCAAACGTAAGATTTTATACTTTTATAAGATTGTTTATCTTGTGCTATTCTATTGCTTCAGTAATAAATCAACCAAAATAGCATATGTACTGGTTTATTTTTACTGACAGTGTATCCGACATATACAAAATTCTATAAGCAGTTGTTGTTAAGTAGACTTCTGACCATGAACGTTCAGTCGGATGGTTAAACCATTTTAAATGCAGTTTACATTTTTTATATTTTAATTGTTGGTTTCTGATGATTATTGTAAACAACTACAGGCATTGGTTTTCAAATATTTTCAACTAATGTTGATTGCGCTGTAATGAATATATAATTTTGCGATTCTATCTTTATTATATATTATTAACTTTATCCTCGTGACTATCAGCTAAAAAAAATTACACCCCCAAATTTCCTAAACCCTAACCTGATATCACAAGGTCGAGAATTTCTTCTTATTAACGTAAGCCCAAGGTAATATTGGATGGAGAATGGCTTGAGATAAAGAAAAACTCTTAAGACATAAACGGCTAGTCGAGTGTTAGCTCTGGGTAGATCATGAGCTTGGGTCATGGGTTGATAAAAGACCAAAAATATATTTAATGGGCGCCACCGTATTTTTCAATACAATAACCAACAAAATTTAACTGTGCTTGTATAAGGGAAATGCGGAAACCTTATCTCAACACCACTAACATAGCCATAAAACCTGAATTTCACTCTTTAGGACACACTTACCAAGACCTCAAACACCAGATGCCATACAGATGTCTCGGCTTTACCTGTGAACAAACAAGAGTACAACATGGACACTGTTTGTGTCCTCAAAAATATTTGCCAAAAAATAAAATAATAGAATTTAGGCTTCTAAAATATATACTGAGGGAATTTGTTTTCATTACACACAATTTCTAATCCGGGATGACTTGCAATTTTTAAATGTTAAATAATAAAACGTCTTTCAAAAACAAAATAGATTCTATTTGGATAAATTTCTGAATATATATATATATATATATATATATATATATATATATAACTGCAATATTTAAGTTTGTATCTTTATAAAAATTTTTCATAATAATTTTCTAGAACAGAAATAGACTAGTGAAGTTTTGTGTTCAAAATTAAGAAGATCTCTGAATGGATCTTTTCTATAAAATTTAATTAGATTGACGTAGAACTTCTAAGTTATTCATAATACATAAATTTCTTTCAATCAGCGAAGTACTTCCTTGATCTTCATAATAAAATTTAATTATCAAAGTGAAGACATTGTAGAATGTAATTATTCTAATTTATTTTTATTCAACAATAAGTACGCAAATTTCATATGTCGATGAAAGTGTAAGTTCATGACCTCAAAATCTTTAAACATATTTTAAATTAAATTAAGACAGCATATGGCGTCTAGATAGGAAAACTGAATCTATGTTTTTTTTTATATGTGACATAGGATGTCATTCACAACTTTATAAAATATACGGTTTGCGTACATGTGCAAACATTCTGACAAGCACTCGACATATTATTTAATTCGCTGATTCCTCAAAAACTATTTTCTTTTTACGTTACTCAAATATTTAATGTTAGATAATTTATAGTAATTTACTGTATTTTCAAAGTTATTAAATCCTAAAGAACACTCACGTGCTACGAAACTGCTCTAAACTAAAAATACTGGACCTTGACCTCAGCTGTCGGAACTTTCCATAAGCATCAAAGTTGTTTGGGATACAACGACTATATTACAAAACCAACCATAATATCCTTGTTTGATGTTATTCATCAGTAAGGTTGAAATATACGGAACACATGTGAAATCACCTTCTACTTTACTGCATGTTATATTGAATAGGACGAAACCATATATTCTTGCTTTAAAATATTGCCTTAAGAAATTGTTTTAAGTTACTATCGGAGATATTATACAAGATATGTCCTTAAGATATTGCACTAAGATGAAAAATATTAGTATAATCTATTTAATTAATATATACCAACAGTCTAAATGATGTCCAAAGGGGCTTCCATCTTCTTTACTTTTTTCTAACTTTGTTAGAAGTCACGTGCTTACACACGGCCATCTCGACTTCACTTATCCTGCAAAGCAGCCTGCCCTTTCGAACGCTGATAATGAGGTGCCAATTGACAACTTGACAGAGCTTAGTAACGAACTTTAGAGCATAAACGTACAAGAATCTATGTGTTATTATGAATTTTATAAATTAATTTCTATTGGACGGTAATTCACAAATTAAATATTTTAAATTATAGCTGTTTTATTTTTATTTTATTGAACGAAATGTAACTAAAAAAAATACGTTACAGCGCAAAAGGATATATTTAAAAACTATTAATTCGGCAAATGTTCAAGTGTTGGGGATCTTGGTAGCTGCAGACTGCTTAACCCTTTACACATGTTACTGAATATTGGGGAAATAGGGTATATATTTATAAACAATAGAAAGGGAACTGAACTGCATCCAACAAGAAAGAGCAGTGGCTATGTTCGAAGACAAGAAACATAGAAACTAAGAGAAAATTGTTGAAAGCATATGTGTGGAGCACAGCACGGTACATCTATGTAACAGGGGTAGTAGGAGAAGCAGACAGAAAAATGGTAGAAGGAATGTTGTACTTCAGATGTATGAGGATGATAGCATGGACAGACAAAGTTATAACAAAGAGGTTATAGAAATAGTAGGGGGAATAAAGATATATGGTAAACACAAAAAAAGGTGAAAAATAGAAGGGCACAGGATACGTTCTAAGGCATTTTTGGGGAATAGTGCGGGATATATTACAAGCAGAGATGGCAAAAAGAGGTAGAAGTAAACCTAGATCAGACTATTGCACGCAGATAGTGAAAAATGCAGACTGTGGAAATTTCAAGGAAATGTGTAGGTTAGCACAGAATAGGAAACAATGAGGGTACGCGTCTAACCAGTTCCAGGACTGAATACCTAATAATGATGAAGTGTTTGTTTGTTTTAATATGTATACTTAATAATTATATACAATAACTTCGTTCATGTTATGGAATGAATGTTTGTTATCAGTTCGATGCATTATATTGACAAGTCATCTCACGTGCTGTTATTGTTGACCGCTCGCTATCTTGTTATTCGGCTATGGCAGAGGCGTTGCACTGCGCTATCATGCAGCCGGTTGGGTTTTACTTTGAGTTGCTTACTTTATGCATTACTCAGACGCTCCAAAAATCACGTAAACAATAAGCTTTATATTATGGATTTTGTTAGCCAATGGTACTTTGTACCATCACGTAGTTGTAATTTTGTACAGAGGCTTTTAAATATTAACCTTTAATTCTGCACGAACATCCAAAACTTATGGTTCCATATTTTGTTTACCCATGTCGGATTTTACAAAAATGTGGCGATATCTACATTTCTAATTTCACGTACGCGTTATGCCCCAATATCTATGTCTTATTGCGTTATGAAGTATGCTCGTTTTTCAAAAGTTTGTTTTATGCGTTTTATTACCTTCCATTCCTTACGCAATGCGTCGAGTTTATGAATGCTTTAGATGTTTCTAAAATGAATTGGGTTGCGCCCAGAGTTATTAATTCTACTAAATGTGGCTCAGCTATTACAGAATGGGCTTCCTTTTATATTATACACGGTGATTTGTATTTGCTTTGACGCTTGAATGACTTCCAAAATTATTTATTTTGATTAATGTTTTTTAAGTTACTACAGAATGAGCCTCCTTTTATTAATTGTGGTTAGTTGTTGATTTTATACAAGGTGATTGGAATTTACTTTTCTGCATAATGACCAAATTTTTACTTTTTATGATTTAAATGTTTGGTTTTCTTTATTTTTATGATGTTCACATGAAGTGTATCTCCCCTGTGACCTTATATACCTCTAAATAACCATATTAGCATAGCAATATATATATATATAATATATATATATATATATATATATATATATATGTATATATTGCGATGCTCTGAAATGATTCTAGATGAGCACCATGTTGGGTGCCAATATGTGCTGTGGATTGAAGTGCCCTGACATAGGTGTGAATAAAGATGAATGTTTTAAATTTGTCCATTGCTTAATTATTTTTAGCTAGCTTCAAAATAAAACTACCAGAATCAGATATCAGATTTATGATGACACAAAATATTCTTATACAAGCAATCTTGCAAATACTAATTACTACATCCAGAACACCTTTTCTCTTACAAACAATATCTTACATATAACATTTAGGAAAAACAACTTTCTGTCAACACAAACTTTAAATATTAGAACCAGAGTCCAAAATTGCCACAACAGCTTTGCCTTACGAACATGCCTCAAATCTAACAGAAAAATCATATAACTTCTGGATAATCACTCACTTATACTAAAAATAAAGTCCAAAATCTCTTTTATAATTAGCATAAGTACACACAAATCTTAATCTCTTAACTTTTATTCACAAATAGCTACTTAATTAAATTTTATTATGTACAAAATTTGTCCATATCCACCCTTTTAAAATTGGATTTAAACACATCTGATCAGTTACATTTAATTATTCGTTATTAACTGGCAAAACCACACCATGGACTACCACTCCTCAAATCAAATTATCCACTTACACATACAATTTTCACACAAAGACTTGTACGCAAAACAAACATCTTAACATATAACTTAACTAATTTATAGATGTCCTTTTTAAAATGTTAAATAATATAATTTTATTTTATCATGACAATCTGCTTGTTGTTTTCTTAGATCGTAATTATCACTCACAGCTCCAAAATTGTTCAAATTGTTTTACCCAGTCTGTCTTTCAATGCAAATTGCTTCATATAATTTGTAACAAACCATCCTCATTCCATTAAGAAGACTATTAATTTTTAATTCTTTATTTCTATTCTTAACATCATTGTAATTATCTACTCTCTTCTGAGTTGCAATAAACTTTTAAAGTAGTCAATTAAAATCGCCCGTCTGCTATACTAACTTCACTACTAAATACTATGTTATGACAGATTAGCCTCTTGACATTTGAATAGCAATTGATCAACTGATCTCATTCATGTATTCTATTGGGTTTATAAAGAACGAACCTCTTATAACATCATGCATCTAGAAGTTTTGAGGTAACTCTAGTTGTTGCTTCTATGTTTGGATTGATCCTAGAAAATGGGTTGGTCTTCTTACGTAAGCAACTAGAATTGTTTAGTTTATTCGTGAACCTTGTAATTGGTCCGCTTTGAAGGCGTGATGCAACATTCGTAGATTTATCGTGTTCTAACAGCCTAGAGTTATGGTATAATTAATACCGTTTATTTATGCATTATCTTATCTTTATGACTTTAGCGCTTCCTGAATTTCAAGTTCCTCATTCTCTACAGTATTTCATCATTCGCCTTATGTTCCTTTTTAGTATTTGATTATTCCAGAAGGTCAATGAACACGTTCCAACATTAGGAAATTAATTTTTTTTAAACCTGTTCAATGCGTTTTGTCAAAATACTACAGTGTTTGTTTATTAAATGAAAATGAAATTAAAATTATACATAATTGAGTACTTTGATTGCAAAATTGTGGATGGAAACTTTTGCTTATGTATCATAAACACCATTGAACATAAACACGTTATTAAGTTATCTAATTAAGAATGTAACTCTGGAAAACGCTTTCCTATGCGCAGAATATAGTGAAATGCCATTATTCTTATCTTAAAACATTATTTCTTCATCATTAGGTTTATGTAATAAGAATTAAAATGCTTTTAATCGCAGTCCTTAGGCATTTATACTCCAGATACCGAGTGTTTTTACAAATACGTCTTTCTATAAAACTGAATATCGATATAATTAGAGGTTTTCCTTAAAGTTTCCCTAATTTTCTCGGGTTTGTGGCATTGTATGTTTATGAGATGACCCCATACCACCTCTTGATGATCTCTAATCACATCAATATATATTATTAAATTATTAGTAATGGTCATGATATGTATTTATATTAATAATAAAGGGAAAGGTAGATCAAACATGTATTTTAGTTGGATATTCTCTTTATTTTTTATGTTTAGCTTTCGAAATTTGCTTCACTTTCTCCCTCAGGACACTAAAATAACATTTAAAATACAATATTAAAATCTTACGCAAACGTGACAAGACTAAATAAATAAATCATCCAGCATACGTAAAATTTGGCAAATGACAAATCTTCATGTGTTCAATATGGGTAAACTTACACCCAATTTAAACACTAAATAACATAATTTCAAAGTTTCTTGCACGCAGTCTCAAATCTCTACAATATCAACGAAAGAAGGTTAAAGTTTACAATTAACCAACAGAATTTTTGATAATGAGACACTAACCTCTTCTGATACATATGTGACTCTACTACTCATCCACGGCAATATCATACCCATGTAACTGATGT
Organism: Platerodrilus igneus; assembly: GCA_036346225.1. NCBI lineage: Eukaryota > Metazoa > Arthropoda > Insecta > Coleoptera > Lycidae > Platerodrilus > Platerodrilus igneus. Next base: position 237,994 of record JARFIW010001594.1, read on the forward strand.
GAGGTCAGACGATAGGTATATATAACATTCAATTTGTCGATGTCAAATTTTGTTCATTCGATTTGTTTCACAATTGATAAAAAATATTTCCAGAAAATTCCTTTTTGTAAAGTTCAAAACTTTAATTAGAATCCTTTACTCCATCAAAATCAATTGTATATCCTAATTAGGTCACATGTCATGTCAAGGCGTCCTACTCAGGTTTCAGTTTAACATCACTTTTATACAATAAGAACCTTGACTGCATAATTTGTGACGTATTTTTATATGTGATTGTGCATATGCCGGCAACCCAAATTTCAATCTGCTAAAAATACTCCTTACCGTTTTTGTATACTTATTGCTTATAGCAATATTTTTCTATTTGAAAATGTTGATCAGTTTATCAGTTAAGGATCCAATTTGAGGTAAGGGGATGTATTTTTAGTAATCAACATATTGGTTGGTTGTTTTCCTCTATTTTTACTTCTACTAGTTTGTTTCACCATTTCCCTAATACTAGTATTTATTTAATAAATTAATTTTGTTAATCAAAGAACTTAGGTAACCATTGTCCATTAATAAACTCGATAAACTTTTTAAACTTTTGTTTGTGTATGACCAATGGCATATAGTTCTAATCTTTGTGCCATTTAATTAATGAACTTAATTTTTATGAATAATAGATAATCAGATTGGAAATGTACATACCTCCCTTAATCAATTGTATATATATATATATATATATATATATATATATTGCTGTGATTCTAGTTACTACGGTGAAATCTCCTCTGATATTCGATTTCTTACCTGAATATCGCCTCTTGAATCCTCATTCATAAAAGAAAACACATTCCTACTACAAACATCAACGTTAACTCTATTTACACCAATATTCACAATACATTAAAATTTCAAAATTAAATTTCAGCATAAATTTCAGCATCATAAAATTTCAAGTTTATATTTGTCATCATTTTAATTTGCATCCGGAATTAGAGTCCTTGTAGGATGCATACTAATTAAGTTAACCATATTTGCAGACCTGAGTCTGAGTAAAAGGGAGCATCTCCCACCCCTTTACGTTAATTTAACAGGTTAGTCTAATTGAGCTCAAAGACAGACCCAAATTTTCATCATAATCACAAACATAAGCCTGATAAATACTCCTTTCTACTTATACAAGAAAATTTTACCTTAAAATTCAAAATTTGTTGTTTATACAAATTTACTACTGTCCATCTTTATCAAACAAATTATAAAGATATTCAACACACACCAAAACATCAAAGATCGAACAACAAAGCATAAGTTACCTGAAGGTTACTGCACTCATGGCTCCAATGTACATCGTCCTTGCTAATCCCACCATTCCAGCTGGTTTATGTTTGTCTTCGGATTTCTGACCGCCTTTAAAATTTTTCTACACCACCATTCGTCTAAAAGGTTTCAGTGCTTCTCAGGACTTCATCTATGTATATCTAAATCTTGTTTTGTGGATCCAATCACGTTTACGAATAACATTTGATTACTAACAATCCCGAAAAATAGCACTGAAATTCATAATTCTTTCACGCTATACCCCAAACTGCATACTTCTATTTATTTATTTATCGTTATTAATTTGGATAATTGGTACAGTAATACCCGCAAATATAACTAGACTTTATTACCTTTATTTTATCTTCTCTTAGTGCACTAATGCATAATAACTGTTATAGTAGCACGTAATCACCATCTATTCTGCTGGACGTATCGAATAAAATCAAAAAATAAAGAGCACAACTGTTTGAAGTATCGCATAAAATCAAAAATAATAGAGAGCAAAACTCCTATCAGCACAGGTTTATATAATGGCTCGCTTGCAAGTCGAATTTGTCCCGCGACGGACGATTTTAAGAAATTCGCATTCTATTTTCCCTTCCGATGGCTCGGCACAATGATTCTACTGAAATTTGCACTCGTCCGAGTTGAAATCTAAGAAATTTTCACACGTCTCGCAATACGTCCGCGAACAACTAATTAATTTTATATAGAAATTGTTATGCTTCCACCTCTCATATTTGCATCTTATTTCAACCTTACTTGCCAATCTAGTCTGTTCGTTCTATCTACAACCTGTGCTCTTGTTTTACATATTTCCCCTCATTTAACTACCAATTCATTCCCTCTCGCTTGTCTTTATACCACAAACTTGCTTTCTTACTTGCACTCATATAGCTTAAAGCTTATCGCCTATCATATACATCGTTATTTTTGCAGGTGTTCTGAGTTCTAATACGCTGAAGGCTTTTACGTGACTTCCCCACGTCGTTATAATTTCTCGATAGCTTTAGTACTTGAAAAGATTAAATTAAATACAAGTTGAACATTTCAACTCTGCTTCTTTTTATAGAAAGCGTCCAGTGAATAATCTAAACCCCTTATTTTTTTAACGAAACGAATAAATTTTTATGCTCCATGGTTTTAATAATGCTTATTATCTAATGAAATTCTACATTACTTCCTTCTACACGTTGATTATGATTATATACAAAACCTACATTCTAATTGAATGATTTAAATCTACACAGTAGGCTTTTAATTAAGCGTTCTGTTTTCCACTCCTTTAATATACACGGTGTTTAACATTATCTAAACAAAATAAACCCTATGTTTAGAAGTAAATGACGAATTTATCCAATATACCTTTAAATTAAGCGTATTATTACCCAAAGCGTCCTTATACATGGTGATTAAAATTATTTGATGTTGTTAATTAATTTTCTACCCTGTCTAAATTTGAGTAATATATATATATATATATATATATATATATATATATTTAATGCTGTAAATATAGGGTTAATTTAGGGGTAAGTTAAGTCGGAGGGTTCGTGTAATAAACAAAAGAAGCTTTCAAGTAACAAACGCACATAATTACAGATATTAGAAGAGTAAATAGGTCATTATAAATATTATTAGTTGAGAGCACACTGTATATAGCAGTACAAGCGATTAGACGCATATCCAAGAGTAGTTTCGAGCAAAGATAAGAATTTAAAAATGTAACGAAACGCATCGAAATTAAATCAATAAAAAACCTGTATGAATTGGCTAGATAAATATTCAAAAAGTGCGTTAATATATCATCATAAACGCAGGCAGAAATTATGCGTTATTTGAAAAGCGTACGTGATAGAAAAGTATTACATTTGTTCAAAAATCCAATTTAACTAGGAAATAAACAAACACCAAATTTATTCCATTCAGATTAGAATAAAGCCAACAACAATAATACGTGATTTTATGAATGACGATTCCTGGGATGTCTTAATTAAATGTGAGGTATAACAATAAATTACGTGACAAATTGAGCATCCTTTATGCAATTAAACTACACAATTGGTAAAGTTTCCCAAAATAACAAGAGATAAGACACTTGGTGTCGCCCAGCACGTGGAGTCCACGAATCGACAACAAAAGGGCCGGGCCTATAAATATGATGACAATTGAACAACGAGTTAGTATAATTTTGAAACTGGGCAGTCACTATACTCGAAAGTGCTAAATATTCACGCGAACAGTTAATTAAATTAAAGTGAAAATCATTTTAAAAGAGTGTAAAATTGTGTGAGCGAGCCGTACTTCTACAGACGTAAGTAGACCAGATTTAATGAAATTATACAATTTCTAATAATAAATACAACAGGGCTCTCAATAAAGATCTTGTTATGATTCTCAATAAAGATCATGTTACGATTCTTAATAAAGATCTTGTTACGACTCCTGTTAAAACTCTTAATAACGATCTTAATTACGATCTTAAATTCAATCTTGGATACGAGTCAGAAAAACTGTGGAGAATGCTGCTTGTCAAATTAATTTGGTAATCTCTGAAAATGGTAAATATTCATTAATTACGAAGATGAAAAACCTTTTATTGGAACAACCTCGCTAACAACGATTTGGATAGTATTTTGGTTGGATGTCGACCTTCAAATTCGACTCAGAACATTCAGACTAGACACGAAAATTCTTGGGGATGCAGAGAACCTACTGAAATACTTCAGGTTAGATATTTTGATATGATTTATTTCTATAAACTGTTTTATTTCAATAATAATTCAAAATGTAAGAGCCGATAAACTGGGGTTTCTTGGATAAATTTAAGAAAGGCAATAGGCATCTTGAAACGTTTCAAAAGGTCTCTAAATGTAATAAAAAGCTCGTTTTGCTGGCTTCATTTTCTAAAAATCTGACAGATGTAAATAATTTAAAAGGGGGAAAATATTTGAAAAGGTTGTAAATATTTAATCATTATACTGTGTATTGTAGAATTGCTTTATTTAATTGAATCAGCTAGTTGAGGCAAAGAGATTTAAGATTTACAAGTGCTTGAGTAATAACAGGGGCTGCGAATATCACAACATTTATGGACTGCCCAACCGTAAGGGTAATATCACAGCATTTATACGACCCAATCGTGGGGCTAAATATTAATATAATAACAAGGGGCTAACAGGGGTTAACACAGCATTTATTGCACCCAAGCGAAGGGGCTTGTTAACCCTAAATAAAATAACATGACATTTATGACATGTCCAAGTCGTGAGGCATAATATAAGGAGTATAACACAGCAATATATATACATATATATATATATATATATGCATGATAAAGGGATCACGAGAGGTCATATATAAAAACCCACCTAAAAAATATAAAAACGGAAAAAACTAAAATTTTCCAATATTTAATTTCTCTACCCTGTATAAAAATAAGCGTATTTCATTAGCACATAAAAAGGAGAGTTATTAATTATGTGTATTACATTTATTGCCGAGTGTAATAAGATCGTGAAACGGATATAAACATAAAAAGCCCATTTGTTAAATTAATCCATTGCTGCCATGTGTATGAATTACTTAAACGATTTTTCACTTTAAGATATAAATACAAAAGCCATTCAATTACATTACCTAAAATAATTACTCTTAAGAGATGCCTAGTGCAAATAATCATTCTATACTTAGTAAAAACAAGTTTCATTTTTAAGATATGTGCATTATTTTTGAAAACGTAATATGCTGTATTACTGAAAAGAAAATTGCACTTACGATCATTAAGAATACAAATGCGAGCTTTAATTATTCATGTAATTGACTTCCATGTGTAGATAAAATATTTAAAACTAAAATAAAATATTCATTCTTGTTCAAAACCACCGAATGGATTTTAGCCTTATTCTAATTTCAGAATTTTTGGTATTAATAAACCAATACGTCACTTTACTTCATAAAAGCCAAGTATTAGTATTGATGAATAAACGCCCCTATTCAAAAATACGAGCGACTATTAAAAAGCCATAAACGATAAGATAAGAACGATTTAATAGTTTTGCATATTACAAAGAAAAGGAGACCGTACCCATTAACTTCGTGCATTAGAAAAGAATAGACGACACTTCAATAACATTGTAAATCATATCGACCGCACCTAATGAGATCATTAAAAACATTCTCGTAAAGATTACATCACCTGGGTGTGTCATGCTTCGAAATAGACCCGGAAGAATTTAGAATATGATGCATGGAGTTAATTATTATATAAACAGGAACTGAATTCAACATTTCATTCTGTATTCCAGATTCATTCTTTCTTAAGTCAAACAACATGTACGATTCGAGCAATTCAGAATTTCTTCATTCATTTCAAGAGATAGAACATGCAAATTCTGAGTAAAGATTAATTCTTTGAACATAAGTTTGAGCAATTTATATTCATTTTACGACATGCAATTAGTAGCATAGAACTTTGCATAAATATAAGCATAATTATTTTATAAGAATACTGCAAAAATTGAACAATCTTCGACATAAGTAGTCCGGATACAGGAGCTATTGCTGACTTCAATCGATTGCAAACTGATGGAGATTTGAAATGGATTCAGGAAGTGTTTGGCGCCGTTAATTACCATTTGAATGAGCGCTCTTTGCCAATAACTATAGCAAGTATAACATTTGGACTTTTTTGTAACTGATAAGAATATTTAAATACTTGTAACATAAGCTAGAATAAGTTCTAAATCTTATATAAAAATTATATGTGACGGGGATAATTTCCAGCAAAATTTTGAGGTCAGAGTTTGAAGCATTTTGAATTATACTCAATTATTTGTGCAGCGTCATTGGCCACGAACTGGGTAATAAAATATAGTCAAATTATCTACATTTAAATTAAAGAGGAGTTTGTACCTGTTAACAAAGACCTGGTGAGGATTATTTTAATAAATAAGTAACTTTTAGGAACAATTTTGTTTGAACTTTAGCTGTAAACTGTTTTTATAATGTAAGAGATTCTTTTCTATGAAAGAAAAATGTTTTTGAAGCATAGATGTATCTTGAGATTCATGTTTTTTTTTAATTTTTGTAAATTCTATACCATAATTTCTGTTAAGCTAGCCAGGCAAGAAAAGGGAAGGTAATATAGAAATTTCATATTTTACATTGCATTTTCATTAATAAAACTTGCTGTACCCAACTGACAGCATTAATTTAGTAGCTATCCCCAACTAATTTAGGCTATCCACAGCAATGTATATATATATATATATATATATATATATATATATATATATAGTATATACGATGTATAAATAAACACTAACTTTACGAAAAATCGAAAGAAAGTTTTTAATTATACAAAGCAAGCTAGTACGTTGCATAGCCATAAATGAAAGAATTTGTTTGTTTCATAAAGGGAATAAACATTCATCAACTAGTTTCGATCTCACTGGATCTCATCAGGATGAAGTGGTTTATAACCCTTATGAAACAACCAAAAACAATAAACAGAAATAACTTCGAAAGAACTTCTATAAGATGGCAAGAGTAAAGCAAGAACGCCATCAGGTAAGTAATCACTAGTATTAGACTAGTCAAATACAGAAGTAAATTCGCAATTAAGTCGATATTTCATAGATGGCCATAACAAATACATTTCACCTTTTTGGGTTGTTAGGTGTGCTAAATGCAAGAATTTTTGCAAAAATATAACACACCGTCCCTTGGCGGCGCTCGGCATAATACCCTAGAGAGGTAAAGATCAAAGTAAAAATGAAAACTAATTGCTTATAGCAAATTTAATAAATAAAACAGTGTATACGATGTATAAATAAACACTAACTCTACGAAAAATCGAAAGATAGTTTTTAATTATACAAAGCAAGCTAGTACTTTGCATAGCCATAAATGAAAGAATTTGTTTGTTTCATAAAGGGAATAAACATTCATCAACAGTTTCGATCTCACTGGATCTCATTTATATATATATATATATATATATATATATGTATATATATATATGTATGTGTGTAATTTAGTGAATAATTATCTTTTTTGCAGTAGACCTTTATAAATTATTTGAAAATTGCATCTGTAATACAAATTTCTAGCATTAAAAATCAATTAATTAGTTTAAGTAGTTTAACGTAGCAATATTTAAAGTGTATGCAATCTTATTAGTATTAGTCTGTGTATATTTTATAAAGAGCATTACTCATTCGAATTCTAATGTTAAAAACAAATGCACTAGGTTAAGAAAATGTATTTTATGGCATTTGAACTTATTCATTCTCGAATGTCATTAATTTGTAAATGCTACACTTACAACATTTATTACCTACAAGGGTAAATAATTTCATGGAAAATGCTCAAATAACAAAACAACGCAGATAAAAATGTTTCATCTGTCCAAAATAGAATATTATTGTAAATATTGTGTAGCAAACATTTTTATTTAAACAAAATTACTAGAGCAAAAGTCCAAACATTCTGCCAATTTTCAAGGCAGGTGTACTACAAGTCGATCATTATCATACTATTTCAATATGATGTTAATAAAGGCATAAATAATAGGAAATCGTATTAATTTCAGTCGTTAAAAGCTTATAACATTTTCTTATTTGTCTGGTAATTCTAAAAAGCACATATGCGGGGGAAAGTTTATATACGACATAATCTACAATCCCACAATTAAAAATCATATAAATACAGGACAAAATGTCAGAAAGGGAACTCTGTTCTGTGACTCAAGAGATGTAAGCAGTCAGCATGCCAGTGTGCCTGAATGAATACTGAAATTAATTAAATATGTATTTATTAAAATTTTCAATATAATACATAAAGCTGTTTGATAAACTTAAGGGTAAGAATTTATTTTAACTTATGCAAATTTTGAAAGAGCTTAAAGTAGCTGTTGGAGAATGGTTAATGGATCTTTTTGGTTTTGCGAATTCTTAAGTAACTGTTGGAGAGTGTTTGAGGAATGTGTGGTTAATAATTTACAAGTGGTCAATACTTATATTTGTACAAAATACTTAAAAATCTATATTTAAAACTACATCTGGCAGAGGAATATTACACTGGCGCTTTATGGAACAAATCCAAGCAAAAACTCACTTGTGCTTATCGAGGTATTATGGACAGCAACCGATTGCTACACATTTGATAAACAAGGTCAGAAATTTATTTTATTTTTATTACTCAATAAAGATTGATATTTTATGGTGGTATTTGAATACTTGTTATTGCATCATAGATATTAACTATTGTTATGTAAGATGAATTTTACACTGATTTGCGTTTAATACTATTAATACTCTATGCTGGGAGATTTTTTATAAATAACCTATTTTAGTACAACGACTAAAGTTTACAAGTAAAGCAAATTTTTGAGTAACGGTGTAAAGTAAATCAGTTTCAATAATGCAAATTTATAAAACTTAATTATTTAAATGATAAAATAACTTTGCTAATGTAATAGACATTTTGTTCTTTTGCACTAAATTGGCACGCTTCAAAATTATTAATAACTACTCTAATGAACATAATATTTCAAACAAGTGTACATGTTTCACATTAATTAAAATTACTTGATTACACTTTAGCTTTAAATTATTGAACGTTCAATCTGAAAGTTCCACTTCATTTCCACCGACAGACATCGATCCTTTTCTCAAGTAGCAACTAAAGGGCATTCAACAGCATACTTTATTGGCGCTCAACTTTGAGGCTCTTGCAACTTAGGGCATTTTATAGCATTCTTATTGACGTCCAACTCAAAGGCTCATCGCATATAAAAATGACGACCCAACTCATGGAAACGTTTTCGCCTACACTTTGTTTCAATAGTATAGCCTTAATTTTATTTTTGAATTTAACAATTGGATATGATTTGTAGGAATTCGGTAGCTTATTATATGTTTGAATAGCTAAATACAAGGGGCTGCTTTCAGATTTCACAAGCCTATGTTTTGGAATCATTAATGTATTTTTGCTGCGTGTGTTATAATGATGCGGATCAGAAAGTTTTGGAAATGACTGAATATTTTTCCTAGCATAAATCAATAATTCATAGATAAAAATACATTGAACCGTTAAAATCTGACCTTGTATAAACAGTTTTCTGCAGCTCGCTCTGGCTTTTACCCCCATGATAATACGAAGAGCTTTCTTTTGTAGTTTAAAGACCCTGTTAATATGTGCTGAGTTACCCCAAGCAATAATGCCATAAGAAATCTGAGAGTGAAAGTGAGCAAAATAATACCACCTAACAATATGTCGATCAAGTTTTTGCAAAAGACACCGTAACACAAAGCAGCAGCTACTTAGTTTGTTACAGAGGTTATCTATATGGATATACCAATTTAATTTGCAATCTATTATAAGACCTAAAAATTTGGAGCTTGAAACCTCCCTCAGGCTTGATTCACTCGACCTAATTAACAACGAATAATCTTTGATTTTGTTAGATAGATTAAAATGTATAAAGGCCGATTTGGAGCTATTGAGTTGTAGCTTTAAATTATGGAAATAATGTTGTATTTGTCTTACTTTACTGTTAGCAGAATTAATTGATTCACTCATATTTTCAGTACTGATCAGAAGCGACGTATCATCTGCAAACTGAATGGTGTTGTCTAAACGTAAATTATTTACATAAATTATGAATAGCAAGGGTCCAAGCACCGATCCTTGCGGGACCCCTCTATTAGTGAACAAAATACCAGATTTTATGTTATTAATTTCAACATACAGAGACCTTTCACTTAAGAAACTAACAAACCAATCTTTGGCTACTCCTCTAACACCATAACTATATAGAGTCTGAATAAGTATAGAATGATCAACCGAATCAAATGCTTTACATAGATCTAAATATATTGCCATACACTCGTTACCTGCATCAAGGCTTTCATACAGCTTGTCTAAGGATTTTATTATAGCCAGAGTTGTAGATTTGCCAGATTGAAAACCAAATTGTAGGGGATTAAAAAGTTTCTGCTTAATGAAGAAACTAGTAAGTTTTTGTGCTACTAACTTTTCTATTATTTTTGAAAAAACACTTAGTAAAGAAATAGGGCGATAGTTTTTTATATCAGTGGCACATCCTTTATTTTTAAATATAGGTATTACTTTAGAAATTTTCAATGAATTAGGAAAAACACCCTGACTGAAAGAAGCATTTATAATATGAGTAAGTGGTGTAACTAAATATTTTAAATATTTTTTTACAAAGATTATATTGAGCCCATCTAATCCAGTAGAAGAAGATTTTTTCATTTTTGCAACTACATTACTAACATCCTCTTCAACTATTGGGGTAAGAAAGAAATTAGCACTGCATTGATAACGAGGAGTAGTACAACTTGTTTGAGTTTGATTATTACATTGACTTTCATCATAGGATTTAGTAAAAAATATATTGAAGTAATCTGTTAAAATTTTAGGGTCTTCTATTAATGCACCATTAATATTAAGTGTAATTCCAGTTTTGCGTATTTTATGACCATTTATTATACTCCATGCAGTTTTGACCATATTAGAAGAATTTATTATTAAATCATTATGATATAATTTTTTGGCAGCAACTATCACCTTTCTATAGGTTCTCTTGTATATCTTATAAAATGTAACTAATTCAAGTGAATTACTTAAGGACTCTAAATACAAACATTTCAGCCTATTGGCTGAGATTCTGATTCCTTTGGTTATCCATTTATTACTTAATCTGATATTATTTTTATTGCACTTCCTTTTTAAGGGAAATGCGATATCAATATGATGTTTTAAAAGACTATTAGCAAATTTCCCATATTTAGCATTTACATCATCAAGATTAAAGATATCTTCCCAATTTTCACCTTGTAATATTGATGTAAAATGTTCAATACTAGATGAATTATTAAAGTTACAAAAATAAATAGATTCTACCATGTTATTACATGGTTCTAATCTATCTATTACTATCTTTTGGGCAACATGATCTGACAATCCATTTGTCACTATACTACTTTTAAAATCCTTAACATTTGCACTGACATAAATATTATCAAGGCAGGTTTTGCCTCTCGTTACACAGTTAATAGTATGCCTAAACCCGTACGCTTTTGTCAAATCATGAAACTTATCAAGCTTGTTGGATCTGCTTAGGAAATTTATATTAAAATCACCCAAAATTGTTATCCTTGCTTTTCTATAGTGACTTAGTATATTCAGCACTTCTGTAAAAATATTAAGAAAGTTATTAAATTTACCGTTGCAGCTTCTATAAACAGTAACTACTATAATTGTAATGTTAGATTTTAACTTAAACAAAGCGGCTGCACACTCACAATCTTTCTCAGAGGATAAATTGTTAATTTTCTTCAATGTACAATAGTCATTACCAATCCTGGCAAAGATAGCAACACTACCATGTATACTAGTTGATCTGGAAAAATGATCCACTAAATAATAGCCGCTTATGCTAATGTTTAAAATTTCGTTGTTTGTTAGCCAATGCTCACTTATACATAGTATATCACAATTTGTACTTTCTAAGAACACCTCAATTTCAATTAACTTATTGGTGAGGCATTGAACATTTTGATGAATTATTGTAAAGAAGCAAGATGTTGGTTCTGTGCAAGATTGGTCAATTATACAATTTACTAAATTATTGGAGAATGCATATGTCCTAGCGGAAAAGAATATTTATCACTATATGAGCGATCACTAACAATAACACTTATATTTTGAATTTCTGATTTTTCCCATGTTAATGGATTTCGCCAGTTTATTGCACAACAATGATTTGCCATATTTATTCAAAAGCATTCCAAATTTATTATAATGTCTTCTATAAGTAAAATCATTTATATCAAAGATATGTACCATCGGAGTGCCACTTAACATTTTAATATTTTTGTTTAAATTATTAATTTGATAATGCAACTTTGACAAATTGAAGCACTTTGGAATAGTTGATAAAATCAAATTGGTCATTTTACATTTGCGCATTATACTTTTATACACGTTAAGGGTGTAATCAGGAGTATCCTTATCATTAATAGTACTTGTGATTAAGAAAACATAATCGTCCATTCCATAATTAGTTATTAAATCAGGCAGGTCCACACAAACATCTTGTAATTTAGCATTAGGTTTACTTAACGCTTCTATTTTATAATTGTCCAGTTTCATATTTTGCAGATATGCTGCAAGTCCTCTGGCATGAACATCTCCCAGTATTAGCAACTTTTTTTGCTTTTTCTGTAAACTTTTAGTACTAATAATAATATTAGGGACACTTTTTGAAGAAACACTATAAATAGATTGATCATTATTATAATTGTAATTAGACGTGCTTGTGTTAAACTCCGCACTTGACAAAGTAGAATTTTGTTGAATGAAAACCGCATTAGATTTGTGACTGTCACTATAAGTATAAATAGGGGGAGCACCAAATAAAATATTAAACCATTCATCAGAGAATGTTTTGTCACTTAGATCATTATTAGTCTTGGTATAAACACTAGTTGGTACTTTATGGTTGTTGTTATTAGACATAGTTTCTGTAAGTATTGGGATAATTTGCTTATCCTTTGCTGTAGAACTTATAGTAGAGGTAGTTCTTAGTGACACATCATTAGCTATATTTAATGTAGTATCCAGCATATTATATGTTTATGTACTGCGGTTTGTTACATTATTCTTTAAACTAACATTTATATGCTTTTCCAGAGTTTTTATTTTTTCTTGTGCTGATTTAAGTTGTCGATTAAATAGTTTTTCATTGTCAGAGGCTTCATTTAGTATATATTCCAATTCTCTGTTTAAATTGTTTATAGCTTTATCTTTAGATTCAAGTTCTTGTTTATAGAGCAACAGCTGGTTTTGTAGTTCTGATAACAAGTCCTTGGAATTATGTTGTTCATCCTCTTCATTTCCAATACAATTTAAGCAATCTTTGCAAATAACCAAAATAGTACTTACTATTTTCTTATTCTGGTTTCTCAATATGCAGCTTTTATGAAAAAGCTTGCAACATTTTGTACACACATAATATTGATGGCATTTATTTGCACAGCATTTGAATTTAAAAGTAGAGATAACAGCACTGCCCACTTCACTTTCGGCCATTTTTAAATTCAATGGACTTCAATGGACTTGTTGAGGCGGGCCAGTACCATGGTCACCGATATCACTATATGGACATTTTAGATTTTTCTCCGGGGACTACTACAAAATAAAATTTACAAACAAACACCGATAACTACCGAAGATATGATGCAAAGAATTATTACCGCTTGCAGATGTATACCTAAGGAAGTGCTATTACTTACTGTACGTCAGTTTCAGTGAAGAGTTCAAGTGTGTATTGATGTGGGAGGAAATGCTTTTGAACATTCATACGTTAATGTTTTGATTATTATTATTTTATTTATTAATGTTTTGTTTATTGTTATTTACTTCTTTTGGAAAATAACAAATTTTCTTATTATAATTTACAGATATCTCATAAACGGTTAATCGTTGCTTATCTAAGCCTTAATACTTTTTTGTTTATTATTGAAAGTAGAATCAATTTTATAGATAGAAAATATAATGTCTCATTTGAAAAAAGAAAGTCGATTTTCGTCTAGTGTTAGCATACAATGAAACTAATATCACAACTTTCTTTCGCCCTTTAACCCAAATAATTTTTATTCGAAATATTTTTGCATAATGTTTATCATTTAAGAAATATTTGACTGTATTGCTTAAAAAATATATATATACATATATATATATATATATATATATATATATATATATATTGATATGATAACGCCGTACTCGGTGTATATGGACGTTTTCTATAACTCCACCTCTCTGTGTTTTCTAATCAAATTTAAATCTCACTAATTTTGCTATTATGCCATGGCTAGCTTTTATTAATCTACACAGAGTGCACAATGTTACGATGATCAATTTTTCTCTTCCCCACTTCTTTATGATTACCTACTCGTTTGAATTATAAAACGAAGTCAATTAATTCCATATAATCAAAAGAAATATTATTTACAAGTTTTAAAAATTATTAAAATACACCCTTCCATCAATCAATATCACAAGTTTTATTTATCCCAAAATTTATATGCTTTGAAATCAATCTAAAGTCACCAAAACTACCTCTTTTTACCAAAGAAACCTAGAACGTTCTAAACCTTTTTATAATATTACGTACTTTTAACGTATGCAATGTTTGTTGCTGACTTCGTTACACTTTTGTATAAATTAAGTAAATTCAGTATTGAAATTTAAATAGAAAAAAAATATCTTAAAACTAATTAAATCTGACCTGTTACATTCGTCTATCACTGCTCTGCTTAATTAAATCCCTTGGTTTCCATAAATTACTTTGTGCTTCTTTATTTTATTTGCATTGATTCTCACAACTCAAAATTGTACCAAAATTTTACCAAAATCGTCGTCGCTGATTTGAAATATTATATTAATCCATTTAAAATATCCCCACATTTGAATTATTGTATCTATCCACATATTTGAAATATTATACCATCAATTAGAATTATTTTCACCAAGATTCGAAGTGTTCATGCATTTAAATTATTGTCATCACATTCAAAATATTATACCATATACTCGAAATATTATCATATACTCGAATTATCCATGCATTCGAATATTATACCATCACATTTGAAGTATCCCCACATTAGAAATATTATACCATCCATTAGGATTATTATATCACCCATCAGGAATATCCACACCTTCGAAGCCCTATTATTATTAATATTTAGTTTAAGTAAATTACCCCAAATTCTACTCACGTTAAACGGCAAATAAGTCTCCATAATTGTACCACTTATTTGTCACTATAACATACACTATTAGATTATTAAATATTTAAAATTACGTGTGACTTTTAATTCACAGTAGCGCAGCTTGACCCTGCTTGAGTTTAAAACTGACCTGTTTTATCATTGCTCGGTGTTAATATAGGATCATCCCACTTGCATGTGGGCTGGGTTTTCAACAAGTCTGTAGATATCTTAACCAATAAGGTCTTTGTATTTGATGCATTTGAAGTGGTTTCTGATGTAATATATCGGTTGCCCATGTAATGGTTATTTGCTTATAGATACCTCGTTATCTTGACCATACGTTGTTTTGTGTAGATATCGCCTTTTCCATAATTAAACATAATAAATGATGTAATTTCAATTATATTTTCGTTTATTTTACGCATGTTTGAACTGCGTTTTCTTATCAAAATGTTTACTATTTCTGCGTAATGGCATAAAGCTTTGTTAGGTTTTATCTCTTATCTCCGTATTATATTATAACTAATTAGAACACTTCTCAATGCGTGTTTAGTTACCTGTACTATCCTTTCCTCTAAATAAGCGTACTTTTACTGAAAGATATTCTCACTTGCATTACTTAAAGCTAATAAAGGTCTATATACCGAGTGTTAAATACTTGTTATTTACGTAATGTATGAATTATCTATTTTCCTGCTAAATACGAGTACTATTGTTGTAAGATATGCTTATTCGCATTGTTTAAAGCTAACTATGTTCTGTATACAGGGTGTTGAATGCTTACTATTTACATAATATCCAAATTACTTAATTTTCTGTTAAATAAATGCAGTTTTCTGCTTCCTATTGCAATTTATGGTTACTGCACAACCCTTGCTACACAATACACCCCTAAACAACCCCTTATCACAGCAATATATATATATATATAATAAATGTAATAACAGGTTTATTGGTCCGTTAGTACATTTATTATAATTAAATCGTTGGTCATTATCTACACGAACAATAATTATATATATATATATATATATATATATATATATATATATATATATATATATATATATATACATACACACACACATAGTTTAAAGCATTTTCTTATTAATAGTTTTGTTTTAGGAGGAAACGTTTTTGGTGTGAACTTGGCATGTTTAATAATGCGTGATATGCCGCAAACTTCGGATACTTCTATGGTACCTCAAATATTTCAGTGCATTATTAATCATTTAAATACACGTTTAACTGAGGATGGTATTTTGCGTATGGCTGGTCAGCAACAAAAATTAAATTTTTTGTGTAATGAGATAGAGACTAAATTTTACAATAACCGTGAAGCAGTTGAAAATATGTTAAACCAAGCTAGCGTACATGACTTAACTGGTATTTTAAAAAAGCTTCTAAGGGATTTACCTGAAACTATGTTTACAATGGAATTGTTTGATATGTTTTATAAATGTAGTAGTAAGTATTGCTTTTCAAACATTTAAAGTATGTAATTTTGTATGGACCTATTTCTAGTGATCTCTTCCCCTGAGGACCAGTTTATAGCATTGAATCTACTTGTACTATTACTTCCAGTAGAGTATCGTAACACATTCCATTTGCTTTTAGGTTTTTGTATAAATGTTATTAAGCACCAAGAGCAAAATAGGATGACTCTACATAATGTTGCTATGATTACAGCTCCATCTTTTTTTTCTCCAAGACTGCTTTTACCAAAGTGAGTAACATTGCTACTTCTTTAATTTAATTAATTAATTCTGTGTATTTTTATTGAAATAAAAACTTTATTTGTAATAATTTCAATTGTAAATTCGCTCATAGTACTGCCAATGAAAGAAAAAAAATTATTTTATGTAGATTAATTCACAAAATATTTTAACATTTTATTTTCTGAATCATTAATTCTTGCTTGATTCAAGAAACATCACGATTGATAATTTTATGGAAACTATAGCTACACAATTTGCTGTAAATACTTTGTTATAATTTTAAAAGAAACTAAAGAGAAGATAAATTTATGTTTTACCCAAAGTTTTATTTTACTGAACTTTAAAGAATGGTATTGCAAACTTATACTGAAAGTGTGAAAATTGGCACCAGGTTCATAGGTGTGTCACTTTGTGATAATTGTTGATAGGTTTCTACAAGCTGATCTAGTGGAGACATATTCATCAGGGCATTTGTTAATCCAGAGGAGGTATCAAGTTGTTTAATGATGAAAATGTCTTCTAAATACCTTCGTTTTAAACGATAATTTTAATTTACAAAAAAAATTAGTATAAAATAATCAACTTACAGTCGAATTAAATAACTTTTGCAGTTCTTCAATCCGTAACATTTAAGCACTATTAAATAACTGCTTGATACCACTAATACTCGCAAGTAAAACACGGAGCAATCGAAACGCATGCATTCACCTCGAAAACTCATGTAATGAACAGCACACCAAATCTATGTGTTATACCTGCATGAATTAAAAGGAGCTGTCATCTATAATAAATAGCTGAGTAGAATCGTACAATGTGGGGCAAAATAACTAACAGGATTATTTAATTTTTTAAAAGAGGTCGGAATGGTTGCAGAATAAATAAATGACCAGAAATAAGTTAGGGGGACGTTGCAGTTCATTCTAAGGAATGCAGAATCGGTTCGAAAACAAACACGGAACATAACAAATTCCCCAACAAAAGTAAAAAGTCGGGGTAGGAAATAGAAGCAGAAGATAAAGCACCAATGGACTAACGTAAAATTCTTTGAAGAGGACCTACCACTGCAACCAGAAACAAAACAAACAAACAAAACACAACAAAAAAAATTCTGTTTCAAAGCACCAAAGTACCGGATAAGGTCCAAAAATGTTAGAAAATTACGGGAAAGAGAGAGGGAGAGGGTAACAATCAACAATACAGACCAATATTAGTAACAATAGAAGAAAGAAGAAAAAACAGAAAGAAAAAAAAGGAAGACGGGTAATAACCAATCAATGAGGACGAAGATGAAACGTAATCAACACTGCAAAAAGTCGTCAAAGGACGTGTGTATCTCAGAAAGAGACATTAAAGTTTTTAAACCTCAAGAATAGAAGTGATTTCCTGCAGAAACCAAGAAGTAAAAAATGAAAGGAAGAAGAAAACTAGCAGTAACCAAAACAAGACAGAACTGTCTAGCCTCAAGTATGCACGGGAACGAAAAGAGGAGACTGGTAAAAGAAATGAGGTACTTCGGATTGTAGTAATCACGAGTCGTTTTAAACGAATAACCAAGGAAAAGAATTACTACAAAGACCGAAAAGTCGACAAAGTTGTTGTTTTCAAAGAAAAGTAAGAGAGGTTTAAGAAGCATACCACAGAAGTGGGTAGATGATAAAGCAAATCAATACAGGGACCGACAGCAAAGACGACCAGCCAAACAAAAATGGGAATACGAAATTCAGAGAAGAAAGAGGACAAAATTACGGGGCATGTGATCCGAGAGAGGAATACCAAAGTAAAGCAAAGTCAGCATGAAAAACTAGGACGGGAGAACTAACAATGTTTGCGGCTTTTGTGGCGGCAAAAGGAAATGAGGAGATTATCAGGAACATTAAGATCATCAGGATGGGCAGGTTTGAGGTCCTTGACGTGCCAAAAAATTTGAGGTTCCACTTCACAAGGGGCGAGCCTTAAGTAGGGAGTAGAAAGCACAGTAGAAGTAAACCTAGGAATAGTAGTAGAAGCCGGTTTCGGTTCCCCGCCTGACTCCGACCCAGACAATAATAAAGGAGGTTCATCGAGATCCCCGTCAGTAACGCCAGAAGTAGCAATTGGGGTACTAACTGCTAGCAGTTTGACGAAATTTCTTAATTTTCTCCTGATATGCACTATGAAGATTGTTTAAAGTAAGCAGCAATTGACGCTGTTTTTTTTTTGTTCATACGCTATGACAGTTATGTTAGTACCTCTTTCAATATGAACCCACAAGGAGCTAACTCGTTTAAAGACTCCAGATACATGGTCCCCGTCAAAAGTCGTAAGAGCACCTTTTGGTTCTTGAATCGCGGCTTCAATAATTCTATGCTGCAACTCGAAATTCGTTTTTACTGAAATGGGAGTAAGCTTGTTCCCACGTTCCAGACAGAAAGCACTTTGTATGGATTTTCATAATTCATCTACATTGGCTGCCGAATCAAAACCTCAAGAGTCCAGCTCATACTGTAATTCGCCGTTTCGCAAACGGTTAAGGTCCACGCGCCAACGTGCTATCGACTACCAAAATAAATCCAAAATGAAAGAAATAGTTACTAAACCCCCTATAGCAAAAACCAATTAAAACAAATAAATCGTCGGAAATACCAGAAACGATTTAATTCCGCAAAACAAAAAAAAATTATAACCAAGGAATTAAGTTCCCGGAAACCACTTGAAGTACAGAGTACACAGTATATCCAAACAATTTAATTCAGCAGAACTAGAAAAATTATAGCAAAAGTATTTAAATTTCTCGAAAGTACTCAAAGTACAGAAATAAAGTGACAAAATGTTTTAAAACGTGGAAAAGGGCGCTAGCGTTTTCAGAAATCTGCAATTATCTGTAAAAACACAAGTCCGATAATCTGTCAAAAAAAATAAAAACTATATAGTTTCTATATAGCGAGAAAAGGGAAAAATATTTTAGAACTAAATGCTCAACTGAAAATGATCGAAAATTAAACGGGTTTACCAAAGATAATGTCAGTGCGAAACCTAGCCTATTCAAAATAAAATAAATTTAAGCCGACACACAAAAAATGGAGCCCCAAGTCAGGGCATCCAAATTATGTTATGGTGAAATACGGATCCCGAAAAGAGTACCAGCAAGAGAAGAAAGGTCAAGTAAGAAAGACGCATACGAGTTACGGTAACGTAACGAGAAAAGCCAATTGCATGCTAGTTCAGCCGAAGATTGGGGTGGGCATAAGGATAGTTAAGAACCCGACTCTATCTGCTGAAATAAAAAACATATAGATTAGTCAACAGTTAAGGACAGCTCATATGTCTATCTAATAATGCATAAAATAAAATAAGAACACAGTAACATAACAGTAACGTAATTTATTTAACCAACTTACACGGTAAACATGGCGGTACCAAGCCGCTATAAATAATAATAAGTCCTTAAACACTAAAAATATATGAAACGAGCTTGCAAATCTAGGGAAAAGAAAGACAATCTTAAAACTACAATGCATTTAATTTTTTCTGCACCAAAATATGTTTAACAAAATAAGAGTAACACAGGAATATAATCTCTAAATATACTAATTATTAATGCAATCTTGTTAGTTATTTGAATTTTGAGAAACAAAAGGACAAAGAGACAAAATACAGGGAACCGCTTTTACTAACTAGTTCATAGTATAAAGAATAATCACTGTTAAGTTAATTTGTACAAGAGCACCAAACAATAAACTGGTTAGTTTGTAGTAAAACTATTAATCAATATGTACTAAAATTTGAACTGTCTTGTAGAGGGTAGTGTGACAATTGTTCTTCATCAATGCACATCCCATTTTTCCTATCCATTTGAAATTCTAAAAAATGTCACATTCTTTTGAAAGAATTCACATTTGTCTATGTTTAACTTAAGTCCAGTGATGCTTAATTCTAACAACATCTTGCTGGAAATTAATACTGGTTTTATATATATTGATAAAGATACTTTGCGTTCAGTTTGAGATCCGAATACCAACAACACCGCACGGATCCACCTTGGCTGATGTTTTAACAGTTGTTAATCATTGTATGTGTGATTTCACAACCTTAAACTGTGAATTAATTTTTAAGTAAAGCACAACCCTATTATTTATGACATGATTTCAATGTATGCTATAATTTGGAAGTGCTGTTAGTCGACAAAATAACTGACAGACTCCCTAATAATAAAATTCATATGGATTGATTTGTGCATTTTTATGGACCTCCCCTTGACATATTACTTTTGATCAACCAGATCTTATTGATGGTATTATTGGAGCACAATTGTTTCCATTTTTAATAAGTGCACGTGTCCTTTATCTCATTCTTAAATGCAATTATTATTTTCATTTCACATTTTGTAATGTGTTTCCTACAATGGCGGACTTTTCTTTCATTTGCGTGCATGAAGCGAAACTGTTTTTCATTGTGCTACCGATTTTACCAGATCCTTCAGAATTACATTAGAGAGCCGAAAAGGTATAATCAGCCAAAAGACTTACATATATGTTTATTTATTTGTTTAGTGACAAAAGCTTTGCATTCGGAGCTGGTATCAAACTTGCCTACTAATATGCTGTTAGCTGTTTTAAAATGTTTTCTCTCCCGCCTTGCTGCATATTCTATTATTTATAGTGATAACAAATTTTATAGGTGCTAAAAATAAATTGAATAAACATTATAAATTATTAGAATCAAAGAAATTATGGGCTGGAAATTAGTATCGCATAAAAGTTTTTGGTTTTACAGGCCCCATTAAACCATAATTTTTCGGGAGTGTAAGAATCACAGATTATATGCGTTAAAACGCACTTATGCAAAGCAATTGCTGACAAAATTTTAAGATATAAAGGATTAAATACTGTTCTGATCCAAATTGTGGCGAACATAAGGTGGTATTTACAAATGTCCAGTAGTATGTTTATGTCCATTATCTGCACAGTAAGAATTACTTAATTGTATAATTTTTTTGAGTCTCTTTTAATTTCTTTTCCGCATTTAGTCATTGTATTGAGCCATTGCATTAGTATTTAATTTGTACATATCATCATTATGTCTTCAGTCCTGGAACTGGTTAGATGCGTACCCTCATTGTTTCCTAGTCCGAATTAACCTACACATTTGCACAGTCTGCATCTATCACTATCTGCGTGTACATAATAGTGTATTTTAAGTTAAACTTTTGTTACGTTATATTTTCTCGTCGACTGAGTAAAATGTTACCTTTTTTTTATTTGTTACTTAATCCAACGTATACTATTATTTACGTTAGATGTTTTATGACATTGTTTTGATGTCACATGGACATGGGGAGTACAGGTAGATGTTATATTTCTGTACTCAGATTCTCTTGAAGGTATACTGTAGGTGATAAGGTTTTCCGTTTTAAAAATAGAACCTTCAGGAGACTTCCGGTCTAGTCCGAACTCGAACGGAATTCAAGCTCCACTGCAATTTCGTAGGAGTTGTGCAAGCTTGAACGTAAGAAGAAATGCAGAAACCTTAACGCTCATAAGTTCGCTTTTTATACTTGCAAGTTCCTAAATTTCTAAACTTAACTTGAAGCTGAGAAAAGTAAAGTTAGATATCATAAATGGAATAGTTGTTTCTATTCTTTGTCGATAATTCCTTAGAATTTCTAAAAGTCACTCTATAAATAGCTTATTGGTTTACTCATAGAATTTTGTTTGAAATCTTTATACTGTAATTTGTATATTATCTTTCTTTAGAAACATATTATATCTACGCTCCTGGGTATTTCTATGTGATTATTAGAGCTTGTTGTAAGCGTAAAATAAAATATTGCAAAAGCAAAACTTATTTATATTCATCATTAAGGAATGAAAAATTGTAACAAATATAAAAAATTGTAATTACTAGTATGAAGTTCTATGATGTAAAATTAAGAGTTCTCACAATTTTAAAGTTTTCTAAATATCTATTAAAAAAAGTAACTATTACAATATGATCTGTTAAAACCAAATTCAGGCCAGTGGATGGTTCATATGATTTTATTATTATTTAACTTAACTAAAAGCAAGACTGATTTATTCTGCTTCCTTTTTAAACATAATCATTAGCAAATCAAGGCTTTACATTTAATTAAACTTTAGATTTAGTAAAAATCAATTAAGACTTGTTTTTCAAACAACTTATGAAAATCTTTACAATAAAAAAATAAAACATAAGGAACTTTTGTTTCTTTCAGATTATAACGGAAAATACATTGAGCTTGCATGCCTTATTTTACAGAACAAGATTAAAAGACCTACCGTCTATAAGTCTTTTTTTTATTAAAACTTACTCATCCTTTGACTACTAGGGAAATGTGCTAGTATGCATAATCAGGTTTTGAAATTAAAGAATTACAAAACATTTATTGTATCAAAAAGGAATCATCAACCTGGTCACAAAACATAACATAACCTCACATCTCCCACACTACCAGGAGAAAAACGTATATTGAGGAAAAACCCCAATAACAAAGTAAAGAAGACAATATAAATATCACAATTTCTCCCTATTTATATTATCTTTCATAAAAAAATTTCACTAACAAAATTAAATAATTTTATACGTGATAGAGGTTTTGTCAATAGATCAGCGACATTATTTTTACTATTAACAAACTTAAGTGTTAAACAATTACTACTCAACAATTCTCTTATAGTATGGTATTTTATGTCGATATGTTTTGTCCTATTGTTAACAATTGTACTATTTGAAAAATGTATTGCCGATTGGTTATCACATAAGACTAACGGCTTAATAGTTTTTACAGACAAGCAATTAATTTCTTCTAGTATTTTCTTAAACCACATCATTTCTATACAGGCAGAGTCTAATGCAACATATTTTGCTTCCATTGTGCTTTAAGATATGCATTTCTGGATATTACAGCGCCACCCGAGAAAAACGTTACCAACTGACCAAATAAATCCGCTGAATGACCTGCGGGAATCAATGGCAGTAGCCCAAGAGGCATCGGTGTACATTATCAAATTGGAAGAACTTGAACTAGATAAATTAATTGAATAACTTTTTATGCTTCCAACATATTTGAGAATACGCAATAAGCAATTATAATGTTCACTATTAGCATTAGTAGAAAACTGCGCTAAATAAATAACTGAAAATAAAATATCAGGACGTGAACGATTTCCTAAAAATAGCAAAGAACCTAAAAGTTCTCTAAAAGGTAATTTTCCTTCCGATTTAACATTTTGTGAAAAAACATTTCCAACATCCATGGGAGTATAAATAGGAAAATTTAAATTCACATGAAATCGTTTCAATAATTTTTCAATGTACTGTTGTTGATGTAGGTAATAACATCCGTCAAAATTCTCAAATTCAACACCAAGAAATCCTTTAATAGGGCCTAGATCTACAACTTCACAATATTTATTTATACACATATAAATACCATGTAATATCTTTTTGTTCACACCAAAAATAGCAATATCGTCTACATACAACAGAATTACACATTCGCTTTTTAATTGAAAAATACAAGGACAATATTGAGAAACTGAAAAATCTAGCTGTTTTAGAATGTCTGTAAAATAGCTGTACCAATTTCGGCCGGACTGTTTAAGTCCATATATTGATTTTCTTAATCGTAAAACGCACAGTTCAGGATTTGCTTTTCCATAGCCAAGAGGTACTTGCATATAAATCTCTTCATTTAAATTACTATGTAGAAAAGCACACTTTATATCCCAGTGTGCATGCACCCATTTATTTTGAATTACTAGAAGAACAAATATCAGTTTAACCAAATCAAATTCAATGACTGGGGCAAAAGTTTGGAAATAATCAACACCAAAAATTTGTTTATACCCGTGAGCCACCAACCGTGCTCTAAAACGCTTTGGGGTACCATCTACATTAATTTTGAGGTTGTATACCCATCTACATGTTATGACTTTCTGATTTGGTGATTTCGGTACAATATCCCATACCTCGAGTTTTTCATTCATAGCAAGTTCTTCAGTCATTGCTTCTTGCCATTCATCTTTGAACTCTGACTTAATTGCACTATGATAATTATCTGGAATTTGAATAAAACACATTAATAAAGGTTCTTCATCAATATTATATTCCAAATATTTAGCTGAACTTATCTTTGAAGGATCTGAGATATTAAACAAATCTGGGTCGTAGTCTAAACCTTTTTGTTTACAAATAAATTGAACATCTTTGTTAGAACGACATTTATGTGGCCCATACCAATAATAAACATCAGTTCTTGTTCCATCTTTTCTTGGAATTTCCTGCCTGCTCTAACTTACACGAGGGCCACTTTTCTCAGATTGATTCTTTGACGACTGTGAAACATATTCTGGTTTAGGCACATATTCTTCTACTTCAGACGTTTCACTTGAATCATCATTTGGAATATCAGGTTTTGGAATTGGACTAACTACATCACGAATTCCTATTACACCAAGAACAGATTCATCAACTTTGATGTGTTTCAGTTCAACAACAACGTTTCTGACTGGATCGATTACTCTATAACCTTTAGTATGTGTGGCATAGCCTACCAAGATACATTTTCTTGATTTTGGTTCTAATTTATTTCTGTATCTTTTGGGAATAAAGATAAAAGCAAGAGTACCAAAGATTCTAAAGAGAGAAATTCTAGGCTTTCTCCCTAAGAACAACTCATACGGAGTTTTACTAGGGTTAGGGGCATGAGAAATTCTATTTTTTGTATGCACGTAGTATTGCAGCGCTTCACCCCAAAACTTGGAACTTAGCTTAGAGGCAATTAAAAGTGTTCTAATTGCATCAACAGCATCATAATTTATCTTCTCTGCTACGCCATTTTGCTCTGGCGAATATATGCTTGTTAACTGATGCTCGATACCGACAGATCGAAAATAGGTTTCTATCTCTTTGCAACAAAATTCCATTCCGTTATCACTCCGTATTGAGATCACCTTTAATCCTAGCATTCGCTCTGCCTGAGCAATAAAGTCCTTAATTTTTAAGAACGCTTTGTCTTTACTTTCAATCAAGTAAACTGTGACCCATCGTGAATAATCATCCACAATACCAACAAAATATTTGGCTCCTCCTGCACTAATAATCGGAGATTCTCCCCATAAATCAATATGTAGTAATTCTAAAGGCCTTGTTGTTTGTACACCTGACAGCCTCTTAAAGGGCCCTCGCTTTAGTTTTCCCTCAATACAGGCATGACAGTTAATAACCTCTTTATTAACCTTATCCACCCCTAAAACAATACCTTTACTAATTGTTCGGTGAACATTTTCAGGACTTAAATGAGCAAATCTTTCATGCCATAACATCAACGATTTATTATTTACCACACTAGACAATGTAATATTGACATTGGGCTTATTATCTACATTTAATTTGGCCTTTTTACCCCTAATCGTATATAGACGTTGAGTTTTACTAATATTAACAAATAAAACATTATTTGGTGTATAAATATCAAGTTGATTATTCTTGCCTACAAAATAAAAACCATTTTCGGCAATACAACCTAAGCTAATTAAATTTTTCGATAAATCCGGCACATAAAATACCTCTTTTAGCTTAACATTTACCTTAGTTTCATTACTATTTATAAAATCTACATAGATCTTTCCTACACCTTTAGCAACAAGAACTCCTTTACCCTGGATAACATTTTTATTTATCTCAGTAAAATCATAAAATAAATCCCTATCCTTACAAAAATGGTGAGTAGCCCCAGTATCGAAAACAAATTCATACTTAAATTCATTATGTTCGGTGTTATTCAATTCTAACAACCAAGCACCACCCATATCAGAATATAAATCATTAGAACTTAACGATACATACGCACCTTAATTGTTATTATTATATTGTGGTTTACAACTGTTATTAGTACTTTTATTTACTATGGTACAATCTCTGGAAATGTGACCTAATTCCTTACACTTGTAACATCTAATGGTAGATTTCTTCTTTACTTTTACATCAACCTTTTTTATGCCTGTTGAGAAAGCACTAGATACGGGACCATGTGCCAGTTTTGGAAGAGAATTCTGCAATCTCCCTTCCTCTGCTAGTAACGCCGTTGCCACCGCGTCAGAAGTAAACCTCTCATCTAGAAGTTGATACAGTTGTTGTACAATTATGTTGTACTATTCAGACAAACCACTTATCATTTTATATGCCAAGTACAAATCTTTAACCTCACATTTTACATTTGCCAAACGGCGCTGGAGATCGCATAATCGAGCTAAGTATATTGAAATTGACTCGTCTTCTAGCATGACTGCCAAAAAGAAATCTGTTAATAAACGACTTATCATCGCCTTCGATGAAGGTTAAAGGTTGGTTTCTAGTGTAGACCATACTCTTCTAGGTTCGATTATTCCATTGACAATTGGCTTAACTTGCGGACCCAATGACAAATAAATCATTGACAAGGCTTTGCCTCGCCGTCTATTAAAGTCATTCTTATCTTTATTACTACTATCGGTTGCTAAAAATTCCCTTTTCAGTTTCGTAATAAAGCCAAACAAGCCATTACACCTCAAAAGCATTTCCACGTCTATCCGCCATTCTCTATAGTTCGATGCCCTTCGCAACTTTTCAAAATCAAGTGCACCTTTAATATCATAGTTTTCAGAAGACATTTTCAATCAATCGGCGATGCAATACCACATACAATTCTCATACAATACTGTTGTTAAAACGAACTGTAAAGTATTCCAATACCGCTGTTACTATAACTGCACACAGTATTTCTGCAACATAATAAGGCATCAAAAAATTTTTTATCTTACACGCGCGATTTCTTTTTCTTTAATTTCACTTTCCTGCGTTAAATAAACGAGTCTGGGCCCATAACCATGTGCTAGTATGCATAATCAAGTTTTGAAATTAAAGAATTACAAAACATTTATTGTATCAAAAAAGGAATCATCAACGTGGTCACAAAACATAACATAACCTCACATCTCCCACACTACCAGGAGAAAAACGTATGTTGAGGAATAACCCCAATAACAAAGTAAAGAAGACAATATAAATATCACAGGAAAAAGTTTCTTTTGCAATCAAAGTAAGGGCCTCTTAAAGAATACAAGTTTTAGGCGATGTGTCGCGTACGTTTTAGCACGTTTTGTATACTAGGTTGAATTTCCATTTCTGGTTCCATGCGCTCCCGAAATTGTTTTGCTCTTTATGCAAATAATCCTTAGTTATTGTTTTAGGTATTTCATATTATATCGTGATGTTCTTTGGTTGATTTCTCCATTTAGTAACTCATTTTACTTCCACGTTGTTCTTAAATATCTTCTTAAAGAAATTAATATAGCATATTGTTTGATGCTCCTTATATTTTAAGATTTTTCTTAATACCTGCCGCCGCCTTCATCAAGAATGGCGGTGCGCCAGTCGGTTTTCATTCTAAGAAGGCAAAGCATCCTGTTAGTAAGACCGGGTTTAACCAACTGAGCAAAAGCGTTGCGGGTACTCCTTAGACTACTCAGTGCTTGCACGTCATTTGATCTTTGTGAATTACTTTAGCTGATTCGTTCTTTGAAATCTTAAACTACTCTTTACAAAACTCGTTGTATACTTCATTTATTTAATGTAGATTATTTAACTAAAGGACTTACTGTATTTATTTGCTCTTAATAAATAAATCCGTTTCATTTTTACAATTTATTTTTTTGACAATTTTAGTAGCGTATAAGCGTTACATGTTTCTCCATAAGCTATAACCTGTTAACAGTTAAAATACCAAAAATAAACTGGTAACTTGGTCTACAAATCTTT